>CM067173.1:126758744-127081244 GCA_034093135.1 Erigeron breviscapus
GATATTCCAGTAGTTAGAGATTTTCCGGAGGTGTTCCTGAAGATTTGACGGGACTTCCACCCCTCACAGTTTTTGGAATTTTTTTTTTTTTTTTTTTATTTTTTTGTTTCCTGAAGATTTGATGGGACTTCCACCTCATAGACCAGTTGAGTTTGGAATAGATTTGGTCCCTGGAGCTGCACCCGTGGCCAAGGCACCCTATCGCCTTGCGCCATCAGAAATGCAAGAATTGTCCGAACAACTTCAAGAGTTGTTAGCTAAAGGACTAATTCGTCCAAGTTCATCACCGTGGGGAGCTCCAATCCTATTTGTCAAGAAGAAAGACGGCTCTATGCGCATGTGTATTGACTATAGAGAATTGAACAAGTTGACTGTCAAGAACAGGTACCCTTTACCTCGTATTGACGACTTGTTTGACCAACTGGAAGGTGCATCACACTTTTCCAAGATTGATCTCAGATCTGGGTATCATCAAACTCAGAGTCAGAGAGACGGACATTCCTAAAACAGCCTTCAGAACTCGTTATGGACATTATGAGTTTTTGGTTATTGCCGTTTGGTTTAACCAATGCACCTGCTGTGTTTATGGACTTAATGAATCGAGTATGTCGACCGTATCTTGACAAGTTTGTCATTGTATTCATTGATGACATACTGATCTACTCGAGAAATAAAGACGAACATGAAGGTCATCTGAGAACCATTCTACAACTACTCAAGGATCAAAAGTTGTACGCGAAATTCTAAAAATGTGAATTCTGGATTAGGGAAGTACACTTCTTGGGTCATGTAGTGAATATTGATGGAATCCACGTAGATCCATCTAAGATCGAAGCAATAAAGAAGTGGGAAGCCCCTAAGACACAGAAATCCGCCAGTTTCTTGGATTGGCTGGATATTACAGGAGATTTATGAAATTTCTCAAAGGTTGCTCAACCTTTGACTCTGTTGACTCAGAAGACAAGGAATTTATTTGGCAGAATGCCCAGGAAAAAGCATTTCAAACGTTGAAAGACAAGCTATGTAATGCTCCTATTTTAGCGTTATCGAATGGAATTGAAAACTTCGTGGTATACTGTGACGCATCACATCAGGGAATGGATGTGTACTTATGCAGGAAGGTAAGGTCATTGCTTACGCTTCCAGACAACTCAAAATCCACGAAAAGAATTATACAACCCACGATCTCAAACTCGGAGCGGTTGTTTTTGCCTTAAAGATTTGGAGGCACTACTTGTATGGTACAAGTGTACGGTATTCACAGATCACAAAAGTCTTCAGCATATCTTCGATCAGAAAATGCTGAATATGAGACAAAGACGATGGGTAGAATTACTCAGTGATTATGATTGTGAACTCAAGTATCATCCCGGTAAAGCAAATGTTGTTGCTGACGCGCTGAGTAGAAAAGATAGGATTTCACTATCTGTAATAACAAGAGCAAGTTCTTATCTTGGCTTGTCATTAAGGGATAAAGTTTTGGATGATCAAAACGAGGCCCTTCAGCCAGGGCGTATCGAGAAAGAAGCATTGTGGAATGCTGAACGGTTATTTGAATTGGATGGTGATGGGATCCGACATGTTAAGGGCAGAGTGTGGATTCCTAAGTATAATGGACTTAGAGAACTCTTAATGAACGAGAGTCATCGATCTAAGTATTCAATCCATCCTGGTGCTGACAAAATGTATCACGGATTAAAGGATTTTTATTGGTGGCCTGGTATGAAAAGAGATATCGCCACGTATGTTTCAAAATGTTTAAATTGTTCAATGGTTAAGGCGGAGCACCAAAAGCCTTCTGGGCTGCTCCAGCAACCCCAAATTCCTGACTGGAAATGGGAACAGATCACTATGGACTTCATTACGAAGTTACCTCGAACCCTGAAAGGATATGATACTATTTGGGTCATTGTTGATCGATTAACGAAGTCTGCACACTTCATTCCCATACGGGAGAATTGGAAGATAAAGAAATTGTCTCAATTATATATTGAGAAGATCGTGTCACTTCATGGTGTTCCTGTGTCTATTATCTCTGATCGTGATGGTCGTTTCACTTCACAATCATGGAGATATTTTCAAGACGCCTTAGGCACTCAGTTGAATTTGAGTACGGCTTACCATCCACAACGGACGGGCAAAGTGAGCGTACCATTCAGACGTTGGAAGACATGCTTCGGGCATGTGTTATTGATTTCAAAGGTAGTTGGGATACCTTTTTGCCGTTAGCTGAATTTTCGTATGATAACAGCTATCACACAAGCATTAAATGTGCGCCTTTTGAGGCTTTGTACGGACGAAAATGTAGATCGCCTGTTTATTGGATTGATGCTGGTGAGCGTCGTTTGTACAAATATGGACTGGTTTAGAAGACTACTGACCAGATTGTTGAAATTAGGGCACGGCTGAAGGCGGCTCAGGATCGCCAAAAGAGCTATGCAGATCGTAGAAGGAAACCACTTGAGTTTCAAGTGGGAGACAAAGTCTTGTTGAAAGTGTCACCTTGGAAAGGCACTGCACGTTTTGGCGTGCGAGGAAAACTTAGTCCTCGTTATATCAGACCATTTGAAATTGTTCAAAGGATTGGTTCCGTGGCATATAAGCTCGATTTACCCCAAGAGCTGGGACATGTTCATCCCACATTTCATATATTGAATCTTAAGAAATGTTTGACTGATGAAACATTAGTTGTACCTGTCGAAGAGTTGCAAGTGAATGACTCTCTTCAATTCGTTGAGGAACCTGTTGAAATTTAGACCAACAGCTCAAACAACTTAGACGTAGTCGTATCAAGTTGGTCAAAGTTCGTTGGAACTCAAAACACGAACCCGACTCGACTTGGGAACGTGAGGATTATATGAGGGATAAGTATCCTCATCTGTTTATTGAGCAAGACTTGATTTCGGGACGAAATCCTTAGAAGTCGGGGATGCTGTGACAACTCGTAATTTATTAGAAACAGGTTAGTCTTAATCTCAATCATTATTATAATTTCGTCTAATTTAGAGAATTATAGACGTGGAAATTATTAGATAATTGAACATTTGATATAGTTCAATTAGACGTATCCTGATGACGTAGACTATTAGCTATTTAGACGAATGCCGAGTCTTAAAATAACTTTAAATGAAAGATTTAAAAGTTATGTATTGAACACAGTAAATAGACTATCTAAACTTAATATTTCTAAAGTTTACTTTGACTAAATTTTATTGACTTGTCTTAACTAAAATGAGACGAGGAAAATACCTTTACTTTAAATTATAACCTTTTAGTCAAATGGTATTTAATCGTAAGCATTTTACCAAATAAAGGGTATACAAAAATATCAAATTAAGCCACATGGGCCGATTTATGTAATGTGAGGCAGGGGCTTTGACACCAAAATCCCCCTTCCCTCCTTCCTTTTGATCGACCCCAACACACACACAAGAACACAAAACACACTCTCAAACTCTCTCTTCTTTTCTTCTATTAACTTGGTTTTGCAAAGGAAGGATTGAAAGATTTATAAAGCTATAATATTTGGAGTATTATCATTATCATCATCTTCATCTTCTTTATCAAATTCTTCAAGAACTTCAATTTGGTAAGTGATTCTCTTTTTAAATTAAACTTTGATTCTGAATTGATTCAATGAAAGGGTTTGTTTTAGTTTGGTTAATTAGATTGTTGGACTATGAATATGAAATGGGTTTTGGTTTTTGTTGAATAAATGAATTTGATTAGGATTAGGTCTTTGAAATCAAAATGGTTGAATTTGTGAAATGGTTAGCGAAATGGTATTGTTTCCAGGTTATTGAACCTGTTGGTACTTGTTGAAATGAAAAGATTTGAAATGGAAACGATTTGGTTTGGCGAAAATGGTCAAAAACTGCACTTTCACTCGTGCAGGTCTGCATTCGCGCTGCGACCTTCAGGCCTCGCGCCGCGATCTAGTTGAATTTGGCCTTCGCGCCGCGAATGGTTCAACTCGCGCCGCGAGTTTTTAGGCTGTTTGACATTTTTAGTTTTTGATAACTTGAAAGTTTGGACTTGGTGAATATCGAATGGTACTTTAGACTACCTTATAATGACAATGTCATTGATATTACCAACTAAAGTTAAATAAAATGAAAGTTTAAATCACATTCTCGGTTATGGCATTCTAGGGTCTATAGCTAAGTAGTTCTACATAGGATACTTGTCGTTGTGAGCTTGGATCCTCACTATTGGTAATCATATCATAGGTTTTGGATAACGTGGAGAATTGACTGTGGATCTTCTCAAGTTATTAGCACCTTTTAGCACTCTGAACGCTAAGGTGAGTTTTTGGCGCCCTTTTGCTTTCCTTTTACGTGTCATTTATGAAATGTTGAATGAAATGACTTTGAATTGCCGTGTGATGGCTGATTTAATGGTTTCTTGTGTTTGACAAACTAAAATGTTTCCCCTATTGGTTGTATTGTCGGATCTAGATATCTTGACTGTCTTGGTTGTGGTCAGCACCCCATTGTCGAAGGGAAATCCTGTGCGAGGCATATGCTGTCATCAGATCTAGATATACTGATTGACGTGATATAAGAGTTGTCAGATCTAGATATACTGACAGTCTTGTATTAAAGGTCGGATCTAGATATACCGACTGTTTTGTTATAAAAGTGTTGTCAGATTTAGATATACTGACTGTCTGGTCTTTTATAACTATATGTCATTTGTGTGCTCACAATGACGAATAAACATTGGTCAAACATACTGTAAACTCACCAACTATTTCGATAGTTGATCCTCTCAAATTTCATGCTTTTCAGGGAACCAACAGTAAGTATTGGAAGCGTATATGGCATTTTAGAAGCCATCTTTTGAACTTTGGACGTACAATTAGCGTCAGACCTCTGAGGACTATCGTATTATTAGTCCTAATTGTACTAGACTGTCCAAATGTTATTAGTGTATTTGTGGGCCCATTTCCAATTGAGGATAGTTTGTATCCGTGTATTGGGGTCCACATCTGAACGATTATACTTGTAATAAACTCGTAATTGGATTAATGGATGTAATCTCTATTTACCTTCTGATTAGTACGCAATTAATTGTTAACCCTGTATTTCCGCTACAATGGGGTGTGACAAAAATTGGTATCAGAGCCAAGGTTATAGTGAATACAAAGTTATTCCTCGTGAATAACTCAATCTATAGCCATGGTCGCTTCAAAAAGGAAATATAAGTCTTTAAGGTTTAGGATAGTTATCTCGAGAGTTATACTATTTGTCAATAATTAGACCTAACCCGATCAACTACGTCATGTCGGACGGAGTTAGCTCTAATGTTGTTGTACCTTGTACACCTCCAGTTCCTGTGGTAGCTAATTCCAATCCTCGCGTTCCTCACTCTTCTGAGGAGGAACCAATGGAAGCTTTGGGCAATGAATCTCGCCCTATCAATCTTGTATCGTCGTCCAGTGAATCTGGAAATGAACATGTGTCTATCCATGTTCAATCATCTTTACCACCAGTAGTTCCATATCAGAGGAGGACTACTGATGGAGCTCGTATTCCTTACGCTCCTAGAGATCCTTATGCTGCAGGTCCTTCTGCACCGGCTCAGGATAACCGTATGTTTGGTCCTTCTTTTCTTCTGGGTGATCCGTATGCTGCGGGTTCATCTAGAGTGCCTGTTTACAACCTGGATGCTGTAAATGTGATGCCAGTTGCTGATGCAACTGATAGGTCGGAATATGCTCTCCGACAAATGTCAAGGATGAACAACTCTCTCATCCGTACTAGAGAGGCTATTGAGAAACAAGCTCATGCACTGACTGGAGCTTATCAGCATGCTTCTGAAGCTATGATGGTTGCTAGGAAAGGGAAGGAGACCCTTGGGATGTTGATCTGGATACTGTTAGTTTTTGTAGTCTTGGTTGTGGCGTTGCTTGTTGTCGTTCTTTTCAAGATGTAATCTGTAGTAGTAACGTATTGTAAGCCTAAGAACTTATAACAACTCATACTCTTGTATTTGAGTTGTAGTCTAGTTTTGTGGATGTATTTCCCACGTGTTTTGGATCGTATCACTCTGACTATGTAGTATATCATTGTGGATGTAGTTCCCACAAGATTTTGAAATGTACAAGTCAGATTATGTAAAAGTTTTTGGGTATAAATGAAATACGACCGTCTTTTGGCTTACATACTTGTTCAAAACTACGTCACTTGCTCATTTCAATTCTAGAAATATAGTGTTCTATACTTCTTGTCTTGTTTAGTTCATGAGCTCAAGTAAGTCGATAAATTGTGACTTGTGTTTGGTATCCTCTTATATCTTGAAAAGCTACATTCTGTGTAATTCTTACGAGAAAACCTCTAAATGGCATTTTTGTTCATGTCATAGACTTATGGCTCCCAAGACGCGAAGCAAGGTCCAGAAGAGGGCTGCTCCAAAGAGAGTCACTCGATCAACTCCTTTAAATACTGAAACTGAACAGGAAGAACCTGTGATCCGCCAAGGACCAGAAGCGGCTGCTGCCAATGTGAACACTGGTCCTGGATCTACCCCAAATGCTGATGGGGAAAATAATATGGCAGCATTTGTGACACAACAGTTGTTGGCTGCTATGCCTACTTTAGTCGCCCAGATCACAGCAAGCATGAACGCCAATAATAATCATCATGCTGACAATAGCAACAATGTGGAACCTACTGCTGAACAAGTTGTTCCTCGAGTACAACTTCGAGTGGGTGATTACAAAACCTTCACTTATTGCAAGCCGAAAGAGTTTCATGGTACCGAGGGTCCTGTAGGTCTAATCAACTGGTTAGAGAGTATAGAGGCGGTGCTTCATATCAGCCGTTGTGCTGAAGAACACAAAGTGGAATATGCTTCCACTCAACTTCAAAAGCACGCTCTGTCATGGTGGAACGAGCAGGTTAGGACCCGAGGTCGAGACCAAGCTAATAGGATACCTTGGTTTGATTTTAAAAGAATGTTGATGGAAAAGTACTGTCCTAGAGAGGAAGTACAGAAATGGATTATCTAGGGTTCTTGGATGAACAATTAGGTCAAAAATCGGTTTTTTTGCCAAAGAATTATGTTATGGAATGAAATTGTCATGTGGGTTATGAATAAACATGTTTGTTATACACGAAAATGAGTTTTGAAGCTGCCCAAAACGATTCCTAAGTCAAAAATTTGGTTATGGGTCGATCTAGGGTTTCTTAGGGTTACAAAATGGGTAAAAACGAAATTTGAGCTTGATTATGTTGTTTTGAAATAGATTTGGAATGTGGGTTGTGTTAATTAATGTCCAATTGGGTTTAAGTAAGCTAAACTTGCTGTAAAATGAAGTCTTGGATCACCCTAAATCGATTTTGGGTTCAAGTTTGAGTTTTTGGATGTTTTGGGTTGGTGTTTGGCTAGCTACCTGCTGCTGCAGCTCCTGGGATCATTTCAGCGTCTTGGACACTGGGACCACCATCCCAGACGGTGCCCCACATTCCTCACTTTCCAAATTTTGAACCATGGCTGTTGACTTACGTTACTCAGACGGTGGGAGACGCTGAAATTGTAAGAAGGAAGCCACCGTCTTAAACGGTGAAACCACCGTTCCTTACGCTGCCCTCACCTTGTACCAGCGTCTGAGACGCCACTGGCCACCATCCCAGAAGGGTGGGCCATTGGTGTCTGAGCGTTTGAGACGCCAGCTGGACAGTGCAAGACGCTAGGCCAGTCTTGTGTCACCATTTGATACGCCATGGCTAGTCGTGTTTCATTCTGCTTCTATTGTCTTGTTTTCCATCCTTTTCCTAGGATCGCGTATAATTTTCAAATGAGACGTTAGTTATCTATTTGTTTGCTTGTGATACGTGGTATTGGACGTTTATATGTGACGAAAGACGTTATATTATATTATATTAAGACGTTTATTATATATTATGTAAGACGTGGACGGTGGATTGACGAATCCACACCCGGTATGATCATTGCCATATTATGACGATATTATATTAAGACGTTTATTATATATTATGTAAGACGTGGACGGTGGATTGACGAATCCACACCCGGCATGATCATAACCGTGGATACGGGTTGTTTAACCTGCGTAAAGACGATATTATATATATATTGACAATTATTATTATTTTATATATATATTATATACGATATATATATATATATATGGACGATTATTGGACGTTGACGTTGACTTGTATTGACTTGTGATAACGTGAAACCTTTTAGGGTTTCCTTGGACGTGATTAGGTATTCTAATCCTCGTATATCGTTAACGGTTGATATACCGACACTTGATTTTTATTACTTAAACCTACGAACTCACCACCTTTATGTTGACACGTTTTAGTTACTTTTCAGGTGAGCAGGTTAATCAGAGACGTATTGGATGATTTGTTGATTGCATGTGCTAGGATTGGACTTGGACTATTCTTTGATCCATGATTCATAGTTCCCGATTATGGGTTATGCTTAGGATCATTTACCATCTTTTGAACTATATTTTCTAAACGTTTGATGGGCGTGCTCCTTATACATTTTTGTATGATTCCGGTACTTGTATTGTGATTGAATTGTATGGATTGTCCAATCCTTTTATGCATTTAGTTGGCTCTACTTAATTTCCATGTCGTGCTGTGCTTTTCTTGTGATACCCCATTAGTTCCGCCTTGTTGGGGTGTTACAGAATGGTATCAGAGCCGTGGTTGTAGAGAATTAAGTGGATTTACCTAGCCTATAGCCATTGCACCCACACTTCATATTTAGCATGCATGATAGGAAATTATGTGTGCAACGTGAATTGTATGAAGCATAAAACTTATTTAACAAGTTCGTAGGTTTTCCATGATTTTTTGACTTGATTGTTATGTGATGACTTGATTGACGTATGTGTTAGTGTCGGGATATACCGTGACTTGCCGAATGGACGTTGACGTATATTCTTATAATTTTTATTGTTTGACCCTAGCAAAGTGAAATGATGGCATTAGCGGAGTATGATACTCGGTAACCCTAGAAGAGCCTGATCAACGATTCTATGGTTACCCTATGTCATATGAAAGCTAATGATCTCGTGGATTGCGCATTGTGGATAAAGTATAGTAGGTAACCCGGTATGTTTAATGAGTGTTGGTTGGGTGGAGGGAAAGCTGCTGGTATCACCTGTATACATACCCAACCAATACTTAGAGGGCATAATGGAACCGAATCCCGACATCCATTCAATATATTAACGGTGTGGAGGGAAAGCCGCTGGTATCACCTGTATACAAACACCTTTAATGTATTGAATGTTGAAGTTAGATTTAGACTATGCTTTACCCACCTTGTTATGACTTGACCCTTTTTATATTTGTGCTAATTGGCTTGTGATTGTGATGTTGATTGTGAATTGTATGAACGATGATGCCTTAGATTATTGCCATGATAATGTCCCCGTAGAAATATGCATGTTAGACGATTTAGAGTAGCCTAGATGTAAAATGCTTGTTATGTGGTAAGTGATTTCGGCTATAACGTGTGTGGGTTGTGAGAATTAACTTGCTAACCTAACAGTGTGTTCAGGATCATGGTGAGACCAAGGAGAGTTGTGAGAAACCGTCGGGATCAAGATGACCAAGAAGAAGTTGTAGGTGGTCGTGGTGGTAGAGGTGGTCGTGGTGGTAAAGGAGGCCGTGGAGGTCGTGGTGGCCGAGGTGGCCAGGGTGGTGCCAATCCCCCGGTATCAACCGAGGTTATCACTCAAGCCCTAAATGATCTCATGCCGGATTTAGTGGCCCGAATCTCGGCGGCCATGGAAGCTAGAAATGGACAAGAAGAACCGGAAGTTGAAGCGGTTCATGTTGAAAATGAGGCGGAGAGAATGAAAATGAAAATGTGAATGTGAATGGCGGTGAGAACGGAGGAGAAGCTTTTGCTCAACCAAGAATCCATGATACTTACCGCCAAGGTTGTTTATTCAAGGATTTCAAGGCTTGTGGAGCTCCGGAGTTTGGTGGAGCGGGTGGTGCCACGGGTTGTTTAGAGTGGTGGAAAGAATTGAATCCATCATTACTAGGAGTGGGTGTACCTATGACCAACGAATCACTTATGCCACTGGTATGTTGACGGGTGATGCACTTGAATGGTGGAACTTGGAGGTGGATAAATTAGGGATTGATGAGGCTAACTCCCTACTTTGGGGAGACTTCAAGGAGATGATAATTGCTAAGTATTGCCCGGCACACGAGATGAGGAAGTTGCAAGAAGAATTTTCTAGTCTTACCATGAAGGGAGGAGACTATGAGGGTGACACTCACCGCTTTGGCCAACTCTCTAGGCTTATTCCTCATCTTGTAAGGCCCGAAGATAAAAAGGTTGAGAAGTATGTTGTGGGATTGCCTCATGAGGTGAGAGTGCTTGTTGCTCACCCCACCATGCCGTTGACAATCAAAGAGGCAATCAACCGCACCGCTAGTGTGACAATGGAGCTTGTGAGGGGTGGTAAGTTGAGTAAAAGTGATGGCAAGAGAAAAGAGGTGGCCGAGTCAAGTGGCACCAAGAAAGACGAGAGGTGTGACAATAAACGCCATAATCGTGGAGGAATGGTTTATGCGGCGGTTGTGCCGGCGGTGGGTCCTCCAAAAGGTGGTTATGCCGGGGCTAGTCCTTTATGCCCTAGGTGTAACCGTCATCATTGGCCTACCATGAGATGTGATGTTTGTTTCCATTGTAACCAACCGGGTCACACCTCCAAATTTTGTCCTAACAATCGTCGAGTTGCTCCGTTGAATGTTGCTCCATTAAATGTAAGACATCCCCCGATGGCCCGGGGTACTTGCTATGAATGTGGTAGCCAAGAGCACTACCGCAACATGTGCCCCAACCTCATCGGCCAACAAGTCCAAGTGATCGTGCATCCCAACCAACTTCAAATTGCCGGTCCCAATCAAAACCGGGGAAATCAAAGTCAACAACAACAACAACAAGCTCCACAACAACTTGTTCCCCATGGGCGAGCTTTTGCCGTGAATGCGGCCGAGGCTCGTGTTGATCCAAACGTCGTGGCATGTACTTTTCTTCTCAACAATCAATATGCCACCGTATTATTTGACTCCGGTACCGATTTTAGCCTTGTTTCCAATGATTTCATGCCTTTGATTGATGCTAGTCTTATTCAGTTGTCGTATTACTTTGAACTTGAAATGGTAAATGGCGGGTTAACGAAAATTGACCAAGTTGTTCGTGATTGTACTTTAGAGTTATGTGACCACCCGTTTCTTATAGACCTTGTTCCTTTCGATATCGGTGGTTTTGATGTAATTGTGGATATGGATTGGATGTCGGCGATGAATGCGGTTATAGATTGTGGTAGCCGGGTAGTGAGAATTCCATTAGGAAATGGTGAAGAGTTGATAGTCCAAGGCGAAACGACCGAGCCGTGGGATGGGAAAGTATATAATGTTAATGTCACGAAAGTTGAATTGAAGACCGTACCCGTGGTTAATGGGTTCATGGATGTATTCCCGGATGATCTACCGGGTTTGCCTCCATCTCGTCAACTTGATTTCTGAATTGATCTTATTCCTAACGCTTCTCCCGTGGCCAAAGCACCCTATCGCTTAGCCATGACCGAGATACAAGAGTTGGCCGCCCAACTCAAAGAACTCCAAGAAAAGGGTTTCATCCGCCCTAGTCAATCACCGTGGGGTGCACCGGTTCTATTTGTCAAAAAGAAAGACGGCTTTCCGTATGTGTATCAATTATCGAGAACTAAACAAACTCACGGTGAAAAATCGTTATCCTCTTCCAAGGATTGATGACTTATTTGATCAACTCCAAGGTGCTCGTTTCTTTTCCAAGATAGATTTGCGGTCGGGTTACCATCAACTACGTGTCCATGAAGATGATATTCCCAAGACGGCCTTTCGAACACGTTATGGGCATTTTGAGTTCACAGTGATGCCTTTTGGGTTGACCAATGCACCGGCGGTGTTCATGGACTTGATGAACCGGGTGTGTCGGCCCTACTTAGATGAGTTTGTCATTGTCTTCATTGATGACATCCTTATCTATTCCAAAACTAAAGAAGATCACGCCGAACATTTGAAGAAAGTCTTAGAGTTACTTCGGAAAGAAAAATTGTATGCCAAGTTCTCCAAGTGTGAATTTTGGCTTGAAGAGGTAAACACTTTCTTGGTTACGTGGTGAGAAAGGAAGGAATTCATGTGGATCCAAGTAAGATTGAAGCGGTGAAGAATTGGAGACGACCCGAGACGCCAACCGAGATTCGTTAATTTCTTGGTTTGGCGGGTTATTATAGACGTTTCATTGAGGGCTTTTCAAAGATTGCCCAAGCCTTGACCTTGTTGACTCAACGTGAAGAATGATTTGATTGGGGTGAGAAGCAAGAACAAGCATTCCAATTGTTGAAAGAGTGTGATGCACCCATTTTAAGCTTGCCCGATGGAGCCGATGATTTTGTTGTTTATTGTGATGCGTCCGGGAAAGGATTGGGTTGTGTCTTGATGCAACGGGGTAAGGTGATTGCTTATGCATCTAGGCAATTGAAGGTGCATGAGAAGAATTACCCGACTCATGACTTGGAGTTGGGAGCGGTCGTGTTTGCCTTAAAGTGTTGGATACATTATTTATATGGCACCAAGAGTGTAATCTATACCGATCACAAAACCTTCAACACATTTTTGACCAATGTGAATTGAATATGAGGTAACGAAGATGGCTTGAGCTTTTTAGTGATTATGATTGCATTATCCGGTATCACCCGGGTAAAGCAAATGTTGTAGCAGATGCCTTGAGCCGAAAAGAACGTATAAATCCAAGACGACTTAGAGCCATGAGCCTTATCGTGCAAAGGAGTGTTCGTGACTCGATCATTGAAGCACAAAGGTTGGCAACTAGGCCGGAAAACTTCATCAATGAAGCATTACATGGCTTAGAAGAACAATTTGATAGAAAAGATGACGATGGTTTATACTTTGTTGAACGATTGTGGATTCCCGTTCTTGGTGGGCTACGAATGAAATTGATGAATGAAGCTCACAAGTCGGCATACTCGGTCCATCCGGGGTCCGACAAAATGTATTTTGAGATGAGAGACTTGTATTAGTGTCCGGGAATGAAGAAAGACATTGCAAGGTATGTTAGTGAATGTATCACATGTTTGCAAGTAAAAGCCGACCACAAGAAACCACCCGGTTTACTAGCTCAACAGGTAACACCGGAGTGAAAATGGGAAAACATTGCCATGGACTTCATCACGAAGTTACCTAGAACGAGTAGTGGTCGGGAACCATTTGGGTGATAGTTGACCGGTTGACTAAGTCGGCTCACTTCTTAGCCATCTGGGAAGACGACAAATTTGACACCATGGCACGTTTGTACATCAAAGAAGTAGTATCCAAACATGGAGTGCCGATTTCCATCATAACCGATCGGGATACCCGATTCACTTCAAAGTTTTGGAAGGCGTTCCAAAAAGCTATGGGTACTCAACTTGATATGAGTACGGCGTTCCATCCTCAAACTGACGGTCAAAGTGAAAGAACAATCCAAACGCTTGAAGACATGTTAAGGGCTTATGCCATTGAGTTTGGTGGCAATTGGGATGTACACCTAGTCGAATTCTCTTATAATAATAGTTATCATGCTAGCATCCAAATGGCACCGTTTAAAGCTTTATATGGGAGAAAATGTAGATCATCGTTAGCTTGGGCGGAGATTGGTGAAAGCCAACTTATTGGACCCGAGATTGTTATTAAAACGACCAAGGTGATCTCACAAATTAAAGAAAAATTGAGAGTAGCCCGGGAACGACAATTGAAGTATGCAGACGTTAGACGACGGCCTCTCGAATTTGAAGTGGGTGATTTTGTTTTATTAAAAGTGTCCCCGTGGAAAGGCGTGGTTCGGTTTGTGAAACGTGGCAAACTCGAGCCAAGATACGTAGGCCCATTTAAAATCCTTG
This sequence comes from Erigeron breviscapus, assembly GCA_034093135.1. NCBI lineage: Eukaryota > Viridiplantae > Streptophyta > Magnoliopsida > Asterales > Asteraceae > Erigeron > Erigeron breviscapus. Next base: position 126,772,699 of record CM067173.1, read on the forward strand.
AACGTATTGGCCCGGTAGCGTATCGATTGGAGCTCCATCAAGACTTAAGTGGGGTTCATAATGTCTTCCACATTTGTAATCTCCGGAAGTGTTTGGCCGATCCAACACTTCACGTGCCTCTTGAAGAAATTCGTGCCGATAAAGAGTTGAAATTCGTGGAAGAGCCGGTAGAGATCTTAGATCGGCAAACCAAAAAGTTTAAGAACACCCATTACACAATCGTTAAAGTGAGATGGAAAGCTAGACGTGGGCCCGAAATTACTTGGGAACGTGAAGATTCGATTAAAGCCAATCCCCATTTGTTTAACGAGTCTAATTAGCTTTAACGGGGGAATGATGTAACATTCGTGACTTTTGACTTTATTTGACTTATGATTAAACGTAATTAAATGAGAACGATTTCGTGAATTAATATGAATTATTGAACGTTTTGGCTTGTTTTAACGTAACGTTGAGTTTAATTGTGGCTACGGTTTCGTTTTAGCGTTTAAATGGTTAACGTTTAGCTATTGGTTGAAATTAGCGGAGCGGGGCCTCAAAAATGAGACCCCTTGGCCGTCCCTTACCACACACACAACACTCACTCATTTTCACTTTTCCTTATCCAAACTCTTATCCTCTCTTTCTCCCTCTCATTCAATTCCCTTCTTCTTCTTCACCCACCAACTAGAAATCACATTAAATTCATCATAAATATACCAATCTTGTGTGTTTAATACTTAATCTAACTAAATTTAGTAACCCTAATAATAATGTAAGTCCCAACTCAATAGATGGCACTACCTGAAGACACCTCTATGTCGATGGTGGAGTTACTTTGCAATATATGCACTGAACTGGAGACGACCAGTTGCAGTGTGTATATACCAAGTTCTAGATAGATTACTTATTTAAATGACAATAAGTAAAGAACAATGCAATAATACAAAATACTTGTAAGATAACTTGATGAGACAATATGTAATTTTCAAGTGTAATTTATTTATTGATGTTAAACAAATTACAAGGTTGTTGCGGAACCAAGATAATACAAAGAATGTAAATATCCTAACAACTATGAAATACAATTGATCTACACTCGGAATTTCTCAAGACAATCGAAACACTTAAAGTTGTGAAATGTTCCTTTTAGCGATTGAGAGAATATTGCACAAGTTCACCAAGAATATTGCAGGTTTGCAAAGTGTGAAGTGTTGTATGTTTTTCACTTGTTATTCTTGTTGTGCAATGACTTGTATTTATAGGCAAAGTTAACATTTGGGATGTTAACTTTAGCAGTACAAATGTGGTTGAGATCATTTAAGGAATAGCATTTAATTCCTTAAAAGGTAGTGTAAAGTCGCATGTTAAAGCAACTTTACTCAACCACCTTTATGTACCTTTTATTACTTAAATAATAAGATAAGGCTTATTATCCGGGTAAGGTACATAAAGCATAAAAGTCAATTCCTCGTAATCAGTGTAAAGCTTTGTAAGAGCTTTCCACTGATGGTCTCCAGTTTGTAACTGACTAGAATGTCAACTGGGCTCGCTACCATTGCCATTCTCTATCTTCCATTTGTTGTCTTCGACTTCAACTAGAATGATTCTTCAACTTGGTCAGTTCTCAACTGGAGGAAGTCTTCAGTTGCGTTGACTGTACGGTGCAACTGGACTTCAATATATTTCTCGACAAATCATCTAGGTCTCCAGTTTCACTAGACAGTTTCACTGGGTCTCCAGATGCAACTGGAGACTGGCCAGTTTACCAGGTGAACTGGTCCTAACAAATTCCCCCTATTTGTCTAGAAATATTGGCCAAGTCTTTTTCTAGTTCTTGTATCTATACAAGTGTGAACTGGAGAGACTTGTTTGATTTAAATCTATCTAAGTTTTCTAAGGCATTTTTATAGATCAATAAATGCCTTAGGTTTTTCTTTTAGGTTTGTTAGATTTTAATCTATTATCTACCTTGTGGTTAGAAACTGGTAATTTCATTTATACAAGGAAATGAAATTTATACAAGTTACAGAATGTAAAACAAAATACAAGTAGATAACTGAAAAGAAAGAACTTAATTAGATGGCCCTTCGCCAGTTCTTCTTCTCTTGGTCACCAAAGAAATAGGTTGTGAGTCTTCAGGGTCAATATTCAGCTTTTGCTCTAGGTTTTCTTTATGTTGAATCTTGCCCCTTAAGAAGTTCACCCATGCTTTCTCAAACCTATTCTTTTGTGCCTTTGCATCCAACACATTCACCATCTCCACCCATTCGCTGAACCCATATTGCATAGCACCAGGATTGTCAGTTTTAACCAGTGGCCCTCTGGTATAACTAACTTCAACTTGAAAGACTTTGGTGCCTGGCTTGATTGTCACATTTACACCATTGATAGTACCATTATGTCTTCTGGTTGACATGATCTGGGAGTAATAGCTTCTTGCTTCAGATTCATTTGTTATTTTTATACTCCCAGCACCAGCAGCCAGTACAGCGGACTTGATGTCTTCATTGGATACCTCGCCAGTTGGTTCAACAAATGTGCTAAGGTCAGCATCTCTTTTCAGTGGTCTTCTTGGTTGTGGAATCCTTCTTGGTGGATTCAATACCTTCTTCACAACCTTCTTAACATTTGCAATTCTTTTAAGAATCCCACTGGCCCTAATCTCCTTAGCCTTCTCCACTGAAATGTTCAAGCTTCTGGCATCAAATTCAGCTTCATCCTCAGGATAGTGTCTGTCCAGTTCTACATCAAGCATTTCATTCAACTGGTCAACTATCCTGGGATCATTCTTGATCCTGACATACTCCTCCTTAGTGATACCCAAAAGATTGGCATCACTCATATCAAGCAACTTGATCTGTGCAAGATGTGCCCTGGTTTCAGCTTGGTTTCTTTGTTTCATCTTCTTTCTTTCTTTAATATCATTACCAAGTCTGGCCAGTCTTCTGCTATCACTATCTGAAACTGGAGGAAGTATATCAGCATTTCCAGTTTCTAACATTACATCAGTGGCCGGCTGGGTATCAATAGCTAAACCTTTTCCCTTATCCAACACATTCCCCCTATCACCTTGCTCACCAGCTTCAGTACTGGTAGCTACAACCATTTCTCTTCCAGGTGCAACTGGTGCAAGGACTCTTTGGACTCTTTCCCCCTTGGCAGCATCTAGACCTGCCCTAATTCCTTCCCATTCAGAGGGGTGAGATGGCAACCGGTCAAGAGGCTGCCATGTTTGCATGTCCTTGCACTCTTTGAAGATTCCACACATCATCCTAAAGGACCTCCAAAGGTGGTTGGTCTCCTTTGACTGGGTCAAGACATTTGCAGTAACCTGTTCTTGACCAGTTTTCAATTCATTTAAGATCTTAGAATCTTCATCTAGACCAGAAACCACCTTGTCCTTTATTTCATCATCCTTCTTCTTCAGATTCTCTACTTCAGTTGTCAGTTTTTCTAAAGATTGAGCATGTAGAGATACTTGGGTGTTCAAATTCTCAATGCTGCCCCTCAACTGGTTGATCTCACTGGTGAGTGGGGCCAGATCAACCTGAGGAGTGGCCAGCTTGGTGATCTCAGATATCACCCTTTCAATTAATTGTGCTTCTCTAGCACCCAGCGTATCCTCTATCTTCTGACCAACTGAAGTCATCAACTGCTGTCCAAGTTCAGTTACATCTAGGCCAGGTTTTTCAATCAACTCCTTCACCTGCCTTTCAATCTCCCTCAAATCTACTTCAGTTGTTCTTACAGTATTGCCAAGCAGATTAGAGATTGAGGTTGTAACCTTGGACTGAGTAAGGTCAAAGGCTTCTTTCAAAGTACCAGCCAGATTGTTGCAGCTAGTGACCAACTCATTTAACTTGTTGAACACCAAGTCTTCATTTGATGAAAACTTATTAATCCCCAGATCAACCACCTTAATATTTGTCAAGTGATCTTTGTGGTATCTGGAGAAAGACTTGGTGTTTTTGTCAAGTGTCTTCTGAATCTCCTCCACCCTGGTTAGAAGGTTTTGAAGATCGGCTTGAATTGAGACAACTTGACTGTCCAGTGACGAAGGAGAAGGTGTCACTGGACCAACAGCAGTTACTACTGGAGCAACTGGAGGAGGCAAACTTAAGGAAGTCTCCCCAGTTGTCATGCCAGCAGTTGAAGATATAATAGGAGTGGTGGATGAAGAAAGGACTGGAAAATCAATGTGTTGTTCATGCTGAGAATGCTCAAGTGTGAACAACGGCGTCGGTGGGGGTGGCATTTCTCGAGCAAATGAGAATTGCCCAGTTGGTAAAGGAGCGGTATAAGTTTGGAAAGATATATCAGTAGGCACATTTTCTTGGGAGGGTGAAAGTGAAATTGATGCGTCTGGAAGGGAGACTGGAGATGAAGGGTTTTGAGCTTGTACAGAAGCCTCAAAAATCTCCAAGTCTGTTTCAGTACCTTCAGAATCCGAAGATTCTATAAGGATTTCCTCGTCATTAACATTCATGTCCAGATCCATGAATGTAACTGAGGGCTGACCAGAAGGGTCAGTCTCCAGATGACCTTCTCCAGTTTCCTGGATGGGTGCATCTGTTGGTGGATCAGATACCGAAGTATCTTCACCAGGGATAGATGTGATTTGGGTTGCTTCAGTTATGGTTGCTCTATCCTCAACCACAACATTAGACGAACTGGAGGGTCCCTCATTATTTTGAGGCCCGCCCAGTTGCCTTTCTGACTCACCTTCAATAGGTGCATCAGTTGAAGCGAATGCCAGTTGCATTCGTTCTGGAATTTCGACCTCTCCAGCTTCAGATACCAGAGAGTCTAAATTTCTTAACATATCTGGAGCAGTGTACGGTGAATCTGTACTTAAATATGCTTCTCTGCCCAGAATATGTTTAAAACAGAGAGAGAGGAACCTTGAAAAGGGGATACACACACCCTGGTGCCCTTCAGCTTTTGAACTAGGCTTCTAAACAGAATATCTGCAAAGTCCACTCTCAATCCATTCCACAAGCAATAAGCCATCTCTGCTTGTGAGGAGTTAATCTGGTCAAGTCCACCAGAACTCCCACCCATACTCTCCACCAGGTGGATGAAAAAATACCTCCATGAAGGTGTAAGACCCTTCATGGTCATCGCACCCTTCGTCTTCAACACACCATTCTCCAAGCACTCTTTGTGTCCCATTTCAAGAAGTACTTGGCGAAAATTTATATTTGGGGGCAAGACGACTGGAGATTCACCCTCTCTCCAGTAATTGAGGCATAAGGCATCCCTCAATACGTCAGCGGACAAGGTACACTGGATTGTTCCATCCTTTAATGTGAAGCAGAGAGAGAAATGAAGCAATTTTGATGATTGGAAGTAAATGAAAGAATGTAGAAGAGAAGTAAATGAGTTCGGAGTAAATAAGAGTATTTATAATGGATTCAAGATCCCAATGAAATACCCAAAACTATATTTTATTAAACAAAATCCTTTTTGTAGATATTTTCTCAAATTGAGTTTGAATTTTGAAATAAAATAATAATTTGCCATGTCAACATTTAATGCTACCATGTCAGCATTAAATGCTACGACGGCTTATCTTACTCACGCGCCCACTCACTTTTTATTTTCCCAACACAAACAGTTGTCAAGTACTAAAATAGCTTTAAACACGTCAGATCACGATATCAAGTGGTTTAAAACACTCGAGTACCATCACGTGTCACAAAAATTGACCAAGTATTTCTAACGTTATAAAAATTAAGACAAGACTGAACCTGGTAACTGGAGGATCAGTCCAGTACCAGTTTCCAACTGGAGAGTTCTCCAGTTGCATTTTCAAACAAAAAACAAATTTTAGTCAGAAAATTATTTTGAGTCTTTCCCCCTAAAATGATGATCCAGAAATCAATTAGTGCCAAGATAGTATCACAACGGCGTTCGATAGCCTGGCCAGCAAAGATTATCTGGACCTCCTCAACTGGAGAACTTCATCAGTGTCCACTGACGCGTTCAATAACAAAGAAAGCTCCAGTTTTAAGGATTTAACATTCCCAGTTCGCTGATGAGATGTTTAAAGGTTTTCTCATCGAGAGGTTTTGTAAAAACATCAGCTAACTGTTTGTCAATGGGGATGAAATGAATTTCAATGTCTCCTTTCATAACATGATCTCGAATAAAATGATACCTGATGTCAATATGCTTTGTTTTGGAGTGCATCACTGGGTTGTGAGATATAGCAATTGCACTGGTGTTGTCACAAAAGATTGGGGTCCTTTTATACTTTTGACCATAATCTAGTAACTGGTTCTTGATCCAGAGAATCTGGGTATAGCAACTGGCCGCAGAAATGTACTCTGCCTCGGCAGTGGACATAAAGACTGAAGTCTGCTTCTTGCTGGTCCAACTTACCAGTTTTCCTCCAAGGAAATGACAACCACCAGTTGTTGATTTTCTATCTATCTTATAACCTGCATGATCTGAATCTGAATAACCCATTAGATCTAATCCTGAGCCTTTGGGGTACCAAAGACCAAGATTAGGACACCCTTTCAGGTATCTACAGATACGCTTTACAGCGTGCAAATGTGATTCTTTAGGGTTAGCCTGAAACCTGGCACATAAACATGTTGCAAACATTATATCTGGTCGACTGGAAGTTAAGTACATCAGTGAACCAACCATACCTCTATAGTCAGTTATGTTAACTGGTTTGCCAGTTGGGTAAGAGTCCAAATTTAATGGTGCTGCAATAGGTGTGTTTTTCGATGGAATTGAATCATATTTGTATTTTCTTAACAAATCTCTGACATATTTTCCTTAGTTTATGAAAATTCCATTTTCAGTTTGCTTAATCTGAAGACCTAAGAAAAATGTTAATTCACCCATTAAACTCATCTCATACTCAGATGACATGATTTTAGAAAACTTTTTACACATTGCATCATCAGTTGAACCAAAAAATAATGTCATCAACATAAATTTGTACCAATAAGATATTACCTCTTTCTTTCAAGATAAACAAGGTATTATCTATTGCACCTCTTTGAAAGCCATTTTTAAGAAGATGTTTAGTTAGAGTATCATACCAGGCTCTTGGGGCTTGTTTTAGACCATACAAAGCTTTGTTCAGTCTATAAACCCAATGAGGATGCTTCTCATCGATGAAACCTGGAGTCTGCTTAACATAAACTTCTTCTTCCAATGTTCCATTTAGGAACGCACTTTTGACATCCATCTGGAAGACTTTGAACTGCAGATGGGCTGCATAAGCCAGAAATATTCTGATGGCTTCAAGTCTTGCAACTGGAGCAAAAGTTTCATCAAAGTCAACGCCTTCTGCTTGACAATAACCCTGGGCAACTAATCTGGCCTTGTTTCTTACAACATGGCCATCTTCATCCATTTTGTTTCGGTAGACCCATCTGGTACCAATGGGTTCTTTCTTTAACCCTGGTGGACAAGGAACAAGCTCCCAAACATTGTTCCTTTCAAACTGGACGAGCTCTTCTTGCATAGCTTCCACCCAGCTTGGGTCTGCCATAGCCTCGTCAATCTTCTTTGGTTCAATTAGAGATAAGAAGGTGACGTTTAAGCATTGCTCACTGGTGGCTCTTCTAGTTTGAACCCCACTATTTGGATCTCCCACAATCTGTTCAATTGGATGTGCTCGAGTCCATCTAGTGTAATGACTAGGATGGTGCATAACAATATCAGTGCAAGTCACCTGGCGATCTTCTTCAGTTGCAGCAGCATCTGGAGAAGGATCAGCCCAAACTACTTCTACATCCTCATCAGAGTCAATGAGGTCACGATTTGCATCATGAAATTCTTCATTCAAAGGCATTTCTTGAAGAACTGGAGAAGTTGGAGTTTGAACTGGTGCTGATATTGGAGTGGCACGTACATCAGATCCAATCACCAATTCTTGTGGTAAGTTGAAATTGATGGAGGGATAAAATGATGTGTCACTGGTGCTTTTCTTCTTCTTAACTAGTTCCAATTTGTTGTAACTGGAAACATCTTCTGGTGAAACAACTGACCGATGAACTTGGTCAGTTTCACCAAAATTGATTGGAACGACTGGAGTAATATCAAGGCTTGGTCTCTTGTTGATTGCTTCAGTTGATTCATCGAATGTGACATGAATTGTCTCATGAACCTTTTGGAGTCTATAATTATAAACTCTAAAGGCCTTTCGAACATCTGAATAACCTAGAAATACCCCTTCATCAGCTTTTGCATCAAACTTTCCAAGCTGACTGGAATCGTTTAAGATATAAACTGGACAACCAAATACATGAAAGTATCCAATATTTGGTTTACGATTCCTGAGTACTTCATAGGCAGCCTTCTTATGTCTCTTGATGTAGACTGACCGGTTTTGGGTGTGACAAGCAGTTGCAACTGCTTCAGCCCAAAAACTGGTGGGAAGACCAGATTCAGATAGCATACTTCTGGCCGCTTCTATCAGTGTACGATTCTTTCTTTCCACAACTCCATTCTGCTCTGGAGAGTGAACTGATGAGAAGTTTTGAGAGATGCAGTGTCATTGCAAAATGTTTCAAGTACCTTGTTTTGGAATTCAGTACCATTATCACTTCGCAACTGACAAACTTTTCGAGTATACTTGAGCTCAATTCTTTTGATGAGAGAGATGATTTCAGCAGGTGCATCACTTTTGGATCTGAGGAATACCACCCAGCAATATCTGGTGAATTCATCAACCACAACTAGAGTGTACTTCTTTCCAGCTCTAGTTTGAACATTCACTGGACCAAGGAGATCCATATGTAACATGTGAAGAGGTTCAGTGATGCTAAAATTTTGCCTAGTTTTGAAACTGGCTCTTTTCTACTTGCCCATCTCACACCCTGGACATGGCTTTTCTTTATTGAAAGAAATTTGAGGTATCCCATCAACCAGTTGTTTGCGAGACAACTTGTTAATGTTTTTAAAATTAAGATGGGATAATCTTTTATGCCATAGCCAGTTGGTGTCCTCATCAGCCTTGGTATAGAAACATTGCTCTTTAGGAGCTGGTTCCATATCCATGATGTACACATTCCCTTTTCTTGGTGTAACCATCACCACTTTCCAATCCTTGTTAAATATGGTGCCTTGTGCAATATTGAACAAAACTCTGAAGCCATCATCACAAAGTTGGCTGACACTGATCAGGTTGTATTTCAAACCATTCACAAATGCAACTCTTTTGAATTCGACTTGTCCATTATTAAGCACACCATATCCTTCAGTCTTTCCAGATTGATCATTACCAAACGTCACTGTCGGTCCATCTTGGACAGTGAACTCTTCAAGCAGGGGCTTACATCCGGTCATAGTCCGGCCAGCAGCACTGTCCAGATACCAGATATTCTTCTTTTGATCGCCCTGCACAACCACAAAAATCATCAGTTATTTTTGTGAACCCATCTTTTCTTGATGGGTTCACTGGACTTCTCTACAGAAGTCACAGTAGATTGTTGTGGTGTTGAACCGGAGGCTGCATCTGGAGCTTTTTCACCAGCTCCAGGTGCAGGAGTAAAAACGATTGGTATTTGATACTTACTCCCCTTATTTTTACCAGATTTTGTTCCAGATGGAACATTCTTTTGATTAGGTTTTGAAGGGAGTGATTTAATATTTTGTTTGAAAACTGGAGGTAATGAACCTCCTTCCAGATTTTTAATCCGGGCAGTACAACTCTGAACCTGTCGAGACAAAAGTTGGAGTTGACTTTCCAGATTAACCAAAATATTATTTTCATCAGGCAACTGAACTTTGGACCTTGGTTCAGTTTGAGTTTTAGTCTGTCGGGTCTTGGGCACCTTAGACTTTTGAGGTAAAGGCTTGTTACCAGTGGCCTTTTTGACTGGAGCTTTAGCCTGTTCGGCTCCAGTTTTAACCTCAAAGGGGATGGTCTCAATGGGTTCAGTTTCAACAGCTTCAGGTTGATCATAAGGTGTTTCAACCTTGAGAGCTGGAGGCAATGCATGAAGATCTGGTATGAGAGCTACCATCTCCAGATCTCCAGATTTCCATGCATTCTTCTGGGCATCGATAGTTCTTGAAAATGCATCATAGTTTTTACCAGATTGGTTGTTCAACTGACTAGATCTGCATTCCTTCATAAAATGACCTTTCTTGCCACACTTATAGCATGTAAGATTGGCCTTATCCAGAGAGCTGGAGCTGGAAGCATTGTTGGGGCCATTAAATCTTTTAGACTTATGCGTAAACCTGTTAAAGGTTTTAGCAATCATGGCAACCAGATCATCATCGTCAGTTTCATTACAACCATCACTGTTTTCAGTGGTCAGGCCAGAGTTCAAGAAACTGTTTAACATCTCCTTCATTGAGTGTGCTTGGACACTCTCTGCAGACATTAAGGCAGCACAAGGTCGCTCAGGTACACTAGCAACCTTGGAACTCTGGGCATGGTTCATGGCATCTTGCTCAGCCACCAGTCTTGCAGCATTATTATCTTCAGTAAATCTGAAGGCTCCATAGAGCGATGCAAGAGTATGGCCGTGCAAGGTTTTACCTTGTCTCAAGACAAGAACCATGTTTTCCCATTTGGAAGGAAGAATATCACAAAACTTCTCAAGAAGAATATCCTTATCCTTCTCTACACCCAAGCCTCTCAGCTGATTAATGAGGCTAGAAAATCTGGTGTATGTACCATTTAGACTTTCATTGGGCAAGGCAAAGAAGGATTCATACTTCTTGTTCAAGGCAACTTTTCTGGTGACAATAGTGTCATCACCTCCTTCAAACTGAATAACTAATTCATCCCACATTGACTTGGCACTGGGAACAACACAAGTGTTGGAATTAGATCTTCAGGGACAGCTCCAAGGATCATGTTCTTGAGTCTGGTGTCCAGATCAACAAGTCTACGATCCTCATCAGACCAATGGTCTTCGAGCTTTTCTCTTGAACCTCTTCTTCCAGTTGGATCAAGAAGAGGACTGACCCCAAGGGACATGGGTATATATGGTCCATCCTTAAGGATTTTCAACATATACCTTTCAATCCCACCAAAATGCAAAAGCATTCTAGCCTTCCATGTACCAAAAGTCTCACTGTTTTCATCGAATTTGGGAACAGGAGTGTTAGAATAGTGTACATGGACGTGGTTTGGGGCAGTAGGAGGAGGAGGGTTAGTATTAACATTTTGAAAAGGTTGTGCATTATTATTCAAGGGGGTTTCACCTGAACCAGAACCATCTCCACCTTTAGTAGTGTTCATCTTAGCAGATCTAGGCAAGTTTATTAGCCTTCTGCTCTGATACCACTTGTAAGTCCCAACTCAATAGATGACACTACCTGAAGACACCTCTATGTCGATGGTGGAGTTACTTTGCAATATATGCACTGAACTGGAGACGACCAATTGCAGTGTGTATATACCAAGTTCTAGATAGATTACTTATTTAAATGACAATAAGTAAAGAACAATGCAATAATACAAAATACTTGTAAGATAACTTGATGAGACAATATGTAATTTTCAAGTGTAATTTATTTATTGATGTTAAACAAATTACAAGGTTGTTGCGGAACCAAGATAATACAAAGAATGTAAATATCCTAACAACCTATGAAATACAATTGATCTACACTCGGAATTTCTCAAGACAATCGAAACACTTAAAGTTGCGAAATGTTCCTTTTAGCGATTGAGAGAATATTGCACAAGTTCACCAAGAATATTGCAGGTTTGCAAAGTGTGAAGTGTTGTATGTTTTTCACTTGTTATTCTTGTTGTGCAATGACTTGTATTTATAGGCAAAGTTAACATTTGGGATGTTAACTTTAGCCGTACAAATGTGGTTGAGATCATTTAAGGAATAGCATTTAATTCCTTAAAAGGCAGTGTAAAGTCGCATGTTAAAGCAACTTTACTCAACCACCTTTATGTACCTTTTATTACTTAAATAATAAGATAAGGCTTATTATCCGGGTAAAGGTACATAAAGCATAAAAGTCAATTCCTCGTAATCAGTGTAAAGCTTTGTAAGAGCTTTCCACTGATGGTCTCCAGTTTGTAACTGACTAGAATGTCAACTGGGCTTCGCTGCCATTGCCATTCTCTATCTTCCATTTATTGTCTTCGACTTCAACTGGAATGATTCTTCAACTTGGTCAGTTCTCAACTGGAGGAAGTCTTCAGTTGCGTTGACTGTACGGTGCAACTGGACTTCAATATATTTCTCGACAAATCATCTAGGTCTCCAGTTTCACTGGACAGTTTCACTGGGTCTCCAGATGCAACTGGAGACTGGCCAGTTTACCAGGTGAACTGGTCCTAACAAATAATAATCATCTATATTCAAGAATTTCCAAGTTTGGAAGGTGTTTATCCAAATTGTGCCCTAAAATCCGAAATTAGCAAGTCTTGGGTTGTTTGGTAAGTCAAATCTATCTCAAATTCACTATTTTACGTTAGTAATCATGTTTTTAGTTGTAACAAAGTGTTCTTAAGTCATAAAACCGGGTCAAGGGTTGAAATGGGTCAACTAGGGTTCTTGGATGAACAATTAGGTCAAAAATCGGTTTTTTTGCCAAAGAATTATGTTATGGAATGAAATTGTCATGTGGGTTATGAATAAACATGTTTGTTATACACGAAAATGAGTTTTGAAGCTGCCCAAAACGATTCCTAAGTCAAAAATTTGGTTATGGGTCGATCTAGGGTTTCTTAGGGTTACAAAATGGGTAAAAACGAAATTTGAGCTTGATTATGTTGTTTTGAAATAGATTTGGAATGTGGGTTGTGTTAATTAATGTCCAATTGGGTTTAAGTAAGCTAAACTTGCTGTAAAATGAAGTCTTGGATCACCCTAAATCGATTTTGGGTTCAAGTTTGAGTTTTTGGATGTTTTGGGTTGGTGTTTGGCTAGCTACCTGCTGCTGCAGCTCCTAGGCTCGTTTCAGCGTCTTGTACGTTGGGACCACCGTCCCAGACGGTGCCCCACATTCCTCACTTTCTAAATTTTGAACCATGGCTGCTGACTTACGCTACTCAGACGGTGGGAGACGCTGAAATTGCAAGAAGGAAGCCACCGTCTTAAACGGTGAAACCACCGTTCCTTACGCTGCCCTCACCTTGTACCAGCGTCTGAGACGCCACTGGCCACCATCCCAGAAGGGTGGGCCATTGGTGTCTGAGCGTTTGAGACGCCAGCTGGACAGTGCAAGACGCTAGGCCAGTCTTGTGTCACCATTCGATACGCCATGGCTAGTCGTGTTTCATGCTGCTTCTCTTGGCTTGTTTTCCAATTCCTTTTCCTAGTTCCTCATCCTTCGTCCTAGGATCGCGTATAATTTTCAAATGAGACTTTTCCCGACTTCATTGGTCTTGTATTCTAGTCTCGGGAACCAATCAAACTTTTGAGTCGGTTTGGAACTCGAAATAGAACTTTAACTTAATATGTATATGTGTAATGATAGGTGTGCACGTGTGACGATCGTTGAACAATAATAACTTGTTTATAGCTTCTATTTTGCCGATCAAGGTGAGTTTCGTAGCCCCTACGTTCATCTTATTTTGGGGTGGAAAGTGTACTTGTCGTTTAAACGCTTGTCGGTTGATACAATTGATTATGATATGAAACGAGACGTTAGTTATCTATTGTTTGCTTGTGATACGTGTTATTGGACGTTTATATGTGACGAAAGACGTTATATTATATTATATTAAGACGTTTATTATATATATGTAAGACGTGGACGGTGGATTGACGAATCCACACCCGGTATGATCATTGCCATATTATGACGATATTATATTAAGACGTTTATTATATATTATGTAAGACGTGGACGGTGGATTGACGAATCCACACCCGGCATGATCATAACCGTGGATACGGGTTGTTTAACTTGCGTAAAGACGATATTATATATATATTGACGATTAGTTGACGTTGACTTGTATTGACTTGCGATAACGTGAAACCTTTTAGGGTTTCCTCGGACGTGATTAGGTATTCTAATCCTCGTATATCGTTAACAGTTGATATACTGACACTTGATTTTTATTACTTAAACCTACGGACTCACCAACTTTATGTAGACACGTTTTAGTACACTTTTCAGGTGAGCAGGTTAATCAGAGACGTATTGGATGATTTGTTGATTGCATGTACTAGGATTGGACTTGGACTATTCTTGGATCCGTGATTCATAGTTCCCGATTATGGGTTATGTTTAGGATCATTTACCATCTTTTGAACTATATTTTGTAAACGTTTGATGGGTGTGCTCCTTATGCATTTTTGTATGATTCCGGTACTTGTATTGTGATTGAATTGTATGGATTGTCCAATCCTTTTATGCATTTAGTTGGCTCTACTTAATTTTCATGTCATGCTGTGCTTTTCTTGTGATATCTCATTGTTCCGCCTTGTTGAGGTGTTACAATATGTTTTAAAAAATGAACACGTAATTTTTAACCACACGCAAGAACCAACATAAAATATCGTCGAATGTTACCAGTATAAAGTATTTACTCATGTCGTATTACAAAGATATTTTGATGCTTAACAAACTATTGTTGTTTAGTCAGCAGTAATAATCTAACACGACTTGTATGTATATATTTTGTTGCATTAAGTGCATTATGTGTGACTGTATCCATATTTAATTACTTGGACAATTGTCTTGGTTTGAATTTTGAATTTGAAGTAAAATGAAAATAATTATCTTTTCTAGAAAAAGTGAATTACATATAAATCAAATAATATAGATTGATATAAATGTAATTGATGTAAATGTTATAATGAAAATAAAGAGATAAAGATCTAAGGTGTAAGTTAGTTCATTGATAACAATTAGGTGATTTCTTATAACTATTTTTAAAAGTGAATTCATTAAAAATAATTTGCTATTAATTATGGTTGGTAACCTTGGTAATCAAGAAGTTCCGTTGTCCTCTTCAAAATAACAACTTAACAATGATTTTCTTGAGACCCAAAATCCTAATACAAAGCAAACTTATTTTGTCATAACAAACCCAATCGCTATATTTAAAAAGTTCATAAGATAATCTTTGATTGTTTAACCTAATATTAGTATAGCATATTAAAATTTATAATAACACTTTCAAATTACAAAATTAAGATGAATTATGATTTCATAATATTATAACCCAAAGTCATATAGTAGTTAGGTTTGGTATCTATCAATAATAATCTAATAATAAATAATTAGAGAATCGTCATTTGTTGGGTTTGACTTCCACTAAATTTTCTGTGTTAATTGCTTAGTGAATATGTTTGTTAAATTTGTAAATAATCATTCATCATATGAGCTTAATTTAAAATTATTGGAAAGAATCAACCATTTAAAAATGTTATGATGTAAGTGCTAGTTATCCACAATTAAAATTATAATTAAAAACTTAAAAGATGCATTCAATGATCAAATTTGGTTGTTAGATTGATGCTTGAGTTGATCATGGTCTGAAAAATAAAGGTGATATTACGTTATGTTTTAGTTAAAAGAATCTTACTGTGCACATTTTACTACTTAAAGCTCAACCAACAAAAATAATTGAGATGAAGATTGAGAAACCTTCAAATGAATATTGCTTTTTGAAACTGAGGAAATATTTTCACATTAAAGATTAACCACTCCTTTTTAGTAAAAACAAAAATTAAATACGAAAAAGGTTTTAATTTTTGAAGTCTCGAGTTTATAATTAATTTTTGAAATAAAGATCATCCGTTAAAGCTCAATCTACAGATGAACATTTTATATTTGTGGCTGAACTTCGACTTATTTGTGAAATTCAAACATAAAGAAATGTCTTTCAAGCTGAAGAAGGAAGGGCGCTTTTCTTCGTTGAACACAAGACAGACGGGGACAAATCCAATCCCTTAATTCTTTGATCCCAATTCAATTGTTGTTTGAGGCCATTCCTCTTTGAATATATCAATATTTTATAAATAAAAAAAAGTATTTTTTTTCTTGGTGTTGGTATGTGATCACGTTAACATAAACGCATATCCGGAAAATATTTAAGCCTACGGGGTCACACGAAATGACATGTATACTCTATGTAAATATGTTCACGAAATGATTAATAAACATTCGTTAAAAGTTAAATATATGTTTATTAATTAAAAGAGAAGGACTAAAGTGTAAATTAGGAATTAGAGGTGTTTCCTAATTACAAAAAGGGGAGGGGGGGTGACGGTTTGTAGGAGGTTTCCTAATCCTCCTCAAACTTGTTCACCAAGTTTGAAAACCCTTACAATTAATCCCTATAAATAGGGGTTAAGTGTTTTTCACACACATACAAGACAATTAGATTTGTAAAAACCCTAACTAATTCTTCTCCTCTTTCTCTCTTTGGTTCGGCCGAAACTCAAACCCAAAAGGGTTTCGGTTTGTTTCATTCGACTTCAACAAAGGGTAAACACAATCGGGTTGTGAGTTCGTGATCGGGTACTAGCATACATACATAAGGGTGTCAAGTGTGCAATCGTAGAAGGGTTTTACTTTAAACCCTAATAATAATAATCATCATTATTATTACTTATTGGAAGCTAAGCTAAAAGGTACACATTCACTTTTACTTTGTTAATTAATTATATTGCATATGATTCTTTCCGCTGCGTACTCGTGTTATTGTTCTTGATAGTAGTTATGAATCCTAACACTTGGATCATGGATACATATGGATCTTCCGGAATGGCTAATGACAAAAATTTACTCTCATCCAAATGTCGGCTAGCTTTCTCATTTCGATTCTTCTTGTTTTTTTTTCTTCTTTTTGAAGACGAACCATCAAGGGTTGAAAAAGAGATGGAGGTGGTGGTGGTGTTAGTTGTATCCAAAATTCCAAATTTACCTCTTTCTGAGGATATAAAGATTTTTATTAATGTGATAGAAATATAAGTTATCATGTCATTTTTTACATCGTTTGTATTGTATCAATGTTGTCCACGTTATAAGTTGTCACATACATATATAGGGTAAGTTTCATGCAATAACATCTTTTTTTTTTCAAGAACCACGAAATCTTTTGAATTACGTATTAGATCACCTGTGAATGACTTCATTCACATGTAAAACATAATAAAAGCTCACATAACACTTCTTTTAAAAAACATGTAAGTTTACGTCAACTTGATATGTTCATATATGAATCGATTTGTTCACATGTACTATTTACATATAAACATATTAAGTATGTAATACATAATTGTAAAGTTCTCACGGTGTTTGAAAAGAAAGTTCTTGATCGTATGAATCTTTGTCCATATATATATATATGTAAGGCAAAACATATTGAAAGGTTTATGAACATAATAACTCTTTTGAAAGTTAATGCATACAATAACTAAACGATATCCAGTTGAAAGGAGTAATCTTTTTATATGGTTGTATCTTTATCAAAAGATCTTAAAATTAACTATAAAGCATTAATATATTAATTTTGGTTATTTAGATGTATATTAGTGGATGAATTTGATAACTTGTTTTCATTCTTTATGGTTTTGGTTTTATTAGTGAGGCAGAAGCAAAAGCAATCATAATGGATGTTGTTAGTGGAAAAATGGAAAAGTAAGTATAATATCATGCTAAAAATCGATATGTATGATATGGGAAATAGAACATGAAACTTGGAAGAATAGGATACTCCATAAGAGTGAGACATAAGAAGACAACCGAGTGATGGAGTCAAAGTGCATACATACCCCCATCAGAAAGTGACCCTATTGGATTTATATTTCTTGTTTCTAATATCTAATATGGTATATGTTTCTTTCAATTACTTTTTATAGAGATTTACATATATAATTATTTATAGTTTTTGTTTGTAATGTTACTATATTTAACTTTAGAGATATTGTTAGATCAATTTTCTTACCTAATTTTCAACTTTTTCTTAAAATAATTAGTTAACAAAATACTTTTTTTTTCTTTTCAGAATATATATGTGAAATCATATTGTATCTTCAAGGCTACCGTCATAAAAAAAAACTACAAAATATGAATTGTACAATGATAAATATGAATTTTTACATATTTGAGAAGTATTATTGTATCGTGAAACCCAGAGCAAGAAAATGAAACACATATGACATATAAATACTTAATAACTAAATAACTAGTTAACATGACTTAGAAGTTTAAAATATATGTTTTAGGGTATAGGGCTCACTGATATAAATCCGACCATTACATGCAATTCAGAAACAATTAAGATTGATCCCAGCTTTATAAGATTTAAGTATTATGATTTGACAAGTTCTATACTATTATATAAAAGACATATATATAAGAAAAATCAAAACCCATAAACAAAAGAAAAAGAACTAAGGGTGATGACATTGATGGGTGCTTACGGTAGTGAGTGGTGGGACGATTCACTTGCACACCGCCGCCGTCACCTAAGCACTCACGCGTGAAGCAAAATGAGTGGTCGGAGCACGCGATTTTTGGAGTGAGTGGTGCAGCGTTCGAGGGAGCAACGGCTCATTTGACCGTTCTAAATCTAACTTTTTTTTTTCCAGATTTCCTTTATATATATATACTACACACACATAATATATATATATATATATATATATATATATATATATATATATAGATTTTAGGTAAAATAAAACAAGTATTAAAATAAAACAAATATATATATATATATATATATATATATATATATATATATATATATATATATATATATATATATATATATATATATATATATATATATATATATATATATATATATATATATATATATATATATATATATATATATATATATATATATATATATATATATATATATATATATATATATATATATATATATATATATATATATATATATATATATATATATATATATATATATATATATATATATATATATATATATATATATATATATATATATATATATATATATATATATATATATATATATATATATATATATATATATATATATATATATATATATATATATATATATATATATATATATATATATATATATATATATATATATATATATATATATATATATATATATATATATATATATATATATATATATATATATATATATATATATATATATATATATATATATATATATATATATATATATATATATATATATATATATATATATATATATATATATATATATATATATATATATATATATATATATATATATATATATATATATATATATATATATATATATATATATATATATATATATATATATATATATATATATATATATATATATATATATATATATATATATATATATATATATATATATATATATATATATATATATATATATATATATATATATATATATATATATATATATATATATATATATATATATATATATATATATATATATATATATATATATATATATATATATATATATATATATATATATATATATATATATATATATATATATATATATATATATATATATATATATATATATATATATATATATATATATATATATATATATATATATATATATATATATATATATATATATATATATATATATATATATATATATATATATATATATATATATATATATATATATATATATATATATATATATATATATATATATATATATATATATATATATATATATATATATATATATATATATATATATATATATATATATATATATATATATATATATATATATATATATATATATATATATATATATATATATATATATATATATATATATATATATATATATATATATATATATATATATATATATATATATATATATATATATATATATATATATATATATATATATATATATATATATATATATATATATATATATATATATATATATATATATATATATATATATATATATATATATATATATATATATATATATATATATATATATATATATATATATATATATATATATATATATATATATATATATATATATATATATATATATATATATATATATATATATATATATATATATATATATATATATATATATATATATATATATATATATATATATATATATATATATATATATATATATATATATATATATATATATATATATATATATATATATATATATATATATATATATATATATATATATATATATATATATATATATATATATATATATATATATATATATATATATATATATATATATATATATATATATATATATATATATATATATATATATATATATATATATATATATATATATATATATATATATATATATATATATATATATATATATATATATATATATATATATATATATATATATATATATATATATATATATATATATATATATATATATATATATATATATATATATATATATATATATATATATATATATATATATATATATATATATATATATATATATATATATATATATATATATATATATATATATATATATATATATATATATATATATATATATATATGGCTCAATTTTCGCGTACATCTTTCTTACAACATATTTTATCTACAACAACGTATTCATCCTTCCCACGAACACCCCAACTAATAAATACAGTGGCGGCCCTGAGAATTCAAACACCCCGGCTGAGCCAAAGAAAAAATGCCCCTAACTTCTACCGAATTCAAATATATAAACAACTTTTTTTTATAAATGATAACTAGCATTATAACAAAAAATTATATATGCATAATAAGATCATAATTTTAGAATTACATACCATAGTAGTTACTTATTTACATTTTAGACATTAATTAAAATTGAATCAAATATATATTTATATTATAACATATTTTATACATATAATATATACTCGTATATAAAAAAATTTCAAAAATTTATGCCCTCTTTGAATTTATGTCCCGGCCGGGAATCGGGTTTGCACACCCTGAATAAATACATACAATAACTAAGTAAAACTCAGATGTAGGCAGAAGTGCATAACTTCTTGTGTGTCATTCTCACAAACAACCTAATCAGCATATTGCGTCAGCTTTCTATATTATTCTTCTTACAAACATTTTTTACTCATAACAATTACATATTTATTCTTTCCTACAAACACCGACCTACAACAATATCTTTCACACAAATATCATGTCACTACATATCTTTCCATGAACAACGTTGATATAGCCAGTCCACATATATATATAGGTAGTCGTATGACATGAAGGGTCGGAAATATCATGTTTAATGAATAAATCTTACGTACGGCATGAAGCGAGCGAGATTCGATACACTTTACACATCGTATCCCTTATCGGTAAAGTGCGAGTAGAATTCACGGTAGAAATCCATCTATAAAGTCATTTTGACTTCCTCCAAGAGAATTGTTAGAATTCTACCACTATGCTTAAATATAATAAACTGAAATTTTTGATGTACCTTATTTTCTTTAATTTACCCTGGATAGTGTAATTCACGAAACGTACACTAGCTACCGGTAATCTCTACCTAGACGTAGTTACAACATGGAGGTGAAATGTCACATAAGGGGCAAGGGTGCAGCCGGCAGATTCAATTGGCTCCTTCTATTGGCAAACATTGGCTCTTTGGCCTCATTGTACCCTATCTATTGGCAAGCATCGGCACTTTGTTGTGGTTTCTTCCATCGGCCATATTTGGCCGATTGTGGCTTCTCTTTGGCTTCTTTTTTTGTTCACAAAAGCAAGTACAAGGACCCAACATATTTTTTGTTTTTTTGTTTTTTTTTTTTTTTTTTTTTTTTTTTTTTTTTTTTTTTTTTTTTTTTTTTTTTTTTTTTTTTTTTTTTTTTTTTTTTTTTTTTTTTTTTTTTTTTTTTTTTTTTTTTTTTTTTTTTTTTTTTTTTTTTTTTTTTTTTTTTTTTTTTTTTTTTTTTTTTTTTTTTTTTTTTTTTTTTTTTTTTTTTTTTTTTTTTTTTTTTTTTTTTTTTTTTTTTTTTTTTTTTTTTTTTTTTTTTTTTTTTTTTTTTTTTTTTTTTTTTTTTTTTTTTTTTTTTTTTTTTTTTTTTTTTTTTTTTTTTTTTTTTTTTTTTTTTTTTTTTTTTTTTTTTTTTTTTTTTTTTTTTTTTTTTTTTTTTTTTTTTTTTTTTTTTTTTTTTTTTTTTTTTTTTTTTTTTTTTTTTTTTTTTTTTTTTTTTTTTTTTTTTTTTTTTTTTTTTTTTTTTTTTTTTTTTTTTTTTTTTTTTTTTTTTTTTTTTTTTTTTTTTTTTTTTTTTTTTTTTTTTTTTTTTTTTTTTTTTTTTTTTTTTTTTTTTTTTTTTTTTTTTTTTTTTTTTTTTTTTTTTTTTTTTTTTTTTTTTTTTTTTTTTTTTTTTTTTTTTTTTTTTTTTTTTTTTTTTTTTTTTTTTTTTTTTTTTTTTTTTTTTTTTTTTTTTTTTTTTTTTTTTTTTTTTTTTTTTTTTTTTTTTTTTTTTTTTTTTTTTTTTTTTTTTTTTTTTTTTTTTTTTTTTTTTTTTTTTTTTTTTTTTTTTTTTTTTTTTTTTTTTTTGTCACATAAGGGGCAAGGGTGCAGCCGGCAGATTCAATTGGCTCCTTCTATTGGCAAACATTGGCTCTTTGGCCTCATTGTACCCTATCTATTGGCAAGCATCGGCACTTTGTTGTGGTTTCTTCCATCGGCCATATTTGGCCGATTGTGGCTTCTCTTTGGCTTCTTTTTTTGTTCACAAAAGCAAGTACAAGGACCCAACATATTTTTTGTTTTTTGTGTTTAGTAACTTTTGGCATTTTAATAAGATTTTGGCACTACACCCTCCATTTTAGCAAGGTTTTGGCAAAATTTGACAAGTAATTGGCAAAAACACATGACAACGTATAATTGGTTAAAAACAAGCCAAAGAGCCAAAGTGTGACAATTGCACCCTTGCCCCTAATATATTTATATTTATGTATGGTTACATAAATGCATGCTATTTGCCCAAATACTAATCAACTTTCCAACCTTTACACTAAAATCATAGAACCAATAAGTTCGGTTTGTTTGCTATATATGTGGTCTTACACTATTATGTGTAATGCTTGATTAAACATTTATGCTAAGATTTCTATCAATGGATGAAGTGACACTTAATTATCTAAAAAAGATTAATCAAAATTTGGATGAAAAAACCAAGCCTAACTATCACGGGTATTTAACAAATTATAGTGAATGAAGTATGACAAAACTATAACATGTTGCAAGTCATTTCTAGATTTTACTTAACTTGGTTTAACTGCAAAAATATATAAATCAAATGTAACATCACGAGTAGAGTCACTGTTGCCTTGTTGGGCTCTAAATTAGAAACTAATTGAAGACAAAAGTTGTAGAGTTTTATCACCATGATTGTGTATCTCCAAGATACATGTAAGGCTACAAACAAGTTGAGTCGAGCTCGAGTTCGTTCAAACTCGAGTTAGAGTTGTCTAGTTTAAGAAAACTCGAACTTGGCTCAAACTCAATCAAGTTCAGCTCGAAATCGAGCTTTTATCGATTCGAGCTCAAGTTAGATAAATGTATTCTATATTTAGGTTTTCTATCAAATTGATATTGATAATATAAAAAGCAATTTTTTTTATTAAACAGTTGTTGAAACGTTATCATTAAATCATTGAATTAAGTAACGAGTGGTGACGGGTGACTACATATGCATGCTATTGTTAAAGAAAAAATAGGAATGATGGAGGTGATGTGACATACCATAAGTTAAAGTTTTCAATGTAGAGGTCATAACTAACAAAAAGGCTATATCTCAAAAAATTGATAATTGGTCACATGGAGTAGTTCATGACCATTAATATTGTTTCATCCTTTGTATAAAATTGAAGTTAAAGTTGGCTTTGGCCAGCATGATTAAAGTTTCATCCTTATATAACATTTGTTAAGGTAAGATATATTTCTGATCGATTGATCTTTTATTAGCTAGTGTCATCAATTCTCAGGCCATGCATGTTTGATAACAAAAATCAATTTGTTTAAAGCATTTGGAGAGGAAAAATGTCATATCTCTACTTAATTAGTCAAATATATAATTACATGACATTTGATAAAATTAAAAAATAAAATTAAAAAAATGAATTGATATATTACACTTATCATGTAATAAGAGTTATCAATTAGGCTAGCTATTTTACAGAAAAACCATTAACGGATGAAAAGGAGTCTTGTATGTACTAAAAAAATACTAGAGAACAATCAAACGTTATGTTTTCTGTTTCATCGATTGTCATGACAAAAATTGTAAATCTTGAATAAAATTTTAAGGGAAAATGTGTTATTTTGAAATTATTCAATTAATTAAGTTTTTTATTTATTTATTATTATAAGGCTTTTTTATCTACCATAAAAGAAAAATACTTGCCCGTCAAAAGCTATTGGGCAATTCAATATGGGTAATATTCTTCCAAATAAAATTAGACTCACAAAATATGCATACACCTACAGAAACCGAATTATTTATTAATGAGTTAATAATATATTTTGCTCAATATATACCTAGCTTGTTAAGTAGATGAGGCTAAATTAAACTACTAAACCATAGTTGAATACCAACGTTATATTCAAAATCAAGAGTTCATTATGTGTTGAAAAACACATTCGATCAGGACACTACGTCGTGAACGTTGAATTTTATGTGCTTATAATTATTTTATGAGGAA
This sequence comes from Erigeron breviscapus, assembly GCA_034093135.1. NCBI lineage: Eukaryota > Viridiplantae > Streptophyta > Magnoliopsida > Asterales > Asteraceae > Erigeron > Erigeron breviscapus. The sequence continues at coordinate 126,797,359 of CM067173.1, forward strand.
AATGGTCAAATGGTTGATGGGTTGCTTTGATAAAGACACATTTTTTTATAAACATCTAAAAACATATTTTCTTGTCAGAATTCAATCAAATGGTCCCTCTCACTCTCACATGCAACAATCTCTTTTATATCTTTATGTTTAAGAAATAATTATTTAGACAAAAGCTAAATAATTATAATATAATATTTTTAGCTTTGTCTAAATAATTATTTCTTAAACATAAACATATCAATAGATTAGATATGGCAGGTTTTTCATATTTAGACTACCGAGGACGTCTCCAATTGTGTGTGGCTTAATCGAGTTATCTTCGTGGTCGTTTTTGAATTAATTATTTCTATAGTCATGACCCCAATATGCTACCTAACGAGGTTCGAACATGATGTTTTAATTTTACGATAACATAAGTCATCTAGTCGTCTGACCATTATATACTGTAATATATAATCAACAAAGGTGTCTGACCATTATATACTGTAATATATAATCAACAAAGGTTATTGCATAGTCTGCATAAAACCATTCATTCAACTATGTTTGTGTGGTGGTAGACACTTCGAAGACATTGGAATGATACTATGTTTAAATCGAGTTATAGCAATAGTAGTAGGTACTCCAATCCATTGTGTTGTAACTTCGTTTCTTTGGCTATTTAGTTCTTGTAAGAACAGTGGAGGATCATGGCAAGTGCTATATAGGCCTGTGTACAGCCCCCGACTTTAAAACGGGCCCCCATTTTTAAAAGAATCTTATTATATTAGTATAATTTAAATATTTATTATAAATCATTATTTTAAGGATTTATAGATATTAAAAATAAAATGAAATGCATTTCTTAAAAAAGACTAGTATTCAACAAAGAATGAAAAAAATGGTAAGTTCTAACTACTTTTATAATAAGAACATTTTGTGTTTAATGAATTCCTATAAGCAATTATTGCCCTTTTTTGTAAACTTATAGAATTTATCGTAAAATATATGTATTTATATCTTTTTTTTGTTAAATGGCCCCCATTTTTTAAACTTGATTTCGCAGACGAATGTCGAAATGTACTTGGCGGCCCTGTGTAAGAAAAGCTACTTTTTTGGCATTTTTGGCTTATTAGTCCAGCAGACTATTTGATATTTTTTTTTTAAAACGGCAGCAGACTATTTGATGTAATTATTCGGTGTCTAGCTTGCCGATAAGTTAATAATCTATTTTTCAAAAATAAATAAGAAAAAAAATTCATCCAGATATATTATGTGAAATCAACAGTTTTGTCGATTGCAATACGTATAAGTGTTAGATTACGAGTTTTTGGCATAAATTGTCAAAATTAACTAAACTATCCTTCAACAAGCCTGGTTGAAAACATGTGGTCCTACTTTTGAAAGAACGTATCTAAGCCACTTGTCTGATATCCGGTCCGTTTGTTTCTTTAACAACGGTTTTTATTAAGATTTTCCGGAAGAAAAAAAAAACGCCAAAAAAAGAAACAATTATATATACTACTAGATTAAACTCACACGTTGTGCGAGACTAACTGAAAACATAAACAAAAAATACAATAACTGATAGTTACATTATTATTCATAATTTATGATATAAAAAACTGTTAGATTAGGACTGATGCAAACAATAAAATTATACTTAATGAATATATAATCCACGTCAAATATGTTAAAGCATGACTAATGAAACATAAATACTTATAAATCATAAAAAAAAATTATGATATATATTTTTTAAATATAATATAATAAATACTTTTTTAAAAAAATAAACATAATATAATAACAAATCTCATTTGAAAAAAGATAATTATCATTGAAATTAATAAAAAAAAAGTATAAATATATAAACAAAAAATAAAAAAAAAAAAAAAAAAATAAAAAAAATAAAAAATCACACAAAAAAGGAGAAAAAAAAAAAAAAAAAAAAAAAAAAAAAAAAAAAAAAAAAAAAAAAAAAAAAAAAAAAAAAAAAAAAAAAAAAAAAAAAAAAAAAAAAAAAAAAAAAAAAAAAAAAAAAAAAAAAAAAAAAAAAAAAAAAAAAAAAAAAAAAAAAAAAAAAAAAAAAAAAAAAAAAAAAAAAAAAAAAAAAAAAAAAAAAAAAAAAAAAAAAAAAAAAAAAAAAAAAAAAAAAAAAAAAAAAAAAAAAAAAAAAAAAAAAAAAAAAAAAAAAAAGAAAAAAAAAACGCCAAAAAAAGAAACAATTATATATACTACTAGATTAAACTCACACGTTGTGCGAGACTAACTGAAAACATAAACAAAAAATACAATAACTGATAGTTACATTATTATTCATAATTTATGATATAAAAAACTGTTAGATTAGGACTGATGCAAACAATAAAATTATACTTAATGAATATATAATCCACGTCAAATATGTTAAAGCATGACTAATGAAACATAAATATAACAATTTAAATGAAAAAAATGACACTTTATTAAAAATCCAATGTGGCATAAAACTAAAAATGTCACATAAGAAAAAACATATTCTCTCTTAGTTATATAGAGAGATTAATTATATTATATTATATATCTATATCTATCTATACTACTCTATAAAGCAAACTACCCCCTCCCCTTTAAGTAATTAAGACTTTGAAATGACCATATTACCCCTCTTCTTTATTCACTAATTTAAATATCTTCACCTATTTACCTATAATACCCTTAATAAAATAAATTACAACATAGATCCTCCAACCCTTAAAGAACTATATTAACCCCTCTTACATCAATTACTTTACATTCACCACCACACCACCACCGTCGTCACCGCCGCACATCGCCGCCACCACTGCCGCCGTTGTCACATCTTCGTCGCTACCACCATCACCGCTGCATCGCGTGGGCATCCGTCTAGTACTATTAAAGGGAAACGAATGATGAATAGTAACTCACCTCGTCCATGTAACATCCCGTAAAATTTTATCAAATCGCACCCCGTCTGATCCTTTTCTTACGGGGTATTTATTGGTTTTTTTGCACTCTTTTTCCTTTTGGGTTCTCAGACAATATATTGCAACTTTTTATGCCTATATTTCGTACCATTACCGTTATTCGGATTTTGTCACATCGCACCCCGTTTGGGTTTTCTATTACGGGTAACTTATTGGGTTTTTTTACACTTTTCATTTGGGTTTCCGAACAGTATATTGCAACTTTTTTAAGGTCATATTCCGTAACATTGTTTCAACTAATACATAGAAAACTTGCATTCGACTTTTTTCTGTACATATTAAGTATATGTATTCGATACTATAAACTTTTAGATGCGGTTGTAGTATTGCTTTAAATAAATATATATTTCATATGGTAAAAGTTTTAAACTAACATATATATAGCGACACATTATAAGTAACAAAATGTAATTACAATAATTGACACTCCACAACGCTCAGATGAAAGATAATGTGGTTTTGCCATTAAATAAATATATATATTTGAAACAAACTTTGACACAATGATTTTTAATTAGGTGGTTGGAGGTTCAACACAAGTACTCTAACAACACAACAATTTCAAAACAAAAACTGAGGTCCCGCAACGTGGGACTTGAATTATACTAGTAATTACAATTACAAAAATAAAGGTAGAACTGATTATTGACCATATGGGCTACGAAATACGTACTAGTCTCGATATCCCGTTTGTGCATCAATATTATTGTTTATATATCATGTTCTTAGGAGATATTTGGTACGAGAGAATCGTAATGAATGGAAACGTAATTGTAACATCCTAAACTTTTTATTTAACAGTTGACTAATGCCGTTAAGTCAACATTATGGGTGTCGTTAAGTCTATTGTAGATTTAATGCATATATGTAGTTAAAGTGTGATTGTGTGTGAAATTTGAAAGCCTAAAATGTATAATGCAGGATATGTGTGTATATAATGTAGTTAAACGCCTATGTAGTGGCATCTAAAGAAGTATATATGTTGTATATGGTCCATAGAGTAGTTTTTGACTAGTAATGAAGGATTAGGAAGCTTGGGGGTTGATTTTGACATATGAGGAAAACTAAAAACGGGATTCAGGAATTAGAGGGAGTCCCTAGATCATAATTTGCAGCTATTACATTCTCTAAACAAGCCCTAAGTCACCCCATAGCATTCCTCCATCAAATTGCAAGCCGAAAAGCCTTCCAACGTGTGATTCGAGTGTGTTTTGTCAAGAGTTTTGCATCCTATTTGTGATCTACAGGTAGAAAAGGTATTGTAATGTAGATTTATTATCTTTTCAATTGTATGGATTATTAAGAAGTGGTTTAGGTCATTGGAGGATCAATCGATGTCGTAATAACGTTTGTTTTATGAAGAAAATCATATGTTGTTTGATGGGGAAGTTTATTGCATTTGATTGGTCATAAAATGAATGGATTTAATTCAGGTCTTAGGGTTTGGAGAAGGGTTTGGGTTGTTGGAAATCAATTGTGGTTAATTGATCGAGTTTTGATGTTAGGAATGGTTGTTTAATGTGACCTAATGATCCCTTTTGTTAACAATTCGTTCATGGAGCAATTGATGGTGTCAAATCATCAATTAGGTTTTAAAAGAGCCTTTTTCTGGTGTAAAACCCGTTTTTGGAAAAACAGACCAAAAGAGACTAATACCTCGGGTAATAGTCTAGAAATGGACAAAATTGAGAATAGCCGAAAAGAGACAAATACCTCGGGTAATAGTCTAAAAATGGACAAAAATTGAGAATAGCCGTAAAGAGACAAATACCCAGGGTAATAGTCAAAATGAGACTATTACTTGAAATGATGGTAAGTAAAGGGGTATGCGGCATGTATATAGACTGTAGGTCGGTTTAGTCTCGTTATACTCGTTAATTGGTCCTATGTTGATTATTAGGTAGTCGGGAATACTTGCAAAGCTCGGTAACTTGCGTTATCATTTGTTGGTAAGCCGTACCAAGGTAAGATACACTACTTTGAGACACCGGGGGATTCAACGAAAAGCTGGTTTCAAATCATAAATACTTCCATTTGGTATCTTTATATTGCATGTGGACATATGGGGTTACACGGGAGGTATTATGGGTTATGTAGTTGACCATGAGACCTAAAATGCAGTCCCTAATGTAGTGAAATGAAGTATTGCTTAATGTAGTGTATGGTTATGCAGTTTATGTAGTATTACGAAGTATCTCATTATGCATGAAATGTAGAAATGAAGTCGATGTGTGATATATGCATGCTTACATGGCTTGTACACCTAGCTCACTAGACTTATTAGGTTGCCATGTCACTTGCACGTTAAGGATCCAAACGTAATGAAGATAAAGTGTGTGAATGTCTAGGAATGTGTGTTACCTAGACTATATGTGTGAGACGGTTTAGGAATGTGTGTTACCTAAACCATATGTGTGAAACCGAGCTCGTAAATATAATGCAGGGAAAGTGTTAAGCTTAACCCGTACTGGTCTTAGCCGGACGAGTGCGTTAACGTAGTTGTTGCTTGGGTGGCTCCTTGCAACATGGTCATTATAATGCAGGGCGAGTAATACGAGGGGTTTGACCAACCTCCACATACGGATTACTCTTGGATTGGCTTGCCATTCCTTAACGACGAAGTATGACTCGCCTTTTGGTGAAGCATCTAGTCGGGTGTGACTTATGTTACACTTATATGCAGTTAACGAAGATATGTGTGATAATGTGTGAATAAAATGAAGGATAGGCACATTTAGGGGGATTCCCCTAATTGATATGAAGTTGATATGCAGTTATGTGTGAACGTGTGATGTGTGTTGTGCCTAAATAAACTTGTCTAATAATGAAGATTGTTTTAATTGGACGAATATCTTAATAACATAGTGTTATCTTACTTAGCTAATTCGTTAGCTAACACTTATTTATTAAATGTGGTTGTTCCCTCAGGTTTAGCTTGAAGGACTAGTTGATGCAGGAAGAGTGAGAGTTGGGTAGATGCATGCAGGAGAACTTAGCTACCCATAGTCGATTGTCTCTTTAGACATTCATTTACATTTCGTACTTGATGTCGAATTTATGTAGTATTGTTGAACGGTTGTTTTGTGTTGGGCAACCGTTGGGTTTTCATTTTAAACTATTTGATGGTATTGCATGTAACACCAATAAATGCGGAAACCGAACAGTTTTTATCGGTTTTGAACGTTTAAAGATTTCTTCCGCAATTTTGACACCGTTAGGTGAAAGTTTTTGAAAACCCATATTTTTAAATGTCGGGTGTTACAAGTTGGTATCAGAGAAATGGTTTAAGTGAACCAAGATTCGACTTTGACCGTAGGATTTTGGACTTAAACCGATGTAGGATAAGTTAGGCTTATGCATGTGTGCCTAGCTTTGAGATGAAGTACTATAGGACGGGTTGGGGAGTGAGTGAGAGTGGAAATTTAAGGCTTGAATATTATGTGTGATTATGTAGCTAAATGAAGTATAGCCTTGATAAATATAGTCTCACTTTAACTCTTGCTAACCGTCGTCATTGCCTTGTAGAAAGATGGCAATTACTCGTGCTAACAGTCAGCTAGATGGAACTAATGCTAGTGGTGCTCCGCCTAATGGGAATGGGGCTGGAGATGGAGTTAACCAAAGGCCTCCGCGAAGGCCACTTCCGGGAGCTCAGCCCACAAGGTCGGAAATTGATAGGGCAAACCCGGTGATTGAACAGGTTCCCAATCAAGCAGAATTACATGAAGAGTTGAGAGTTATCCGGGCTCTTTTGATGAGAAATGAAGAAGAGTTAGCACAAATGAGGGCAGAAAGAGATGCTGAAAGGAATGGGAGTGAACGAAGGGGTGAGCATTCGGATGGGAATTACTCTAATCCCTCCCAAAGTGCTGAGCCATCAATGGCGAGGTCACAACATGCTCCTGAGAATGTTGTTGCAGCAGTAGGAGTTAATGAGGTGAATGGTGGTCGACCTAGAGTTGTGAATGCACCTCGCATTAGCAACTTTAAATATGAGAGCTTTCAGAAATGTGGTGCCAAGGAGTTTGATGGTACCCAAAATGCAGTGGGTGCTATGGAGTGGATTGAGGACATTGAAGTAGTATTTGCTTCATGCTATTGTCCCGAAGATATGAAAGTTTTGTGTGCAAGTAGGATGTTGAAGAAGAATGCCCGTAATTGGTGGAGGGCTACTACAGTTTCTATGGCTCCTGAGGTACTTGCAGTTATGCCTTGGGGAACATTTAAGGAGAAGTTTCTAGAGGAGTATGTGGGAACTCGTGAGTTAAGACTGATTGAAAAGGAGTTTAGATCGTTGGTTGCGAAACCCGGTGCAATTTCTGAATATGCACATTCATTTATGGAGAAGTTGAAGTTTGTTGGACACTTGGTTCGAAGGCAGGAGGACCAAATTGAGGCTTATTGTGATGGTCTCCCCGCTAGTTATCGTGGATTATGTAGACAGCATGTGACTTTGTCGGCGGCTATTAAGGAGTCAAAGAGGTTGGATGATGACTTCAAAAGCGAGAAAGTTGTGGAGAAAGTTGATGACAAGAAAGCAGGGTTCAAAAGAAGGTCAAATTGGTCATCTAACAACAACAATAATAATAAGAAGTTCCGTGGGAATTCTAGCTCAAGTGGTGACAAAGATAAAAAGAAGAATGGTTCTTGGTGTGATTTTTGCAAGACTGTTCATGAAGGTCAATGTTCCTACAAGACAAGAAGGTGTCATAAGTGTGGGAAGTCGGGACATCTTGCAACAGAATGTAGGGATAAGACTCGCTGTTACAAGTGTCAAGAAACGGGTCATCTCATTGCCGATTGTCCACAAATGAAGAACGACGGAAAGAGGACAGCCACAACAGCAACAAAAGTGAGAGCCTTGCAGATGACTGTTGATGATGCTAAGAACAACGACGAGGTGGTAAGTGGTACTTTCCTTGTTAATTCAAAACTTGCCTCTGTTTTATTTGATTCGGGTGCAAATAGGTCGTTTGTGTCTACTTTATTTGCTCCTAAGCTAGAAAGAGTCACTACCCCTTTAGATTGCTCGATATAGGTAGAGATTGCTAATGGTACGGTTAGTGATATACGTGTGGGATATGATGATTGTGACATTGAGATTGAAGGTCGTTTGTTTCCGGTCCAGTTATTGCCTACTACCTTAGCCGGTTTTGATGTAGTGATAGGTATGGATTGGTTGTCTCAGAATGAAGCTAATATTTTGTGTTCACAAAAGATTATTCGGTTTTCTACACCCGATGGTAAAGTGGTAACGGTTTATGGAGATAAGAAGAGAGGGGGGATAAAGATCATTAGTATGATGAAGGCTATTAAATGTATAAGGAAGAATAAGAGTCATTTCTTGGCCTATGTTATTGATGTAAGAAAGGAGAAGCCTTCTATTGCTAGTGTTGATGTAGTATCCGATTTTCCCGATGTGTTTCCCGATGATCTTCCTGGTATTCCTCCCGATCGTGAAGTTACTTTTCAGATAGATCTTATTCTCGGTGCTACACCTGTTGCTAAAGCACCTTACCGATTAGCTCCTACAGAAATGAAGGAGTTAATGGCTCAACTTCAGGAATTACTTGACAAAGGGTTCATACAACCTAGTTCCTCGCCTTGGGGAGCTCCAGTTCTCTTTGTTAAAAAGAAGGATGGATCTATGCGCATGTGCATAGACTACCGTGAGCTGAATAAGCGAACGGTTAAGAATAAATATCCTCTCTCACGAATTGATGATCTCTTTGATCAACTACATGGTGCTTCATATTTTTCAAAGATAGATTTGCGGTTCGGTTATCATCAATTGAAGGTTAAGAAGGAGGATGTAGCAAAGACAGCTTTCCGGACTAGATATGGGCATTATGAGTTTTTGGTCATGCCATTTGGGTTGACTAATGCTCCAGCCGCGTTTATAGATTTAATGAATCGGGTATGCCGTCCCTTTCTAGATCATTTTGTTATTGTGTTTATTGACGATATTTTGATCTATTCTAAGTCAGAAGATGAGCACCGTGAGCACTTGAAAGCAGTTTTGGAGGTGTTGAGGGAGAAGAAGTTGTATGCCAAGTTTTCTAAATGCGAGTTTTGGCTTCGAGAAGTGCAGTTTCTTGGTCATGTCATTTCATCGGAAGGTATTAAAGTAGATCCCTCAAAGATTGAAGCTGTTTCAAAGTGGGAGCAGCCAAAGACTCCTACTGAGATTAAAAGTTTTCTTTGTTTGGCTGGATATTATAGAAGATTCATTCAGGATTTCTCCCGAATAGCCAATCCTATGACTGAACTAACGAAGAAAGGAGTAAAGTTTGAGTGGACCGATAAGTAGGAGAATGCATTTCAAACATTGAAAAAGAAGTTGTGTGAGGCTCCTATACTTGCCTTGCCTGAAGGTACCGATGATTTGGTTGTGTATAGTGATGCATCTATTACGGGTTTGGGTTGTGTCCTGATGTAGAGGGACAAGGTGATCGCCTATGCTTCACGCCAGTTGAAGCCACATGAGAAGAATTACCCTACCCATGATCTTGAGTTGGCAGCAGTTGTATTTGCATTGAAATTGTGGAGACATTACCTTTATGGTACAAAATGCACTTTGTTTACCGATCATAAAAGTTTGCAGTATGTCTTTAATCAAAAGGAGATGAACGTGAGACAAAGGAGGTGGATGGAATTACTTAAGGATTATGATTGTGAAATCAAATACCATTCGGGTAAAGCCAATGTAGTGGCGGATGCACTAAGTAGGAAGGTGCAAAGTTCTTCTTGTAAGTTGATGAGCATGCAAGTTCAAGCCAAGTCGGGGCTACTTGATCAAATTAAAGAAGCACAAGCGAGGGCATTAATGAAGGATAACATTGACAAAGAAAGCATTGGAAAGAAGAAACGTCTTGTGATGGAGACTAATAGCCGTGGGTTCAAAACATACAAGGGTCGAATTTGGGTGCCATTGCTTGGTGGTAACCGAGAATTGATCCTTGAGGAAGCCCATAGAAGTAGATATTCGGTTCATCCCGGTGTCACCAAAATGTATACAGATTTGAAGCCGATTTATTGGTGGCCGGATATTAAAGGAGAAGTGGCTCATTTTGTAGCAAAATGTTTGACGTGTGCACGTGTGAAAACGGACCATCAAAAGCCGTATGGTTTGTTGCATCATTTAGACATTCCCGAGTGGAAATGGGATCATATCACTATGGAATTTGTAACGAAGCTACCAAAGACGCCAAAAGGGAATGATATGATATGGGTGATTGTAGATAGATTGACGAAGAGTGCCCATTTTCTAGCTACCCGACAAGATGTGCCTTTAACGAAGATGGCAAAGATGTACATTGATGAAGTAGTTTCGAAACATGGAGTTCCTCTATCTATCGTTTCGGATCGAGACTCGAGGTTTGTGTCTAACTTTTGGAAGGGTCTTCAACGTGAGTTGGGTAGTAGAATAAATTTGAGTACCGCCTATCATCCTCAAACCGATGGGCAAAGTGAGAGAACTATTCAAACTTTAGATGATATGTTGAGGACGTGTGTACTAGAGTATGGTGGAGCATGGGATGATCATTTGAAGTTGATTGAGTTTGCTTACAACAATAGTCACCATGCAAGCATTGGAATGCCACCATTTGAGATGCTATATGGAAGAAGATGTAGGACTCCAAGTTGTTGGATGGAGCCCGGTGAAAAGCAAATCACGGGTCCTGAAATTATAGAGATCTCAGCGGAGAAAGTTAATGTAACTAAAGAAGCTTTACGTGTGGCAAGAGAAAGACAGAAAACATATGCAGATAAAAAAAGGAGACCGATTGAGTTTAATGTTGGTGATTTAGTGATGCTGAAAGTGTCACCATGGAAAGGAGTTATTAGGTTTGGAAAGAAGGGAAAGTTGAGTCCACGTTTCATTGGACCTTTTAAAGTTCTGAAGCGCATCAAAGATGTAGCATATCAGTTGGAATTACCTCCAGAATTGGATGGAATTCACAACACCTTCCATGTATCCTACTTAAGGAAATGCTTAGCTGAGGAGTCAAATGTGATTCCTATTGAAGATGTGAGTATTGACCCAATGAAGAGAATAGTAGACGAACCGGTAGCGATACTTGGAAGAAAGCAAAAGAAGTTACGCCGGAAAGTGATTGATCTTGTATTGATAAAGTGGAAGCATAATCATGGAGAAAGCTTAACGTGGGAAACTGAAGCAGTAATGAAGGAGAAGTATCCGGAGTTGTTCCTTACTGATGAGATTCCGGGGACGGAATCCTCTTAAGGGGGAGGTAATTGTAACATCCTAAACTTTTTATTTAACAGTTGACTAATGTCGTTAAGTCAACATTATGGGTGTCGTTAAGTCTATTGTAGATTTAATGCATATATGTAGTTAAAGTGTGATAGTGTGTGAGGTTTGAAAGCCTAAAATGTATAATGTAGGATATGTGTGTATATAATGTAGTTAACACCTATGTAGTGGCATCTAAAGAAGTATATATGTTGTATATGGTCCATAGAGTAGTTTTTGACTAGTAATGAAGGATTAGGAAGCTTGGGGGTTGATTTTGACATATGAGGAAAACTAAAAACGGGATTAGGGAATTAGAGGGAGTCCCTAGATCATAATTTGCAGCCATTACATTCTCTAAACAAGCCCTAAGTCACCCCATAGCATTCCTCCATCAAATTGCAAGCCGAAAAGCCTTCCAACGTGTGATTCGAGTGTGTTTTGTCAAGAGTTTTGCATCCTATTTGTGATCTACATGTAGAAAAGGTATTGTAATGTAGATTTATTATCTTTTCAATTGTATGGATTATTAAGAAGTGGTTTAGGTCATTGGAGGATCAATCGATGTCGTAATAACGTTTGTTTTATGAAGAAAATCATATGTTGTTTGATGGGGAAGTTTATTGCATTTGATTGGTCATAAAATGAATGGATTTAATTCAGGTCTTAGGGTTTGGAGAAGGGTTTGGGTTGTTGGAAATCAATTGTGGTTAATTGATCGAGTTTTGATGTTAGGAATGGTTGTTTAATGTGACCTAATGATCCCTTTTGTTAACAATTCGTTCATGGAGCAATTGATGGTGTCAAATCATCAATTAGGTTTTAAAAGAGTCTTTTTCTGGTGTAAAACCCGTTTTTGGAAAAACAGACCAAAAGAGACTAATACCTCGGGTAATAGTCTAAAAATGGACAAAAATTGAGAATAGCCGTAAAGAGACAAATACCTAGGGTAATAGTCTAAAAATGGACAAAATTGAGAATAGTCGAAAAGAGACAAATACCTCGGGTAATAGTCTAAAAATGGACAAAAATTGAGAATAGCCGTAAAGAGACAAATACCTCGGGTAATAGTCTAAAAATGGACAAAATTGAGAATAGTCGAAAAGAGACAAATACCTCGGGTAATAGTCTAAAAATGGACAAAAATTGAGAATAGCCGTAAAGAGACAAATACCTCGGGTAATAGTCTAAAAATGGACAAAAATTGAGAATAGCCGTAAAGAGACAAATACCTCGGGTAATAGTCTAAAAATGGACAAAAATTGAGAATAGCCGTAAAGAGACAAATACCTCGGGTAATAGTCTAAAAATGGACAAAAATTGAGAATAGCCGTAAAGAGACAAATACCTCGGGTAATAGTCTAAAAATGGACAAAAATTGAGAATAGCCGTAAAGAGACAAATACCTCGGGTAATAGTCTAAAAATGGACAAAAATTGAGAATAGCCGTAAAGAGACAAATACCTCGGGTAATAGTCTAAAAATGGACAAAAATTGAGAATAGCCGTAAAGAGACAAATACCTCGGGTAATAGTCTAAAAATGGACAAAATTGAGAATAGTCGAAAAGAGACAAATACCTCGGGTAATAGTCTAAAAATGGACAAAAATTGAGAATAGCCGTAAAGAGACAAATACCTCGGGTAATAGTCTAAAAATGGACAAAATTGAGAATAGTCGAAAAGAGACAAATACCTCGGGTAATAGTCTAAAAATGGACAAAAATTGAGAATAGCCGTAAAGAGACAAATACCTCGGGTAATAGTCTAAAAATGGACAAAAATTGAGAATAGCCGTAAAGAGACAAATACCTCGGGTAATAGTCTAAAAATGGACAAAAATTGAGAATAGCCGTAAAGAGACAAATACCTCGGGTAATAGTCTAAAAATGGACAAAAATTGAGAATAGCCGTAAAGAGACAAATACCTCGGGTAATAGTCTAAAAATGGACAAAAATTGAGAATAGCCGTAAAGAGACAAATACCTCGGGTAATAGTCTAAAAATGGACAAAAATTGAGAATAGCCGTAAAGAGACAAATACCTCGGGTAATAGTCTAAAAATGGACAAAAATTGAGAATAGCCGTAAAGAGACAAATACCTCGGGTAATAGTCTAAAAATGGACAAAATTGAGAATAGTCGAAAAGAGACAAATACCTCGGGTAATAGTCTAAAAATGGACAAAAATTGAGAATAGCCGTAAAGAGACAAATACCTCGGGTAATAGTCTAAAAATGGACAAAAATTGAGAATGGTCGTAAAGAGACAAATACCTAGGGTAATAGTCAAAATGGACAAAAATTGAGAATAGCCGTACCAAGGTAAGATACACTACTTTGACACGCTGGGGGATTCAACGAAAAGCTGGTTTCAAATCATAAATACTTCCATTTGGTATCTTTATATTGCATGTGGGCATATGGGGTTACACGGGAGGTATTATGGGTTATGTAGTTGACCATGAGACCTGAAATGCAGTCCCTAATGTAGTGAAATGAAGTATTGCTTAATGTAGTGTATGGTTATGCAGTTTATGTAGTATTACGAAGTATCTCATTATGCATGAAATGTAGAAATGAAGTCGATGTGTGATATATGCATGCTTACATGGCTTGTACACCTAGCTCATTAGACTTATTAGGTTGCCATGTCATTTGCACGTTTAAGGATCCAAACGTAATGAAGATAAAGTGTGTGAATGTCTAGGAATGTGTGTTACCTAGACTATATGTGTCGGTTTATATAATGCAGGGCGAGTAATACGAGGGGTTTGACCAACCTCCACATACGGATTACTCTTGGATTGGCTTGCCATTCCTTAACGACGAAGTATGACTCGCCTTTTGGTGAAGCATCTAGTCGGGTGTGACTTATGTTACACTTATAAACTTGTCTAATAATGAAGATTGTTTTAATTGGACGAATGTCTTAATAACATAGTGTTATCTTACTTAGCTAATTCGTTAGCTAACACTTGTTTCTTAAATGTGGTTGTTCCCTCAGGTTTAGCTTGAAGGACTAGTTGATGCAGGAAGAGTGAGAGTTGGGTAGATGCATGCAGGAGAACTTAGCTACCCATAGTCGATTGTCTCTTTAGACATTCATTTACATTTCGTACTTGATGTCGAATTTATGTAGTATTGTTGAACGGTTGTTTTGTGTTGGGCAACCGTTGGGTTTTCATTTTAAACTATTTGATGGTATTGCATGTAACACCAATAAATGCAGAAACCGAACAGTTTTTATCGGTTTTGAACGTTTAAAGATTTCTTCCGCAATTTTGACACCGTTAGGTGAAAGTTTTTGAAAACCCATATTTTTAAATGTGGTTGTTCCCTCAGGTTTAGCTTGAAGGACTAGTTGATGCAGGAAGAGTGAGAGTTGGGTAGATGCATGCAGGAGAACTTAGCTACCCATAGTCGATTGTCTCTTTAGACATTCATTTACATTTCGTACTTGATGTCGAATTTATGTAGTATTGTTGAACGGTTGTTTTGTGTTGGGCAACCGTTGGGTTTTCATTTTAAACTATTTGATGGTATTGCATGTAACACCAATAAATGCAGAAACCGAACAGTTTTTATCGGTTTTGAACGTTTAAAGATTTCTTCCGCAATTTTGACACCGTTAGGTGAAAGTTTTTGAAAACCCATATTTTTAAATGTCGGGTGTTACAGTAATGAGAATAAAAATAGTAGAAAAGAAAATGAGTATTTGAAAAAAAAATAGATTTCACTGTGTATATAAACAAGGATGAATACAAGAGAAATATAAAAAAATAATAAAAAAAAAAAAAAAAAAAAAAAAAAAAAAAAAACTAAACAAAAAAAAAAAAAAAATTAACATAGAAATAAAAATAAAAAAATAAAAAATAAAATAAAAAAAAAACAAAAATAAAAAAAATAAAATAAAACTAAAAGAAAATAGAAATAAAAAAAAAAAATAAAGATAAAAAATCTATTCTCATTCATTTCTTTCAATTTATGAAGAATGATAAGAATGGAATTCATTCTCATTTCTCTTTTCCCATCTTCATTCTCAAGTGTAAATGAACAAGAAAAGTGCGTCTCATTCCTTTTTCTCTCTTTCCATTTCACCCTACCAAACACCCCTTAATATATAAGCTTGGAAACCATATCCTCATATGCTCACGTAACACGAAAAATGTGGCTCAGTGGTCAGAGAGTTTTCACTAAGTGGTTTCTTCCCAGGGGTGAGAGTTCGAATCTTGCTAAATGCGAATTTGGAAAGGGGGTCTTAGTTCGGAAGAGATTTCCTTAAGTTGCCTAGTCATGTTAGGGTAATCTTGATCCTTAGATGAAAATCAAGGGCGAAGATTCAAAGATCACAGGGTCAAGATTTTCTCAATTTGAGTCAAGTTGGGGAATTAACTTGAGGGAATCCCTTCCCGTATTAGTTATGTTATACCCACTAAAAATAGGAGAGTAAACCATATAGGTTGTAGCCGAGAACCTTAAATGGACACACCAAAATTGAAAGTGTTAGTCAATTATTCTTTTTCCCTTTAAAAGAAAAAGCTATTTGATATTATTATTGATTTTAAGTTTTGGTTGAGCTGCAAGTTTAAACATCATAAGTTTGAACTTTAGTTGGTTGAAATAATCATCTGTAGTTTGAACTTCTAAAAAGTAAAAAGTAACTTCCAATGTCGTCTTCTACGGATTTTGGGTCCCAATACCGTCTTCGACGGTGTATGGGGAAGGTTGATATGTAGACAACCTTACCCCTACCAAAGGTAGAGAGGCTGCTTCCAGGTTCTACCAAAGGTAGAAAAGGACCTCCAGCCTTGCTGGGCATGAGGATCGAACCCATGACCTCTGTTTCCAGAGGCAAGAGCTCCAACCACTGATCCAACCCAGTTGGTTTGTATGTTTGAACTTGTAGTCACATTATATTATTTGTATGTTTTTTTATAAAAATAACAATCCATATTATATTATATTATATTATATTGTATTATATTATATCTATAGTAACTAGATTTTAGACTCGTGTCGAATACATGAGGTTTACAGCGTTATCAATATTAGATGTTAATTTATTATAGTTTAAAACTTAATATACTATTTTGAGTAATAAAAAATTGATCTATATATCAACACTTTGAGTTTTATATTAAATATTTTGAAATATGTTCATCGAATTGTTTACTCTAAAATCTTAATATATTTACATTAAATTTTATTTATTTTTAATTAATTAATTTTATGTTTATATGATAGAACATACTATTGGATATATATTAGTTATTATTCTATTGGATAAATATTAACTATTATTCTATCGGATATATATTAGCTATTATTATTTATTTATTATATTAAAATTATTGGGTAAAAAATGTAAATTTGTGATGGAAAACAAAAAAGTGTAAATTAAAGTCAAAATTGAAAACAAAAGTCAACTTTAAGAAATCAATTTAGTATAATAAAAGATACTTAGCTAAAAAAGAAAACAAAATGAAGGAGGCATTGGAAGTATTATATATATGTATGCGGTGAAGGTTGCCATGCAAAGTTGCAAACTAATTGAATCTGCCAATCTGGTGAAGGTATATATATCAAAACAGAGCAATATTAAAAGTGTTTATCTTTAAGATACTAATAAATAATAATAATTTCATACCCTATTCAAAAGTTATAAAATTAAGATATCCTTTATATCACATATATCCTTATAATTTTTTTAAAATATATCTACAATACTCAATTTATATATCAATAATCTTTAAATTAATTACTTACACCATTCAACGTCCCCACACTAGTCGTCGTCGGCACCATACTGCCGCCTTTGCCGCATTGCGTAGTTACTCTGAGTGTAAATTTAAAAGAATTGAGGCTCAAAATGCCAACAATTTATATTTTTCGTTATGTGTATAATTTCCATCATGTAATTTTATGCCGTTAAACTTCCATTTTGTAAGGGTTCGTATATGATAATTTTTACTCGATCCCATTAGAAATTCGACATTGCCTAACATTTAAATTCCATAAAAAGGTAAGATGTTTTCTCAAAATTTCTAAAAAAGATATTGTATTTGTGTCTTAATTATTAAAGGGGCCATGTTTTTTAAAAGTATTTAATAAAGGTAATATCGTTACCCCGTTTGACTTACATTAATTGTCATGTTACCTTTTGAGAAGATATTTTACACGAATACGTTAAATAAAATTTGGTCAAACTTACCAGCCGGTACGTACAAAATCTGAAAGTTCGACGGATATATAGATCCGTAAAAAGGCCTCTAGTTTAAATTAACTTTTGCATATATTATCAAAGATTGTATGGATAAAGTAGTTTAACGAACATGTGTTGTATAAAGAAGCACATGTTAATTTGTTCTACGGACTAGTAAACAATATGTACAAACTTGATAGTGGATGATAGACTTATGAACACCTTTTTAGCCATACATTGGTTTGTATATGCACACCTAATAGAAGTAAGAAGTCCCGTAGGCCGTAGCACTTTAACTAAAATAATTGTGTATACCTACTTTGTATTTTTAAAGGGCGAAGATTCCCTCAAGTTCCCCAACTTGACTAGTCAAGTTGAAGAAAAATCTTGACCCTTGAATTAAAATCAAGGGACAAGATTTAAAGATTAACTTTGAATCTTGTCCTTTGATTTTGATCCAAAGGTCGAGATTGATTTAACCCTCAAGTTATTTTTAACTTGAGGGAATCTCTACCCTTTTTTAAATGCTTAGTTTGATCAAGAATATGATCGACATCTACCTTAATTAGTATTGTAAGCATGATTTCTTATGTGAGATATGGGAAAACCGGCTATTAAATTTGTTAGATTACGTAATGTAATGCTTAGTGAATTTATTACAAGTCTCATCCACCTAATTTATTGTTAAATAAACTAACTAGAAACAAGTTAATGTATATATATGAAAAACGAACGAAATTTTATTAGTGAATATATACGCCGTAACTGAGGTATCTTATGATTGTTGTTAGAACCATTACATAGACCCCTGTTGTGATATTTGATTCACATCTGTTAGAAGAAGAAAAAAACAACTATCTTTTAACTTGTATTTAAAATTGTATTTAACGGAGCCTAAAACCTTTAATCAATATCAATAATATAAAATATTACGTTTTAAACTTGATTTTATGTGTAGACTTGTTTTGAGTTCCAACAAATATGTTGCTTAAATTTGTGGGAGTTGTTGAGTGTAATTAATGTATGAGTAGTTTCTTAACTTTATAAGAAAAAAACTAATACAATATGAAAGGTTGGTTTCATGAATTATGGCGGTAAGATAAAGTTAATTTTTAGTCAACACATATCCCACGTTGATTATGAAATGTCCATATTAAATTATTAATCCCCATCGAAAACTAAAATATTTGCATTATTGATATATCCACATGGAATATTTACATACACTTATTTGTGTTCGTTATAAATGAAAAAGTTAGCATGTTCATGTTCTTTTTTTGTGTTCGTTATAAATGAACGCAAACGAAGCAAAGGTATGTAAATGAACACATACAAATGCAAACTAACTCATCATGACTAGAAACCTTACATGATATGTGTTTGAATGTTGTGTGCAAATGAGTTGTATGATTTGGGGCCACCCCATGTATATTTCATGGTGGGGGTGTCAAATTGTAAGATTTATTTGCGAGTATACTGCTTTTAGAAGAAATATATATTAATGATTATAAAGATGGCTAGACGCCTTACGATTAGAAATTCGACATTGCCTAACATTTAAATTCCATAAAAAGGTAAGATGTTTTCTCAAAATTTCTAAAAAAGATATTGTATTTGTGTCTTAATTATTAAAGGGGCCATGTTTTTTAAAAGTATTTAATAAAGGTAATATCGTTACCCCGTTTGACTTACATTAATTGTCATGTTACCTTTTGAGAAGATATTTTACACGAATACGTTAAATAAAATTTGGTCAAACTTACCAGCCGGTACGTACAAAATCTGAAAGTTCGACGGATATATAGATCCGTAAAAAGGCCTCTAGTTTAAATTAACTTTTGCATATATTATCAAAGATTGTATGGATAAAGTAGTTTAACGAACATGTGTTGTATAAAGAAGCACATGTTAATTTGTTCTACGGACTAGTAAACAATATGTACAAACTTGATAGTGGATGATAGACTTATGAACACCTTTTTAGCCATACATTGGTTTGTATATGCACACCTAATAGAAGTAAGAAGTCCCGTAGGCCGTAGCACTTTAACTAAAATAATTGTGTATACCTACTTTGTATTTTTAAAGGGCGAAGATTCCCTCAAGTTCCCCAACTTGACTAGTCAAGTTGAAGAAAAATCTTGACCCTTGAATTAAAATCAAGGGACAAGATTTAAATATAATCTTTAAATATGGTCCCTTGATATTGATCCAAAGATCGAGATTGATTTAACCCTCAAGTTATTTTTAACTTGAGGGAATCTCTACCCTTTTTTAAATGCTTAGTTTGATCAAGAATATGATCGACATCTACCTTAATTAGTATTGTAAGCATGATTTCTTATGTGAGATATGGGAAAACCGGCTATTAAATTTGTTAGATTACGTAATGTAATGCTTAGTGAATTTATTACAAGTCTCATCCACCTAATTTATTGTTAAATAAACTAACTAGAAACAAGTTAATGTATATATATGAAAAACGAACGAAATTTTATTAGTGAATATATACGCCGTAACTGAGGTATCTTATGATTGTTGTTAGAACCATTACATAGACCCCTGTTGTGATATTTGATTCACATCTGTTAGAAGAAGAAAAAAACAACTATCTTTTAACTTGTATTTAAAATTGTATTTAACGGAGCCTAAAACCTTTAATCAATATCAATAATATAAAATATTACGTTTTAAACTTGATTTTATGTGTAGACTTGTTTTGAGTTCCAACAAATATGTTGCTTAAATTTGTGGGAGTTGTTGAGTGTAATTAATGTATGAGTAGTTTCTTAACTTTATAAGAAAAAAACTAATACAATATGAAAGGTTGGTTTCATGAATTATGGCGGTAAGATAAAGTTAATTTTTAGTCAACACATATCCCACGTTGATTATGAAATGTCCATATTAAATTATTAATCCCCATCGAAAACTAAAATATTTGCATTATTGATATATCCACATGGAATATTTACATACACTTATTTGTGTTCGTTATAAATGAAAAAGTTAGCATGTTCATGTTCTTTTTTTGTGTTCGTTATAAATGAACGCAAACGAAGCAAAGGTATGTAAATGAACACATACAAATGCAAACTAACTCATCATGACTAGAAACCTTACATGATATGTGTTTGAATGTTGTGTGCAAATGAGTTGTATGATTTGGGGCCACCCCATGTATATTTCATGGTGGGGGTGTCAAATTGTAAGATTTATTTGCGAGTATACTGCTTTTAGAAGAAATATATATTAATGATTATAAAGATGGCTAGACGCCTTACGATAGAAATTCGACATTGCCGAACATTTGATTCCAAAGTTTAAAATGCATTATCTAACATTATGTCAAATTTTCAGTCGGTTCAAAACTTACTCGACCAAAAAGTGACATTTTGACGATGTAATGTAATATATTGTCTTGCTTTAAATTTTACATAACTTAAGATGTAAAGGAGGGGGGGGGGGGGGGGGGGGGGGGGGGGGGGGGGGGGGGGGGGGGGGGGGGGGGGGGGGGGGGGGGGGGGGGGGGGGGGGGGGGGGGGGGGGGGGGGGGGGGGGGGGGGGGGGGGGGGGGGGGGGGGGGGGGGGGGGGGGGGGGGGGGGGGGGGGGGGGGGGGGGGGGGGGGGGGGGGGGGGGGGGGGGGGGGGGGGGGGGGGGGGGGGGGGGGGGGGGGGGGGGGGGGGGGGGGGGGGGGGGGGGGGGGGGGGGGGGGGGGGGGGGGGGGGGGGGGGGGGGGGGGGGGGGGGGGGGGGGGGGGGGGGGGGGGGGGGGGGGGGGGGGGGGGGGGGGGGGGGGGGGGGGGGGGGGGGGGGGGGGGGGGGGGGGGGGGGGGGGGGGGGGGGGGGGGGGGGGGGGGGGGGGGGGGGGGGGGGGGGGGGGGGGGGGGGGGGGGGGGGGGGGGGGGGGGGGGGGGGGGGGGGGGGGGGGGGGGGGGGGGGGGGGGGGGGGGGGGGGGGGGGGGGGGGGGGGGGGGGGGGGGGGGGGGGGGGGGGGGGGGGGGGGGGGGGGGGGGGGGGGGGGGGGGGGGGGGGGGGGGGGGGGGGGGGGGGGGGGGGGGGGGGGGGGGGGGGGGGGGGGGGGGGGGGGGGGGGGGGGGGGGGGGGGGGGGGGGGGGGGGGGGGGGGGGGGGGGGGGGGGGGGGGGGGGGGGGGGGGGGGGGGGGGGGGGGGGGGGGGGGGGGGGGGGGGGGGGGGGGGGGGGGGGGGGGGGGGGGGGGGGGGGGGGGGGGGGGGGGGGGGGGGGGGGGGGGGGGGGGGGGGGGGGGGGGGGGGGGGGGGGGGGGGGGGGGGGGGGGGGGGGGGGGGGGGGGGGGGGGGGGGGGGGGGGGGGGGGGGGGGGGGGGGGGGGGGGGGGGGGGGGGGGGGGGGGGGGGGGGGGGGGGGGGGGGGGGGGGGGGGGGGGGGGGGGGGGGGGGGGGGGGGGGGGGGGGGGGGGGGGGGGGGGGGGGGGGGGGGGGGGGGGGGGGGGGGGGGGGGGGGGGGGGGGGGGGGGGGGGGGGGGGGGGGGGGGGGGGGGGGGGGGGGGGGGGGGGGGGGGGGGGGGGGGGGGGGGGGGGGGGGGGGGGGGGGGGGGGGGGGGGGGGGGGGGGGGGGGGGGGGGGGGGGGGGGGGGGGGGGGGGGGGGGGGGGGGGGGGGGGGGGGGGGGGGGGGGGGGGGGGGGGGGGGGGGGGGGGGGGGGGGGGGGGGGGGGGGGGGGGGGGGGGGGGGGGGGGGGGGGGGGGGGGGGGGGGGGGGGGGGGGGGGGGGGGGGGGGGGGGGGGGGGGGGGGGGGGGGGGGGGGGGGGGGGGGGGGGGGGGGGGGGGGGGGGGGGGGGGGGGGGGGGGGGGGGGGGGGGGGGGGGGGGGGGGGGGGGGGGGGGGGGGGGGGGGGGGGGGGGGGGGGGGGGGGGGGGGGGGGGGGGGGGGGGGGGGGGGGGGGGGGGGGGGGGGGGGGGGGGGGGGGGGGGGGGGGGGGGGGGGGGGGGGGGGGGGGGGGGGGGGGGGGGGGGGGGGGGGGGGGGGGGGGGGGGGGGGGGGGGGGGGGGGGGGGGGGGGGGGGGGGGGGGGGGGGGGGGGGGGGGGGGGGGGGGGGGGGGGGGGGGGGGGGGGGGGGGGGGGGGGGGGGGGGGGGGGGGGGGGGGGGGGGGGGGGGGGGGGGGGGGGGGGGGGGGGGGGGGGGGGGGGGGGGGGGGGGGGGGGGGGGGGGGGGGGGGGGGGGGGGGGGGGGGGGGGGGGGGGGGGGGGGGTGGGGGTGTCAAATTGTAAGATTTATTTGCGAGTATACTGCTTTTAGAAGAAATATATATTAATGATTATAAAGATGGCTAGACGCCTTACGATAGAAATTCGACATTGCCGAACATTTGATTCCAAAGTTTAAAATGCATTATCTAACATTATGTCAAATTTTCAGTCGGTTCAAAACTTACTCGACCAAAAAGTGACACACTAGACCCACCACACTAAACCAATTTTACCTTTAAGGCGGTATGTAGTCTTCACTATTTTTATTTTGTGATGGAAACAGTTACACGTTCGCTTTAAAACCATTCATAACCGACCATGCTAAATTGAAAATTTGTTGATGTCACGTCAGCAACACAATGACCCGCCACACTAAACCAATTTTACTTGTACCAATCACATCGAAAACTCAGTTTGTTTGGAAAAAAAAGCCAAAAAGCCAAATACTTTCTTCATCCCGCCGCGGTATCCACCAAGCTACACCAACAAGTTGGCCAACGAACCGGATCCCGTAAGGGCAACCCGTCGATTCCTCGTGCCAAAAAACGCTGACAAGTGACAACAAACTGAGCTTTACCTTTATCAGTTATCACTTATCACTTTATGAATGGTTTAATAGTTATTCAAACAAGCCCATAAAGAAGCCCAGCAGGCCATGTCTCATCTCTTCGTTACTTTCCGTTGGGCCCACTTGATGACGATAATAACTATTTTTTTAAAAAAAACGTTTTTATTAGTTTCGGACTTTCGGAGCTTAAATATTGACATAGATTTTATGGGGAAAAAGGAAAATGAATAATTGGACTGACATCCAACACGTGTGAGGTAGCAAGTTTCGAAATCTTTAGACAAGGACAAGGATTCAGAAACAACGTCGTGAATGGCACGACACCAACAACCACCTTGGGCCAAACGATTTACACATTTCTACAAGAAGAAAAAAACAATTTACTACACAAAGTTGCCATTGACTAGTGTTAAAAAATGTAACATCTATGATACTACTTTGAACAATAACTTGACCCTAACAACGATTGCCATATTTGTACATCAAGTTTATATTAATTTAAACAGTCATCATTAATCAAAATAATCACTGTCATTGTATTACCGATCCAATGGATATATGTCCGACCCGAACCTGAGATAATTAACTAGTTTTACAAGAAAACTAACATTAATCATATTGTCTAGTGTTTATTTTATTGCTAATTATGTTTTAATTTCAATTTAAAGATAAATTAATTTATAATCAGATAGTTATACATTTACCCGTTTCATTCAAGATATGGATGGAGGATTTTAAATTAAAATGGATATGAATGGAGGATTTTATATGTGAATTTTAATATGATCATATGAACGACTTATATTCAATGGGACGTGATAAACTCACAAGTTTTTCCGTTTATTTGCAACACACAAGTTTTTCCGTTTATTTGCAACAAGTAATTATACAATATAACTGTATAATGTAGTTATTGTTGTAAATGGATAAAAAAAAAGGTTGCGAGTTTTATCACCACTCATATTCACTGTATTGCTATCCTTATTCTGAATACTTAGATAGTGGGTTACGGCCTAGCGTTTTCAGGCCTCAAATATCGTGTTGTTACGACTTTGTTATGTAGGGTACTTGCGTCGAATCTATACATGGTTGAATCAAAGTGTTCCACGCGGCGTTACTGTTCGTAAGCTTAACTTTAATATTTAGAGTAACAATACTTAATGGTACGTGAATGAGATTGAGATCCTCTAAAATTGAAACTAACTTTACTAATAAAGCTGAGAATCTCGACTCTTGAATTAAAATCAAGGGTTAAGATTCAAAGTTGAGTTTTAAATCTTTCCCTTGATTTTAAATAATCCAAAGTTGGTTTCTTTCTTAAAAAGTGTAATTTAGTTGAATTCTCAATATAAAACGATTAAAATACTATAACTATTTTGTATAATTTTCACATAAATATTTATTTGTAGAGAAAATCAAAATCAAAAACAATTTGCTAAAGCGAGTTTAGTGTCTTGCAAGTTATTTAGAGATTAGAGGACCATTTCGTTACTTGAAACCATCTAACTCAGAAGTTGAATAACTACTTGGTCAATTTATTTAGTTGAAATTTATAAATATGGCCGATCATTTTCGCCCCCCAATTAAGCTATCTATTAGATTATAAATGGAATTTATATTAATGAAGCCTTGGTCATTTAATTGACAACCCACCTTCCCCAATTCCTCAAGTTGGCAATCATAAATCTATCTAAAAAACTCATTCAGTCTTAAGTTTATTTTTTTTAACGTTCGAATGGTCAGAGCCTGTTCGTCCCACTTATCGGCACCTACGTCCTTCGGGCAGGATGCCATACGAATTTTCAGGGAACCACGGAGGGAGGAAAACCTCCTATTAATTTTATAGATCGAATTAGGTTCAAAACCAGTATCAAACTGGTTTAGTGGTCATTATTATATCTTTACAAGAGTTTCCAGTTTTAAATATTTTTAAGAGTAAATTACATTTTTGGTCCTTTAAGTTGGCAAGATTCACAGTTATTGCCCTTAAGTGAATTAATTACAAAAAAACCCCGGAAGTTGGTCAAAATTTTTACTTTTCACTCCGTAACTATACGCCGTCTATTTGGTCCGTTAAGTGAGGGCCAAATTCGTCATTTCACTATCTTCTCTTTCTTCTTCTCCTTCTTGTAAAATAAACAATTATCCATATGAAAAATGCCATATACACTCAAACTAAACTCATTAATTTTTTCCATAAGAAATCGTCCATGGTAAAATGTCATACACTTTTATACCTAAAAAAACACCCTTTAAACTTCAATTTGTTACTGATGGTGTTGCTCACATCCAAAAAGTAAGAAAAGGAAAAATGAAAGCAGTAAAGGAACAAAGAAAGTAATAGTAACAATTAAGTGAGAGAAACAATAAAATCACCTCACATTACTAAAGATCCAAAGCTCTCTTGCTTTCTTTTCTGTTCTCAAACACGCACACACCTACTGTGTGTAACCCATGTTTAGAAAACTTGTTGTTCGTGACCAACAAGAAGAAGAAGAAAAACCCCACAATTTCAGATCTAGTGACACACATATAGCAATGGCAGCGGCGATGGGTGGGGCATGACAACGCCGCTCCTTCTGACGACCATCTCTATGTGTGGACGGCCTCCTCCGTGACCACCACCACTTTCAGATCTAGTCACATCTTCCAGATCTAGAAGATTAATTTGTTTTAGAACACCATTTGTTTTAGAATTTTAATTATATTGTATTTATCTGTCATAGCATTTAACAAATGGGAAAGTTGGCGGCAGAAGGTGGTTCATGATTGATGGCAACGACTAGCTGGTCGGAATCTGGTGATAGATTGGTACAGGACACAGAGGTGTGTGTGTGTGGTTGTGTTTAGGGTTCAAAATGTATGGATTGGATTGTGATTATGTTTGAGAAAAAGCAATTTGTAATGGAGGAATGATACAGATTTTGTTAACTAAAATGCTAAATATATGAATTGTGATTGAGAGAAATCATGTCAATCTGTGTTTTCTTTTTTGGTTAAGTGATTGAAGAGACCTGGAGAAATGGTTCATGATTGGGTTTATTTGTTAAAAGAAGGAAAAGAAGGAGAAGATGAAGAAGAAGGTGGTGAAATAACGAATTTGCCCCTCACTTAACGGACCAAATAGACGGCGTATAGTCACGGAGTGAAAAGTGAAAATTTTGACCAACTTTCGGGGTTTTATTGTAATTCATTCACTTAAGGGCAATAAATGTGAATCTTGCCAACTTGAAGGACCAAAAATGTAATTTACTCTATTTTTAAATAAACTCGTTGGAGGTAGCTAGGGCAAAGGATTCGGAAACAGTCACAAATATATCAAAATTGGAACATATACGTTATTCGTTTATAGGTACCGGTTCATATTCTGGTCTTGTTCTCCTTTCAATATATATGGATAATGGATTTACAAATTAGAAATCACATCGTTCACATTTTGTTATCTAATCCATACATCATTATATATAACGATAAATGGGTAGACTTTTTTAGAAGATTTTGTGATTATCTAAGTATTGCACTATAATAAGTTGTATGATAATAAACAGGTGAATGAAGAATGTTAAACAAATTCGCTAAATGTTTTTGTAACACCCGACGTTTAAAAATATGGGTTTTCAAAAACTACCTAACGTGAAAGTTGGAGAAATCTTGACCCTTGGATTAAAATCAAGGGTTAAGATTCAAATATGGACTTTAAATCTTTACCCTTAATTTTAATCTAATGGTCAAGATTAATGCAATTTTACCTATAAAGTTTGATCACTTTAGAGGATCTTATCCCAAAATAAGCTAGATTAAGTTTGCTTTGCATAACCAATATTACCGGGATGTTACAGTTTTTATTAAACAGTTTTTATTAAACATTTATAGTTAATTATATACTTAAAGCATCTACCAATAAACTAAAACAGGATTGAGATGTTCTTGAAACGACACGTGGCGTAATCCTTGATCGACACGTGTCTTTTTAATTTATTTATTTTATTAAATTAGCTTTTTTTAATTGTATATAGATTCAATTTTGTTAGACTTAGAATTAAACTCTAACTCTTGGCTAATAAGATTGAGATGTTCTTGAAACGACACGTGGCGTAATTTGATCGACAGGCGTAATCCTTGATCGACACGTGTCTTTTTAATTTATTTATTTTATTAAATTAGCTTTTTTTAATTGTATATAGATTCAATTTCCTTATTAGACTTAGAATTAAACTCTAACTCTTGGCTTATAGATACAAAACACATTATAACCTTATTTGATTGATCGATTTCTCATTAATAAAATTGTCTCTTTTTCTTTTTCAATTCCTTCAACTCAAATTACTTATATTACTCATAATATGTTATTAACATGAAAATTTCAAAAATTTGAGTTTACGATCCGAAATCACAAGGTTATTTTCCGTCATCCACTATGCTTACAAGTTCCGATTTTGATGTGATTGTAAAAATTTAATGTAAATCCAAAACTTTAACTAAACATATATTATATTTATCATTATTAGGTTCGATCATCGATTTACTTTAACCACAATTTATATCATACTCACGAATCATGTATGAGACATATTCAAATTTCTTTATGATACAATCTATATAGCTACCGTACATCGTACGGGTATTAGGACTAGTATATATATATATATATATGATTATTTATTACAAACTTATGATTATATTTACATTATTACACCACCGGAAAGCACGATGGCCTATGGTATATTGGTAAGTAGTCATAAGATTTCAGGTTCATAACCTTCGTAGGTTAACATTTTCTGGGTTGTTATTGAAATGGTAGGAAATGTTCACAAGAATACCCTAGTGGTATTTGTATTTGAGTCAAAAATATTTGTTATTATCGGGTAGTTTGAACAAAGAAATTGAATGTTTACTGAAAAATGTTTACGGAAAATGTTGGCAAAAGTGTAAATGAGCAGAGACACCTTAATCGTGTGTACCATACCCTCATCCTAAAATAAGTTGGATTGTTAGACCAAGCCCATTATAGACCAGTTTTTTAGAGAGCGTGTTTTTTGGATTGGGCCTGCAGCTGTTCAATTTCATTGAATTTGGAAAGGCCAGTCGCGAGTGATGAAGTCACGAGATATAACTTGAGATATGTCAACAAACTCAACTCGATAAATCACCGTTGTTAATTTCATATTTGCCTGCAGTCGTGAATTGAATTATTATTCATAAAAGATAATAAAAAGCTAACAAAAAACCACCATTCAGCTTGTGACATGTGGCATGGGTCGATAATAAGTCCAGGTCGTGGGCAGGGGAGGTTATGCTGCCTGAATATAAGTTGCAATTGCATCATACATAACAAATACAAAGAAAATCTGTTAACTAACTACACATAATCTTATTTGTTTTAGACATTTTTGTGCTCTACTAAAAAGTATAGCTATTACGAGCTATGATCATATAATCGTCACATAGCACACGTGAGTCTGGTGTAGACTTTGAGCCAAGCAACCACTGTCAAAAGTAAAAAGTGACGATACTTCGTTGATTTCAGAATCACGATAACGAGAAGGTAATCAATAGTTGTGTCTATTCACATAAGACACAATTAATTTCCCTCTGAAAGTTATCCTTTCTTTTCGTGTTTCACATTGTTTCCATCTTTAGTTTCAATAGCATCAGGATTTATACCGAGAACAATTTGTCCTGCAGGCGTTGATTGAGATGATGTCAGCAATTCGATTTGTTTCTGTTGGCTCCCTGTGAACTTGTTAATTCCTTCTCCGCCAAGTGCAATGTCTTGTAGATACTGAGCATTTGCAGCTCCTGTACTTTGAACCATCTTCAAAAACGCTCCTTCATTTGAAATAAGTCTTTCTGGGGTATCATATTCAAGAATCTGAAAATGATAAAATAAAACGTTTAGGCGATGATTTAGGCCTATTTATCTGCAAATGAGCTGATATCGGTTGTTTATAATCTCAATAGGTCATATAGGTCGAAAAACGCCAAAAGTGTTTTAAATGTGATAAACTTCGATTTTTTTATAACCATCCCAGCACCGTCCATTTAGACCAGTCTCAAACAGATGCTGATTTGATCTGTTACCCCTTCTTTTGACCTCTAAGGGAAAACGGATTACAAATTCATGTTTAAGTGCTTGAGTTTATAAGTTAATGTAAAACTTCTAAATGAATCATGTAATTAAAATCTTGTATAATAAAGGCATACTTGACCATTCTCAAGCACAAGAATTCGGTTGCAGTCAATAATGGTATTGAGTCGATGAGCAATAATGAGCATTGTGCATGATTTGAATTCTTTTCTTATCGTTTTTTGTATTAGATCATCCGTTCTAACATCAACAGCTGCAGTTGCTTCATCAAGAACAAGAATCTTTGATTTCCTCAGCAATGCCCTGGCAAGACTTAGTAGTTGTCTCTGTCCAACACTAAAGTTCTCCCCTCCCTCTGAGACCTTTATTAATCAAACCATTACATATCAACAGTAAAAATATATACGAGAAATGTAGTCTGATTTTCTCAAATATGTCGGTCACTAAATAGATATCGAATTAAATAAATATCCAATGCAGGGTGAATCTACAATGTTTATCTAAGTTATGTAAGTGGAAACTACCAATAGCAATGACGTTGCTTTATACTGCTTTTTTTCTGTGATTATGGTGGCAATTACAACCATTCGTTTATGAATGAGCCAGTTTAGGTTGTGTTCGATCTCAAATGGGTTAAAAATCCCTAAAAGAGTAAAACAGTGTAGTATAGCTGTACAGTGTGTATGAGCTTGCGACTAATAAAATAAGTCGCCAAATATATTTTTCAATTTAACGACCTTCTATCATGTGTGCAAAACGAACCAAGGCCAGGAGCTATTTTAAAAAATTGACAACTCTCAGTCTAAACTCTGTTTTGACCTTTTATCTATTCCTCCTAATGTTGTCCATCTTGCTACCTCAAACGTAAACTAAAGAGACCCGGAGTTAAATGATACTAGCAGTTGATACTTTCATGGTCTAGCAACAAACAATACAAATATGATGTCATAATGTGGCATACCTCGGCATCCAAACCAAAGGGATTCCGCGCGATCACGTTCTTTAAATATGAGCGTTCAAGAGCCTCCCAAAGATCAACATCACTATGTTCGTTAAACGGGTCAAGATTAAAACGTACCGTACCTAAAAAGCAATGAAAGATCATCGAGTTAATACATATTGATTGGATAACCTTGATATGTAGTGATATATCAAAGAGATATTAATTGGCTAGTTGAGTAGTTATATAAACCATCAGAAATGCATACGAATAACCTGTACATTGATTTATTGGTGTACCATGTAACCCTTCTGTGTACCCCTGATTAATTTGCATACATTTGTCTCCATTTGCCACACATTCATCAAATATCAAACACCTTTGGCCCTGGCACTAAAAAGGTCATGATAGAGGGCAGAAAATCCGTGTTATACAGTGCCCTGTTTGGGAGCATTGATGGAGGCGATGGGTGGGCTGGACAGTTTGGTAGTGGGTCCAAATATACTTGGGTTGAAACAGGTCATTTTCTAGTTAAATTGAAATGGGCAAGGCGGGGTTGGTTCCCATTCAAAGTTTCACAATAATAATATATTACAGTCAAGTTACCTGGCAAGGTGAGTTTTTTTACTTAGATATATGCGGCCTAACCGGGATATCCTGTGGCCATTTCCAAACCCTTCCTTTGTCACCTCCAAGCTTGTTTCTAGCAGGGTTCGAATCTGAGACCTTGGAGGTGGTTATATTTGTATAACTTTTGAATGACTTTCAACCAATTGATCCATATTCCCCTTTTTAGCTAACTCTATTTAATTGACAAAATGACATATTTAAGGTAAAAAGCAATCCAAACCGGCTCATTTATAAGTGATTTGGCAGAAATTGCTACTTCTAGAGATAACTATACCTGAAGTTGAATATTTCTGACAAACACTATAAACTAAAGCCATTCCTCTATCTTTATCCAAATCTAATCTAATCACATAATTACTAAATTGGTCAAAGAATTCTCTAAAGATGAATGGTATATATACTCATGTTACACGGGTAATATACATCATGCTCGTAATAAAAAGCATACCTGAAAAGAGAACCGGCGATTGTGGTATAATCCCAAGAACTTTACGCAAATCCGTCAATCCAAAACTTGAAATATCATAATTATCAATCAAAATTCTTCCTTTTTCTAGCTCAACCATCCTGAACAATGCATTAATCATAGTAGATTTTCCTGCACCCGTCCTTCCAACTATTCCAACTTTTTCCGTAGGAGAAATGCTGAAAGACAAGCCATGCAAAACTGGTGGAAGTCCTGGTCTATACCGAAACTCTACGTTTTCAAATTCTACTAAACCCAACGAGGGCCATCCAGGTGGTGGACGGTTATTCTCAATTATAGATGGAGCCTCAGATGGTAAATCTATATATAATCCCACACGCTCAACTGCATTAAAACTATTTTCTGCTGTACTTGCTTGTCTCAAAACATTACTCATAAGATTTGTGATATTTAGAGAATATGTGAGGAGCAACCCAATTGTGGATGCAAAAGCTACTTGATCACTGGTTCTAGAAAATTGCATAACAGCAAAGGTAGCAGTTAACCAAATCATTAGTCCTCCTAATGTTTCTAGTCTTATGGTTAGCCAACGGTTAGAACTGAGGTTCATAAGGGTGAACCGAATATTATTATCCATAGATTTCCCATTAATTTTTGCCATACGATCGTATGCTTTGTATGCACGAATACTTGATAAACCATTCAATGCCTCACCAAATTGTGCGTACACAGGAGATCTGGTAATGGAGTCCAAACGCTTGACTTCCCGTGATGTGCTCTGCAAAATATTTTTGAAGTCATCTCATTATACCTCATAAATAAGTGTAAGATAGTTGATTATTTCATAATTATGAAGACTCTATGTTCCACTTTTAGAAATTTCATTTCATTGTCATTTAATCACTTGCTGATGGTTACTAATACAAACAAGGGATGATGTATACGTAAGCCACCAAAGTATAGAAGAGATAACAGATATGCCATTCAAGAATAAAAATTGACAATTAAGCCATTAAAGGGTAAAGGAGGGCACCCTGTCCCCAGAACCACATTGAACTCTCATTTCCATGGAATTCCGTTTAAAAATAATGTTATAAATTTCTTTCAACGGTGTTATGATCAAAAACATGTTATGGCACACTAAAATTTGTTTGTTCAAATTAGTTTCTTAAAAAGAATTAAGTTTTTAAATTTTGCAAAACTATCTTTTAGATTACTTTTCAGGTGATTTTGTACTAAACCAAGTAGTAACTTCACACGGAACTTGGTGTAACCTATTTGTCAGTTTTGATACTTTGATGGCTTGTCTGTAACATTTGTAATACTTACCATAGTAGTTTCTCTTATGAATTATAGAGGGGGAAAAATAAAATGAGATGGAACAAAAAGAACAGCAAGGGTAACAGATAAAGAAAACTAACCTGATAATAAAGGTAGGCTGTGTAAAACACAATAAGAAGAGGCATTATGGCCCACAAAGATATTGTGCTTACTATTCCAATTAGTACAAAAGTCGAAAGTAATTGCCAAACTTGTGTCATAAGATTATTGACAAGATTAGCAACATTACGATCAATATCACCAAGATCATTTGCAAACCTATTGATCATCCGTCCAAGTGGATTTGTTTGAAAAAAAGCTGTAGGAGCTCTAAGAACTGAATGCAGCATTGTATCATGGAGTCTTTTAGCTGCACGGAGACTAGCCGATATCAACCAGAATGAATTTAGAAATGTTACAAGTACCTGCATGTCCCATTTGTGAAATAAGCACATATTTTGGTTGCCAAACTCCAAGTCTTTAGATAAAAAGCCTTTGAATAGGTCATATTCTTCAATGACAAAAAGTTGTGAATGACCTTTTTAAAGACATAGAAGGCTTACACCTGGCTCAATTGAGGGTGCTCTGAACTGTTTTTTACATATGCAATTAAACCAATATACTTAAAAAATGGGTGGATTTGGGCTATGTCTTATCCCATATGGGCTCAGATGGAATTAATAAACAAAAACAAAATAGCTTCTAAGGAAAGACGGGTCAGGTGCATAAAACCTTCCGATATCATTTTACTTAAAATGTATAATTTTATTCATATAAATATAAGTTTGATAATAATATTTACTAACTGTTAGTTAGATTTTTGGACAGTTATTGTGACGGTGAACCCAATATCTTTCCAGTTAAAAGTTACCTGTTTTGACCCATTACCCAACTTGTCCGATCATCCATGTTAGCAACCTTTACTGACAAGAAACATATTAAGGTGTGAAAATATGAATAGAACATACTTGTCCAACTGACAAGAGGGTATATATAAGAAGGTAGAACCCAGGTCCTGGAGTTGTTGTATTGCTTTGTTCTGTCCAGTAACTTAACCATGTGCTACTCGAAATTCGTAGAACTTCAGTTGAAATATAGCACATAAATAATACCAGGACAACCCACAGGCCTCCTAAAGCATCCGCATACCTGTAATAAAAACAGCGGATTAACTAAACTAGCTAAATGAGTGGGTCGGAGGAGTCAAAACGTGTATTTTTATTTGGTACAGGCGTTGTTGGGTTGTGATCTCTTAGCTTTTGTAAGTTTTTTTTAAAAAAAACATTTAGTGGTTACATAAAACGTATCACTTATAATGATAATCTAAAACTTTGGCGAGCTATTTGACATGTTTTCTTTTTAGCTATCTTTTTATCTTACCCGTTTGACCCTCTAGACCAATTACGAATAACCCCTTCAACATTGTAAAAGTTACAAAAGAGTCCCAAAAGTTATAGGAAGCAATGTGGCCCCTTAACTGTTTCAAAATATTTACGACAATTTATAAAAAAAAGTTAAATAGTCCCTAACTTGATATGAGTTCCCAAACAGAGATGGAATGTTAGCCCATAACGTTGATATGAAAGGAAACACTTATCTTTGATCCTCAACAACTCAAAAAAGCACCAAAGAAATGTTAAATGCGGGTGGGATAATGAGGTCGAGATAGGCTGATCTCTTATTTTTTATTTATATAACATTAGTGCGTGGTAAATATGACTACACAAAATATAGTACCAAAATATTATTATATTCTATTATCTTTCAAAAACGACTAGGCATATGTTCTTTTCTCTTTCAAAAACGGCTAGGCAGTTGGATGCATTTAGAATACTCTTCGGGAAATTACTGATTTTTGGGTTTTAAACTAACTCGTTTGAGGTGGCGCATTCAACCCGTTCAGAGATTAAACATAACTAAGTGGACACATTTATAAGTAAATAAAGATACGGGGGAATCTACATTTTCCAAAGTCTACCTTGCTAAAACATTCCAGCTAACAATGCCCGTTTGCCTATCTTCTTGGTTGACAAGAACAGATTTACGCTTCTTTTTTGTTGTGTTGCTTTGATCATTTATAGACTCACTGATCATCTCATCAACATACTGTTTTGAGGATCCATTGTTGCTATTGGATCTGGATTCATTTCCATCCACATGATCATCCATTCCACCCACCTTTTCCATTAACTTTTTAAACAGAAACCCATTTTCTGATAGTTCCTCATAGGTTCCCACCTCTTTTATCATACCTTCTGAGACTAAAATAATCTTATCCACCTGATGGAGAAAATGTAGCTGGTTTGTAACAAGCACTCTTGTTTTCCCTCGCAACTCTTCCTTGATGCAGTTTTCAAAAACCTGGAGATGTAACATGGTGCATGTCAATGTGGCAAAATGTCCAGGCTGGGTTGCAGGTCGATAATTAATGTACATCAAAAGGATCGCCTCATGTTGGAGTGCAAACCCTTATTTTTGAAATTATGGTTACATAAATTACAGTGATGACCTACTTTTAATAAAACGATTGATAAAAGTTTTATACATTTAAGATACAGTTGAGATGACATATGACCATTTGAGCTAGTCAACCCATTTGGCCATTTGAGATGACATGTGACCCAAATAATTGGAACAGGGTTCCTCATCTAGAAAATACTAATGATGTATAATTTTCCGCGATTATATTATCATAAAAGGCTATAAAACATAAGGGTTATAGTGAAACTCATCACAGATTCAAACAGGGCTTGTCCACAGTTAAGGTCAAAATGCACTTTGCCATCATCATTATGATAAACAGGTTCCATAAATTTACCTCTCGACCAACATGGGTATCTAGAGCACTCAACGGGTCATCAAATATGTAGACATCTGAGTTTGAGTACACTGCTCTAGCCATAGAGACTCTTTGCTTTTGGCCACCACTGATATTCACACCTCTTTCACCGATCTCAGTGAGATCACGACCCTAAAAAACAGAAAGAAAAAAACACAAATGTAAGCTCAAACCACTTAGAAAGAATGGTGTAGAATCTATTGCCTAATTAATTTAAGTGCTTTGAAGCTTTAAGACACTTAACCGGAAGAATATCAAAATCGTGCTGCAAAGCAGTTACTTCCACGGTTTTCCAATATCTTGAAGCTTCAAATTTTGATCCAAATAATATGTTTTCACGTACCTGCAGACATTAATTTTTAAATTCTTCATGAACTAAGATGTTATGTTTGCATGGGGTTATGACACACTAGAGATGTCAACTTTAAGCTTACTGTAGCATTGAAAATCCATGAAATCTGAGGGACATATGCAGTGGTTCCTCTGATAATAGCACTGGAATTTTCCAAAGGAGGTAGCTCACCGAGCATTGCTGAAATAAGGGATGTTTTTCCTTCTCCTGTACCACCTACAATTGCAACTAAGCTGCCCACTGGTATATCTATGTTTATATCTGTTAAAGTTGGTTTTGAGGCCTTTGGATCCCATGAAAAGTAGCCATTTTCTATTGAGATTGCTGGAAGCCCTGGTTCAAGAGGTGGATTGGGTACGAGGATCCTCTCTTCAGCTAAGAATAGTTCTTCCAAGCGCTGTAACGACACATATGCATTCGCTGCCTACAAAAGCCATGCAAAAGCAGAGACTTCTAAGATATGGAAAGACTAACATCTACACTTCAAAAGAGTTTAATATTGCAAATATGACCCATTTATGTATGGGGCGATTCAGCTTATTTTCATATCTAACGGGGTAAAGCTGGTGAACTTGGAAAAAACAACTTAAAACAATTCAGGTTGAAAGTTGTCCTAAGTATTTTATATAATGCATAAAACCTCCTAAATCATAAATGATAGATTATTATTTAGATAGAATAGTTTTTGTAATATATGAAATTGGTGACTATATATCTGAAGACATGCAAGAGCTTCTGAATTGGTCAAAAGAGAAAACCTGAGTTATTATATTAGGAAGTCTGCTTAAAGGAGTTCGCAGCACTGTAAATAAAGAAAGTGATGTGAAAGCCCTTGAAGGTGT
Source organism: Erigeron breviscapus (assembly GCA_034093135.1). NCBI lineage: Eukaryota > Viridiplantae > Streptophyta > Magnoliopsida > Asterales > Asteraceae > Erigeron > Erigeron breviscapus. The sequence continues at coordinate 126,834,010 of CM067173.1, forward strand.
CAAATCTCCACCAAGCAATGTGAAGAAACCAAATGATATCACCGCCACAAGAACTGGAAGACTGTTCAGTATGAAATTGTTGCACTGAAATGTAGAAAAAGAAAAACAATTTGGAGAGTTATTATAGAGAACATGGTGAACATGATATCAAGCTTCTAAAATGCTAGCCATGAACGATTTTGGAACTGTTTCATTCAAAAATTAAAACTGGATATCTTAGTTTCTCTCTTGGTATATGTGGCAATTTCAACTCTTGTACTAATGAATGGGTTAAATTGGGGCGTGTTTTATCTCAAACGAGTTATAAAAAAAAACTTGTGTATTATTTCAAAAGCTTGCTTACCGCTTGCAAGAATTGTGCCTTCCATAACCATAGAAGCTCATCTTTCCTGATACTTTGAATTTTAGATTGGAAACTTTCCTCCCATGCATAACATCTGAAAGTTGGGCAGTGTTAGCAGTTACCAGCCATAGACGTTAAAATGTAAAACCAATTATTGCAAGGAAATGTATATACTTCACAGTATCTACCGCAACCAAAATTTCAGTCATTAGTCCAACTCTTTTGTCAGTGTACTGTAAGCCTGCCTTCGATAATTTCCGCATTTTGCTGACAATCATTGTCTATTATCGGAAGAAAGTAAAATGGTCAGAATAACCTTATCTAGAGAAAACATCACTCAAATCTGTACTCCAGATTTATCATCAAAATTCCCACAATTCATGTGCATAGCAGAAAAATTACTCGAGATTATGTCAATATTGTATGTTAAAGTAATAAAGCAACTAGCTGCTAGCATATGCCGTTACTACTTTCTTTATGTGTGTATAACAAAGGAAAAAAATGCTGTAATAGTCTCAAAATCTATGTAGTCGATTTTGGTGGCAGTGCTATTTCTGATATTTCAGTCCAGATTTTTATCCAAATTTCGGTACCAAGATTTTTGGTGAAATTTACCGTAATCTCACCAAAATCGGTCAAATTTCGGTCCAAATTTCGGTGATATTTTGATGGTATACTAGTTTTTCAGGTTTTTTTAATTATATTAATTTTTTTTTGTCCAAAATTTTTTTAAATTTAGTTTCAGGTTTTTTGTGGGTGTTAATAGAAACAGATATTGTTTTCTATTAAACTTAAATCTATTACCAAACCCATGTACAAGCCAAACATACCTTAAGAATTTAAAATTATAAAAAAAAATACCTGTAGAGGAAACATGAGAACCAAAATCAGAGAACCCACAAGTGAAGCAACCCCTAGTTGTTGGTAAAGAAGAATCATGGAAAGCACAATTCTGAATGGAGCTGACCATAAGCCATGAAGTTGATTGCATATTTGCTACACATAGCAAACATCTAGTTTTAAGTGGTTATTATAAAGTGCATTTGCTCATAACATCCATAACAGCGAGAATAACCAAACACCTTGCTTACAACTTTTGTGTAATTTATACATACCTGGAGTGCATTAGCATCTGTTGTTATCATATTTGTAATTTTCCCCGATTGGAAATTCTTTCGTGCTTCATGGGTTAGCCTTAAGGATTTTCGAAATATAGCAGCCACCTATAACACCCACAGGATTGAGATTGCGGCCAAGAATCAATATCATTGCTTTCATCTTTGACCAACAACTTAAAGAGAACATTGACATACAAATGGATGGACTGATTCAGATTATCTTTAATCACCAACTGGACCAAAGTCACTTAATAGTGAGTCAAATGTTTAACACCACTTGATTTATTTAAAAGACATTTTTTGTTGTTGATATGATATAGTTCTTGAAGTCATATACCCGACACATTAATGGTTCATAAATCCAAAAAGCTGCCAGTTATAGCCATTATCTAGCCCAACCGATTTTGTACACATTAGTTTAAAACCCTTCCAAACCACATTGTTTGTAATTTAGGTCCTTTGATACTTTAGGGAGCAATACCAATACTGTATATAAAGTATATTATATACACTTTCTATAGAAATGGAATCCCTATAATTGAGTAGTTCATTTTACAGCCACTAAGGCAATCTTTGCACTTATTGAGCGTGTAGCAGTTAATATATGTATTTTTAGGAAATAAGGAAACAAAGTCTCACGGTTCCATGTAACATGCTTTTCCCGACCAAAATTCCTTTGGCTATAAGTATCTCCGGAATCCCATCTAGACGTGTTGTTTTACTGTTCTCCATTGTATATCATGTCTTCATAATGTTTATTATTAACAAGGGATTTATATGACAAAATGAGAAAATCAATAAAATGTAAAAGCACTTACCAAAATTGACCTTATCCTGAACCCAACCCTTGCAACATTCTGAAAGTATTGAGCTTCACAGAGAACTCCTAATGACTGAATGTAACATATAATCGATGACTATTAATTAGTAAAATTATAAATAATCTTCTTTTTATGTAGTTTCACTGTATATTCCAATAGTTTTTCTCCCAAAATCAAGGTTAAATGCAAATAACTGAGCATACTAAATACGAGTTAAAACGTACCACACCAACAAATATTGAGAAGGCGTATATGTATCCAATCCATGAAGGATCCCCTCTTTGTAATGACTGCAAAATTTGATCATATGTATTTACTTAAAATCAATCCACCAACATGTAGCATGACTACGTACAGCAAGCGACTTAATAAGTGCATTTCTATGGAAACTAGTAGTAAATGCTAAAGGTAAGAGGAACAAAATATCTGATAAAAGATAATAGCAGCCACGCACAAGAATAAGTTGCATAATAAATGCTTCATTTACTCATAATGGAGAGCCAAGATCAAACTTACCTGCAGGAGATAGTTTAATATAACTGGTCCAACAAACTGGGAAAGATCATTGCCTATCTACAAGTAAAAGGCCATGAGATCTTACGTTAGGTGACTGTGTCAAAGTTGAAGTCTAACTAATATATATGTATGTATATGTATATTAGAGGTAGAGGCGAAAATATTGACCCATTTACTTATGGATGAATCGATTCGGGTTATGTTGATTTGGTGAAAGATCAACCATTAAAAATAAAAAAGATAAGAAAATGAGTTCTTTTACTTTGCAAATAACCTTCTAACCAATATAAAGCATAAGTATATAGTATGGCTTTTCTGATCATATTTGACACACTAGCCCAACCATTCTTTTATCATTATCCAACCCGTCCAACATGCCCATTTTCCCAGCTCTAGTAGGAGAATGAACTCATTACCTTGAAAAGGCCTGCAAACCAGAACCTGCAGAGAACAATCAACAGCGAAGAGGTTACTAAAAAAATCTAGGTGTCTTATGGCATAACTCATGATGAATTACATCATGCACAAAGAGATAAATAGTCACCTCCCCCCAACACAGTTATTCAGACAGCGTAAAAGAACTGGATTTGACTTCTGAGATTCTTCAGCCCAACATTTTTCATATCTACAAGTGGTAAAAAACAAGCCATTTTAGCTAAAGCTCTAATGAATGGGGAAAATGAACCAAATTATAGTGATTCACAGAGCTCCGAACTTTTTACTCAATATCTCAGTCCGGTCCCATGTATCTAACATCCAGACATCCTTTTCTGTTATAGGTTTTCGGTAGCCCTGCTCCATGAGAGGAGTGATCCATCCAAAATATATTCCTATAGTAACAATCATACACCACATTATCAATTAAGATTGGAGCACAGAATACGTCCCAATTAGAGGTGGCCATTTTGACCCATCTACTTTTGAATTGGTTGATTTGTGCTGTGATTAATCACAAGCAGGTTAAACGGGTCAAATAAAAAACTTCTGTGAAAAGGGTAACGGGTCAAATGGACCGAGAATAGCCCAAATCTTTCTTTTTTGCATACAACCTTCATAATTGGTTTACCCAATCTATACATTATTACTATCATAACAGTGCTGTTTTCAGTCATAAATAACACCTTAATGTTTCTATAAAGATGAAAAATGGACAAAAAGTGTTTGTGGGTCAACCCAACCTGACCCGTACAAACTGACTTTGTCCATTACCAATCGTCCCGAGTTCTTATTTTGCCATTTCTAATTCCTAGCAAAAATACTTACGTGATAATATGTTGGCATGCCTTTCTGGACATATATGTTCTCCTCCACGAAGCACCTCATACTTGATATCAGCATGAGGCTCAGTTTGAAGTGGGATATGACCCAGATAGGCCTCCAAATTTGGTATGTAAGCAAGAAGAAATACTCCAAATAAAGCCTGCATCAACAATTCATCACACGTAAAGAAGTAGTAAATTAACTATCATCACTACTCATTATGGAGCATCAGACTAACAATCAAAATCTTCTACTTAGATGGTTTTACAGAATCTTTAGAATTAAAATTCCTCGATACACAGTATGACAAGAAAAGCAGAAAACAAACCTGGCAGAACAGTGAACTGATGTACGTGTAAAGTATATATCTGCAAAACAATATACACTTGTGAGTATGCATTGCAAATAGACTAAATTTAGTCTCCCCTCGTTTTTGTTAGGTTTCACAAAATGCCCGGATTCTTTCAAACAACACATGACACATTTTGTTATTTGTTTAGTGAGCCCGCCTATATGCATCATAATCACTTTCACTTGCTCAATTGTTGTTGACTTATCCAACATATGAAAACTACTTACTGTTATGCTTCAATTTTTTGAATAAGTAACTTCCCATACACACATAAAAGTGCAAGTACATTATAATAAAGATAACAGTTACTGCTAGTGCTTATCGATTTAGAACTTCAGATTAACAAGAAACAAAGAAAAAAAGTGATACCAACCTTTGGTACAAATCTGTTACCGAAAGAATGATACGAAGTTTCACGATATCCCCAACCAAGACGTAAAGTACACCAAATCGGACATACCAGCGAAAATCTCTAATATACATTTTAGTTTCCACAAGAGTCATAATCATTAAAGAGCTCCAAACAAGGGTCTCTAGTACTAGGGAAACCACCTGCATAAAGGCATAGTACCAACCATCAGAAACCGCAGTTTGTCACTTACTTGCATATGCTGCTAAGAAAGTGGTTTTCTGTCAAAAAGATTAACGACAACCTAAATTTGAATTACTGAAAGTTTGAGAGTACTTGTCTTGAAAAAGATAACATAATTACCCGAAACAGAAATAGTACCAAACATGGTTACATTAAATTCGGCCTTTTTTATTGTGAACAGATATTGAATGCACTAATTACAATAGGAATGATATATATATATATACCTCAAATGGAGCAAGGCTACTTTGTGGATCAAAATCAAACATTGAAACACCAAAAAGTAATCTATAAAAGGACTCTGCAGCACAATAACCTGCTAATAAGGCCAACATATAATTATAGTAGTTTGACCGTAAACTAAACCTCTGTACTTTAGAGTCTTTCATGATCAGCCATAATCGGTATAAGCACAACCCCAATAACACCACAGTTGATATACAACCCACAAACGACTCAATGCCACACGGCGTATATGCACCAAGAGCACTAGCCGTTGTTTTAGCCCAAACGCCATTTGCATCAGGCCGGCAATACCAAACCAGTGGCTCGAAACCCATAATATAATCAACACAATGAAAGTTAGTAATTCCTTAAGTGCAGAATAGCTATATTCTGATGAGAATTATCGGTTTCTAGTTATTGGGTCACCCCGGCCCCACTAATCATAGTATATTGATCATTTAGTTTTGACTTTTGAGTAATCAGTTTAATAGTAGTTGTCGAATATGTTTGTGTGTGTATATATATATAAAGATTCTGAAAGACAAGAAATGAAACAATATATAGATTAATCGTCACTGCTTACATAAGAAATCTATACTACGACAAAAAACAACATTTTTGTCAGTTCATGAAAATTTTTAAATGTGTATATATATATATATATATATATATGTACGTGTGTGTGTGTGTGACGTTCACAGATAAGGGCGGGGATATAGATGATTGGCTATCATTTGATTTGAGTGTTTGTCTCGCAAAGTCAACTCCCTTTTCCCTTCTTTTGCACTTTCACGACCGGACCGGATCGGACAGACCGGCGGGTCGGTCCAAGAACCGGCATTAAGCAGCCCTGTCATAGATGTTGAAACAGTTATGCACCCGGTCGGTTGAACCGGAAATTAGTGATTGGACCGGAAAACCGTTGATTTTTAGGGTTTGGACCGGCGACTATGCTATCGGATACTTACTGCGGTTCAAGGTGGTTGCTGATGATGAGTGTTTCCGTGGTGGTGGGTTTGAGTTTTAATTGTGCTCGGTGAGTCGATCATGGATGCCGGTGAATTTGTGGGGTGGCCTGGCTGCTCCGGTACGGTGGCGGGTATGGAGTTTAGGGTGAGTTGGATTATGGATGTTTTACTACCATATATATTTCCGACCAAAAGTCATCTGAGATGTGGTGAATTTTTGAATAGTGTTGGTAAAAGTAAATACGGAGTAGTAATATAAGAAATTAAAAATTGTTACTTGGTTTATGACTTTATTCATTGAATTAACGTTTCAATTCTCACCATAATATTCAATAGCCATGTGATTTTAGACAATTTTAAACATTTACCTCTAAATTACACCTTTAAACCGTTCTTCTATTTTAAGCAAAAGTCATAGTAATAAACAATGAAATTTGGCATATTAATTGGTTTTATCTTTGATGCATTTGTTTTATATATTTATTTTATACAATTTTCCAATGATTAAGATCTTATAATCAAATCAGAATTACAATTTCACTGGAGGGGATAAACACACATAAACTCAAACATGTAACAATAAATATCTAATTGAACACTCAAAGTTCTGGCGAACTCTACATAAAGCATCATTTGACATCTTCTTTTTGTAGACTTGCAGCCACCTCGGTCACGCCTTGATGTCAAATCTGAGTTCCTGGTGTAGGTATACTGATAACAGCAGCCTCGTCCAATTTGATTTCACTGAATACAAACATAAGAGTTACAAAAGATACAATGCTAAGCTTTGCACCCAAACAAGATAATGTGTTTCCTAGAAGATTATGGATATACAGCTTCCTTCAGCCAACGACCAAGAAAAATTTCATATAACAACTGAGATTCATAATTCCATTTATCGGTTACATGACTTACATCGGAGTGAGGTTGGTTAACAAGTCAAAAAGGTCACATGGGGTGACCAATGAGCACTTTCATTGAAGGACTCATGAGTAGGTTTCACCCATCTGACCTGCTGAGTGCTGATATTATTTTGTCTGTCAATGGTATATAAACTCAAAAACACAAAGCTAACCCCCTGGCTTATTCTTCTTCAAGTTCTCTGGTCTTATAATTCACCTTCAGTTCCTGCAAATAAATTGGTGTGTAAATTATTAATTAAAAAATCCATACACTATGAAACAATATACAATATGTGTACTCAGAGGGATAGACACCAAGACTTTAGTTAAGTAGATACACCTGGGGTTGCCGCTTTTCCTTCGACAAACAGGAAGAAAGTTGAAACATGTTAACAGCCCAGACAACCGTATCAAGATATTATCCGCTTTGGCTTAGCGTCTCACCGTTTTGTTCAAAACGCGTCTTGATAGGTAAGGTATCTAGTCCCTTATAAGGAGACTTTTGTTTTCCTTCCCGGCCTATGTGGGATCTAACAAAACTCCAATAACTTTATGATAAACAAGTCACGACAATATTTGCTCTAAACCAGCAGTTACTGACACAAATGTGACACAAAGGATACCATGTTCTCATTTATGACAAATCACCAAGTCCAGATAGATATTCTTCAGCTTTCTTTAAATCATCATGGAATGTAAGGCGGTAAAGGATTTTTTTCGCAAATAATCAGCTACTGCGAGAAATTAACCATACTATCTTTGCTCTTGTGCCAAAGGTTGCATCTCTGAGTAAGATAACTGTTTTGTGGGCCCCCAGGCCCAATATCGGTTCAAGGACCGGTTCCAAGCCCGACCCAAAATCAGTTCAGGTTTTGCCTGGCCTGGATTTTAGGATACACTAGATATTACATAGGGCATACATTGTGCAATCAATCTTTTACTTTGTGAAGGAGCTTTGTGATCATGCCTGTTTCTCATTATATGTTTTTCTTGAAATTGTTTCCGATCACATATGCATGTCAGAGCTTTAAACATAGGGGCAGCTGACACCCTTGATGAACCACAGACATACAACCGGTTGTGCAATTGTAACTAATGTGAGACTTCATGGTAGATCTTCGAAACGACAATGAAAAAGGCAAGAGCTAAGCTCATAATAACATAAACAAAGAATTATTTAATATCTCAGAAAGAATGGTGGATTGTCATGAGCCATGTATATACTTTTTTTTGGGGGGTTAAACCAAATATGTAAGCAAGCACAATGTATATGGTTATGTGTACAAAGAAGAAAATATGCTCCATTGTGTCCCAACTCAATTACCAAAATGTTAACCACATGAAACCTGATGTTTGTAGCATAAGAAAAGCTAGACGACAATAGTCAATAGAGCTCACCACGAACTTGAGATATGGCTTTCTGATCAATTTGAGCCATTTTGCCTCTCTAGTTCAACCTCGAAGATTGATTAATTTGTCTTCTATGGAAGAGTTGACAGGACATCTCTGGTGATATCAACACGTGGTGCTGAAAATTCAGTAAGGTGGCATGGTGCCCTAAGTCGATAACTATGAAAACATTTTGCTATTGCTGTTCCAACCGATATTAGTAATCTATACTAGGAAGCCTAAGTTAGTAATATAGATTCAGCCATACCTTTTTATATCCGTTTATAAGTTAGTACATACGATAGTTGTTCAGATGAATCAGTAATGATGCATGATAAATGTATGAAACATAAACGATACCATCTCAAAGGATGTCACTTTCCAAATAAACAGTATCATTATTTACATGTGCTCTTATAGCACAAACTAAAGTCCTGCAGTATAGAATTTCAATACCCTCATCCATCAAAGTGTCTAATTTGTACACAGCATTCAAAATTATAAGCAGCATAAATACTTCATAAATTTACGCTTTGTTGTTCTACTAACACATTCCTTCCGTCTCTCGTTGGATATACATTTAGAGCTACTTGAAGATGCTTTTATTGTGTTACCACCATCGGAAGTGCTTTTGTTGACAGCTATAGAGGTACCTTGAGTAGAAGATTTGCTAGCTTGGTCGTTTATAAGAGACACTGCAGATAAATATCACAATAAGCAAATAGGCAAAACTAAAAGAGCAGGATTTTTCAGATCTCACTTAAGGTGAGAATTCTGACCGATCACCTATAATCAAGGTTGGGGAACTCGTGACTCGGACTCGACTCGGGGAGGAGGGGAGTCAGGAGTTTTTGGAGAATCGGACTCGACTCGGGGAGAACTCGGATTGGAATTTTATATAGACACATAAGTATTTTTGAAATTATATGTAATAAAACTTTGAAAATATATTCCAAACTTCAAATTTAATCATAATTGTTTAAAAAAATTAACATAATAATTCAAACTTGAAAAATAAATGTTAGATTAGTTGATAAGATCAAGCTTCATCATCATCTGTTCCGTATCAAAGTTGGAGAACTCGTGACTCGGACTCGACTCGGCGAGGTGGGGAGTCAGGAGTTTATTTTGGAAACTCGGCTGACTCGGGGGAGTTTTACAACCTTGCCTATAATGGGTCGATTTGGATTGTTTTCTATATGGAACAAGTCAACAAAAAAAACATCAAGTGAGGTCGGACAAAAGCTGGCAAAAAATCAAACTTTTATGCATAAAACCTGTCCTCGCAAATCGTTTTATCCTCAAAATGTAGATTATAATTTTTTTTTATTTTTTGAACGGCAAAAATATATAAATGTTTAATCATATACTCTACCTATACATTACACACACACATTATATATATATATATATATATATATATATATATAATTTAATAATACTGTTTTGTAATCATACTAGCGAATCAACTATTTATAAAAAATAATTAATCAAAAATGAACATAAGAGTGACCAGACCCATTTAGACCCAGCTAAAGATAACCCCTTTTAACCCTTGCCTGTATTGTTCCATTTTCAGACCCGTCTATCTTGCTATCTCTATGCTACATGAAGTCTAGAAAATATAAAAAATGAGATACCTGAAGTGGCGGTGTGTATGACCACTTCTTTTGATTTAATAGGTGCAGAAAGATTATATCTGACGCTTAAATCTTTCATTTCTTGATTTCTAATGTCATCTTCGAGTTCTTTTAAGATGGCCATCGAGTCAAAATATTCATCTGATGTCATGGTTAAGCAGCTTGAATTGGCGGAACTGGAAGAATGTGATCCTGGATTAACAAGATCATTTAACTCAAAGTAGTCTCCGCTCAAAATACAATCCATTTCGGTGTCATCTTGAAGAAAAGGATCAGAAGGTTTCCTGTTCATTAGTGATGGTCCTGTGTCGTTGTCCATAGCCTTTCCCTGCAAATTGTTGCATGAATTTGATCAAAAATCCTCGAAAATTTACAAACTAGAGATTAAAGAAAGCATTATAGACAGTCAGGCACCATGAGAGGGTATATGGCTGACTCACCGTCAGTTCATTGGTCAAAAATGCCTCGGACCCCAAATTAATAGAGATTTTTACATCAATATTAGCAATGCAGTGCTTGGTGGATGATTTAGTTTCACCAGCCAAAAATACTCTGCATAGTACTCTACTGTCCTGCATATTATACAACCCAAACCAATCAGGATGTTTCACATAAGATTCCTCGAAGTAAACCATCTAAAATTAACTGAAAGTGGTAAAACGCGCGGGTTAGATAAGGTTTTATGGCTCGGGTCAAACCGGCTAAACTTCAGAATAGGTGGAGTTGACCCAAAGCATTATTTTGCCCAGATATTCTATTAATACTAACTGTATCCAATATAATCAAAAGTTCACTTAATTCAATGATAATGAATAAAATGAACTTTAGAATGAAAATGACTTTAACTAAGGTGTCCAACCCATTTAGCCTAATGGGTCATGTCAAAGAATAACAATTAACTATACACAAATGTACACTAATAAGTATAGGTTGCAATAGCCCTTATCAAACTATTTTATATGCTTTATCCATCAGAACAAAGCATGATCTAAATAAATCATGGGTAAGTAAATGGGTCAAAAATGTAACCTTCAAGATAATTCTTCAATAGAAACAAAACAAAGGACCTTATGTACCCTGATGTATACAATGGGCAAACAGATCGCGCATATACCTCTGACTGATTGTTACACTTCTCGGTTATTCTGTACTCTTGCATCATCCAATCAGTCTTTCGTCCATGCGGAACACGGCCCTCGTAAAATTGAAGGGTGGTTCTAAGACCACGGATGCTAGAGTTAGAAAATATCTCGCAAGCCTCCCCTGTTTCCTGCCAGAATCCACACTCTGCGTCAGCTTTTTCCCCGGAGCAGCAGTACCATAGGTCAGCTGCAAGTTACATTTCCACTTGGTAAGATTTCATATCACATAATTATGATAAGTTTATAAATAGCAAATAAACGGGTTGATTTGTTTGATCATGTGTCCTTAACAGATTGAACAGGGCAAACCTACAAAACTGCTAAAAAAAAGCAAAACTGCTAGAGTTAGAAAACGCTAACGATTAGTAAAAAATCATGAAGCGGAGAGAAAAAGAAAAGGTGTTTCTGGGTCACGGAAGCCTTTGTAACAAGTTATTACCCAACCCACCCAACCTGACCATGTAACCAGTCACCTTTACTAGTCCACCAGAAAAGAATATTACCAATAATGGCATATATTATATGTTAATATAATAAAAATTCAAACAAGGTCACAAAGCATAAAGTCAAATAAAGAAGTCAACACATCAAGTATGCACAAGATAATAAAAAAATGTAGATACTAACCAGGTAGATCTGAGGGTCTATACAGGTAAGGATTTACATCTGAAGTTACATTCGAGGGCAAAGGTTTTCCGTTTTTAAAGTCCATCAAGGACATAAAGATCCCCTCATCTGTCCAATACTCCTCTGCAAGAGGGATGCATGATGAAGGACACATTGCCAATTTGCCCAAGAATTGTTGCTACATCAAAGAACACAATATGGTTAGTACATAAATTTACTTGAATACAAAAACCCGAAATGTAAAAAGGCCAGAAATCATGCAAGAAAATAAAAATCACAAACGATCCATTTGGGGCGCGTCTGGATAAAACTGCTAAAGCTAGGAATTTAGGCAGGCGACACATATTTTTATACACTATAGATCGAAGAAATTCATCAACTTAAGATATCGTGTTTTTAGAGCTTCAAGCCAATATACATGCAAAAATAACTATAACTATATGTACATGCTATATATATACACTTACAAATATACACATATCTTCATCAATATATTTCATACAAACTACACACATAGATCACACCCACTATAGTACACTATACATACATATACATACAAATATATTATATATCAATATCTAAAGCAAAAATTAAATAAAATAAAAGAAAAAAAAAACCCAAAAGGCTCGTTACAGATGGTATTAGACATCATAAATGTTTGAAGCACCCCCTCAAATCCATGATGTAAGATCAATGAATCAAGACCATATAATAACTTGCTTAATTATAATTGCCTAACAAAATAACAATAATAACTTACTTAGTCAAAAAAGTGTTTGTGGAGATTCTTTTAGCATGGACTATTATAGTCAAGCTGACCAAATCAAACAACATGATTAAAAGTGACTACCAACTATACACTATTCCTATACACTTATCCACTTTCATTCATCACAATACACAAAACAATTCAAAAAAACTATAAACAACTTTTTTTTCTTTACTTAACAATGAAAAACATGTTCCAACTTCTTTGATTCCAATTTCATATATATTAATCAAACAATGAGTATAAAAATGGATAACCGATTCATTATCAGTCTAATGAAACATTACTAATTATATCTCCTAACTATGAAATGATAATCAACAGTAAAAATGAAAACATGTGTAAACATTAAAACATAAGTATCAAGAAAATACCTGTATATGTGTGTATATATAGACACACTTGACACTTGAGTGTGTGTAAATGTGTAATGTTTTTGCCTAAGGAAGTGAAGAAGAATGTGTATGTATTTATAAGGGAATAAGGGATGGATGGTGGTGTAATGTTGAGCTAATTAATTAACCATGGTTTAAAATTTGGAATGCTGGGCATGGTTAGTTAAACTGAAGTGGTTTGGTGGGTGTCTTTAACTTTTGGTATTAAGGATTGGCTTCATTGAACACGTGGCAGTGTTTCATTAGTTTGATTATGTTGGAGCCCATGATGTCACCAATTTAAACGCGGTTTTCGAATAAGCTTCTTACTCTTTCTGACTAAGTTTCCGTACGATTAATAAAAAAATTTAGAGAATATATGGGTTGGTTGTTTATAAAATGTAACTGTTGTTTATAAAACCGATCAAAATATTTAAATCGTTCAAACAAGAGAGTATTTGAGTTGGTTTGTTCAGATTAAATTGTTGAAGTGTATCATTTAAGTTTAGAAATTGACTAGACCGAGAAATCTATATCTATATCATCTAATAAAAAAAAAACAAGTTATTTTTGGTAGTATTGAAAAGTTGTTTAATATTTTTACTTGGTATCCCATAAAATATTTTCACATACACTACTTCTTAACGTTAATAATTAAATTACACTATTAATCATATATATCCATTAAACTTTTACATCAATTATTTTTGCATCAGTTATCTACACCACTCGACACCACCTCCACCACCAACAATCACCCCACCACCAAACCATTGCCGCATTACGTGGGCATCGTGCTAGTGTATAGAAATATATCCTACTTAAAAAATAAATAATAATAAACGAAAAAGTAAGAAATTAGCACTAAAACAACATACAATTCATCCGTTACAAATTGAAGTAATTCTTTAAATACCTTTAATAATCATAATTTAAGAACTTCCATGACTTATTGCATTAAATTTCATGCATAAACAACTAAAAAAAATATAGATGTTTTTAGCACGATACCCGCACATTACAGTGATGTTCGTGGTGAGATCAGTGTGGTGGTGGGGGACGACTGTTGGTGGTAGAGACGGCGCCGAGTGGTGTAGTTAATTGATATAAAAGTACTTGATGTAAAAGGTTAATGGAGATAGTTTAAAATATAAATGACTGATAGTGTAATATAACCATTAAGGGTATTTTAAGAATTTTTCCCCCCATATAACTTTCTACATGAGGGCTATTCTTTTTATAAGATATTACTAGATTTTTATCCCGCGAAAAACGCGGGTAAGTTTTAAAAAATCGTTTTTAGTAAATTAATACCAAATTAATTTTGAGAAAATAAAGTAATTAGTTTAAAAGTTTAGTATCTTAGATAAAAAGCGATTACTGAGACATAATAATTACATAATTAGTAATTAGGGGGAAAATGTATATTCAAATTTGCAAGAACTTCTGAATTTTGGATTTGTTTTTCAAAACTATCGTATTTTCGATTTTTGAAGATGATCATAATCATCATATGTTTGTACTTTATAATCATATCACCATCCATATTATTTAAAAAAATAAAAATAAACCCAATTACTAACTTCCTTTAAAAAATTTGATTTGCTTATTGTATATACCAAAACCCCTCTTAGTTGTATTAAAAGTTTATTTAAACTATATTTTCATTTTTTTTATCTATTAAATACCTCTTATACAAGATGTGGCAAAATTGGAAATGAGTTGATCAAGTACATTAGTACAACTCCATGTAGGTTGTATTTCCTTTTTCTTTCCGAACCCCCCCATATTTTTTCTTCATCTGATTCTTATTTCCCCTACTTACTTTGTTATCCAAGATGTCGATTGAGGTAAGAATTTAACATTTTTTGTTTTCTTTAATTAGTATTTGTATTTGCAATAACCATTGAAATTGTAGTAGGTGATATGTTGAACCCTAATTTTGGTTTGCTTTTTAGATTCAGATTCATATCGAATTACCAATTAGTTGAATTCGACAACTTGTTTTATACAACAGGAGTTTGTCATCGTAATGAATCTGTATTTATATATATATTATATATATCATGTTTTGTTTTGTCAGTGTATAAATTATATATATATATATATAATATATATATATATAATATATATATATATATTATATATATATATTATATATATATATTATATATATATATAATATATATATATATATATTATATATATATATTATTAAATACCAGCATTTGGATTTCCAAATTCTAATTTCGCTGGGTGATGATAAGAAGTTTGTTGAAGGAGTGGTAAGTATATATTGTCATTATCGTTGATTTCAATATTAAAAACAATGTATGATTGTTTACTTGTTTATAATTTGTGATTTATTTATTTATTTAATATAGATTTTACCGAAAGAGTTCACGAGGTTCATACCAGCCAACTGCACGAAATTGAAATTGGTTGATTACCATAAGCATAGCTACTATGTTTCTGTTGAATATGTTGGAGATGAGTGTGTAAAGATTCATGGGGGTCAGTGGCCTGCATTTTTGAAATCAAGACCATACCAAGATTTCTGTAGATTATGTTTCACTTGGATACATAAGCAAACATTTCAAGTTGATACTTTCAGTCCAGAAGGTCGGGAGTACCGCCAGTTTCCTGAAACTGCTTTCGTTAGCAGTTGTATAATTGAGGTTACTGAGTCTACATATTTAAAGCAGGTATAAGTTTTAAGTTTGTTTTTCTTTTATTCAATTAAGTATATATATATATATATGTGTGTGTGTGTGTGTGTGTGTGATTGTATGGTGTATGTCTTTAAATCAGTGTTCCCATGTAGGTATTTTACCCATTGTTGTTGTGGGACTTAAATGCAAGTGCTTCAAGTTATGATCAAACCTTTACCAAGGTTATTGGCAAAAGGTTTGAAGATAATGTTAAAATTTTTTACCATGGTGTGGGTGAAGAAGATAGAGTTGCAGGTGGTTTTGAAGGTCTTTCTTGGACCAATTTTTGTTGTAAAAACAATGTCAAAGTTGGTAACTTTATGAGGTTGACAAAGTTAAAGAATATGAGTTTCAAGGTTGATGTATTCAATAATCATGGGATTGGTGTAGATGCGCTTGTTTTAAGTAAGTTTTCCAATTTTTTATGATTTCTTAGCATTATCATAAATGGACTTATAAGTTATGCCATACTGTGGCTTATTTCTTAATAGAGGTCCTGAAGAGGGAACTGATGATGAGCTGTCGTTGGTGTCGAAAGAGGAAGATATTATGGACATAAGTAACCATCATTGTAGGGCTTATCATTTGAATCATGAAGAGCTTACGCCATACTTTTTCCAAAAGCTTCAATATCATAGTGTTCAAACACCCATTCTGGTAAGAAGAGTTTTTGTTTTTGACACTTTTTTTCATAAGTAAAATGAGTGATCTTTGTATATTTGCAATTGATGTAAAAAAGTGTTTCTGGTTGTGGATTAACTTTAGAAACGTGTATTTTTGCAGGCTGTGCCCAAAAAATTTGTTAGCAACCACAAATTGTTCACTTATCCACATGTTATTCTTTATTATCGTGAAATGGTGTTTAGTGCGTCGTTTGAATTGTGTATTGATAGGCAGCTCTATGGCGATGAAAGCTACCTATTTGTGGTGATGGATTGGCGTTCTTTTATTGAAGAAACAAAGTTAAAGGCATGTGATTTGATGAGGTTTGCAGTCAATGTTCACAAATGTGTACCTGGAGAAGTTATTATTCTTGATGTTTGTTAACCATGTATTTATCGGTAGGATGATGTTTTTCTAACTTTCAGTTGTTTATTTAGTCTGGAATGATGAATTGTTTATCCTTTTGTTAGTATTCTGTAATGTATTCAACTTTGTATTTGGAGTACTCGAATTATGTTTTTTTCCAGTTGATGTAAATTTGATAATTAAAAAAAAATGGTATTGGATTACATTAAACATATGGACAGTGCAAAATGATTATAATCATCCATTTCAAGTTTTCAACCTTCAAACACATTACATATGCTAACATTGAAACAAATGATTATAAGAGTACAAAAGAACTACGATAATCATCCTATTTTACGATTAAAACTATCAATATTAACAGTCATTGAATAAGCATTATCAAAAGAAATAGATTAAGATTACCATGTTTTACAGTCAAACCTCCATTTATGTTGCAAAATGGTGTCATGCGCTACTCTGCAATGACACCTTTCCATTCATTAAAAAACTCCAACCTTTCTTGAATTGATATTGTGATCGGTTGTTTAATGTTGGGCAACCGATGGGTTTCCAATTGAACTTATTTTGATGATATGGCTAGTAACACCAAATAATAAATGAACCAAACATATTCTTTTGGTTTGGGTCTTTTAAAGTTTACTTCCGCTTTCTTTGACGCCGTTAGGCGAAATTTTTTGGAAATCCATATTTTTAAACGACGGGTGTTACAAGTTGGTATCAGAGAAATGGTTTAAGTGAACCAATGACTATAGGTATGCCATAGGAATTGGACTTAAACCGATAGAGAACAAGTTAGGCTTAAGTAGGTATGCTTAGCCTTTGAGATGAAATGCCTTAGGACGGGTTTGGGATGAGTGAGAGTGTAGGATTAGGGCTATGTGATGAATGTTTATTGATCTGTGCATGTGTCTTTTAGCCTTTATTCCTCCGTTTCTCGCTTCTCCGTCACTAAATTATTCTATTGCTACGATAGATGGTCCCCGAGGTGATGTGCTATTTCCCTAACTGAATTTGATAAATGTGCACTGTAATTTATGTGTGAAGTGGTTGAAATGAAAGGAAATTTGTTGGATTAGGTGAAATGGTGTCCCGTTAATGGTGTCCAACCCACGAGGTTAGGGACAAGGACAACAATGAAAAATATATGTTGTATGCGTAATAAAGGTCGAGTGAAAGGATTTGGTGAAAAGAAGACAATATAGAAATGTGGTAATTAACATGCATGTGAAGTGATACAATTACAATTATGGTCCGGAACATAATTGCAAGCGTATCACGACGCGAGCGTGTTTGTATGGCCATGCTTGTGTTGACCGGAGTAGAAAGTAACGAAGTTGGTAAGATCTCTATGAGGTGTTGTATTGTGTTGTGGAGCCCACGGGCTTAAAAGACATGGACTTGACGAGTAGAGTCGATGCTGGATACTTGAAGGGTTATAAGTAGGTGACGCATAGAAGGGTTACCGGGCACGCGTATGGAAGGATACAATTACAATTCCGGTCGCGAACGTAATTGTAAATGTATCACGACATGTGTGTGTTTGTGAGACTGTGTCTGTGTTGATCCGAATGAAGTGAAGATGGGAATGATGGAATCAAAGGATGGTAGCATATTTAACCACGTGAAGAGTAGTCATGTATCTATGGATTATAGAATGATGAGGCTGAAGCAAGTAAAGGAGTTAACACAAGGGTTGATTGAACCCTTAACCATGAAACTCTTCCATTCTATGAACACTATGTTATGATGTGAGACTACATTCGAGTTGCGAAGTGTTAAAGTTGTGCTTGGGATTAAGGTTAGGAGTTTGAAAAAGAATTCGTTTAAAGGATTAAAACATGGGGTACTTGGTCGAGCTGGATGAGATGCGGCACACCAAAAGGGGGTGCGGCGCATATCTGCCCAGTTTTAAAATTAGGCCTTCTGAAGGGAGCCCGATATGCGGCGCATGGACCTTTCATGCGGCGCATATCTTGTGTGCTCAAAACGTTGGGTGTTTTCTGTGACAAAATTAATTGAAATATGCGGCGCATGCACCATTCATGCAGCGCATATTTTGGTCTGTTTTGGATTTACTACTCGTTTAGTTTTGATTTCGCTACGGGACGATATGTGACGATTGAGACGAGTATCTACAAGGGGAGATTCTTCCTTATATTGCATGATTGTAAAGGTGATGTTGATATCTTATATTTGTACAAATTATATGTATGACTACTTCTCAAGATAAATGAGTTTTCCCTTAAGAAAAGTTAAGACGTTGGATGATGGAGTTATTTATAGTTTCTTAAAGCAGAAGAAGTAAAAGTTTTTAAGAACATCTTATTCCGAATTGATCATGTTTCTCGCCTATGTGATTCACCCATGTAAGGCAAAGATTATATTCTAAAGTGAGGCCACCCGTAGTTTTGAGATGTTCTAATAATGTTCCCAGTTTCGTTGTGAAACGTGTGATCGAGCCTTCAAGTGATGTGTGTCTAGTGCTACTTTCATGCAAACGCATCTTCCGTTTTGTTCTCCATTATAGGAAGAAGTTAATGTTTTCGATTGTGGGATGTATTTCTTTTATAAGATAGATTTACGATGTTGCTACCATTTGTTGATGATGAAAGTCCTGATAAAGTTATTCTTACACTCTTTATGACCCTATTGAGTTTCTTGAAATACCTTCATGATAACGAAAGTCCTTGTTGTGTATGAATTTAAGGAATCAAGTCTAAAGTTTTCTCTAGATCGTTTAGTCATTACGTTTAACAATGAAAATCTTGCCTATTCTAAGTATGATGAAGAACATTATGTTTGCGTAAAGAGCGTTATTACGATTTTCAACTCGAAGAGGTTTAGTTTTAAATTCGTCAAAAGTGAGTAAAAGTTAAGGGAGCAGCTGACGCTTAATGTTGAAAGGAACAAAGTTCTATATATTAGCTAAGTCCGTGGTTGCGAGGTTATAGTGAGTGCTTGACTACGACAAATCAGCTCAAGGTAATGTTCTTTGAGACAAAGAATGTAGTAGAACGGGAGCATAGTCAGAAGAGTCGAGATAAACCATCATGAAGCAATACGTTTAAAAGTAAGATTTCGGTATCCGAGAACGAGATGACCAAAAGTTGTACTTGAGGGGGCTTATGAACCGTGGTGACATGCTTATTTGGATGCCGCCTGAAATGTGATACGATCTATTCTGATACGAAGTGTAGTAAGTTTTATACGTTGAGGTGTGATATGGTTAAAAAAAACCCAAGACCAGGCACCGAAAGTTTTGTAACAAAATAAGGTATTTAATGACCCTTTAACGGAAGTGAGGAGTCATGTATCATGGACTAAGTGACAAAGCTGCTTAGGAAGCGAAAGGTAGTGACATGATAAGAGCTTTTGTAGGCAGGATGACCAAGAATGCTTATTTCTTGTTGAACTGTTAGACCGTTTCATTGGATAAGATAGAAAAGATGTACGTTAAAGAAGTTCTCTTGAAGTGTGAAGGTTATTTGTTGAATGTTTTGAATCGAGACGACCGTTATGTAAATAATTTCTAAGATGTTTCGGCGAAGTATGAAGGAAATGGTGTACTCAAGTGATGCCTATCACTCCTAGATTGATGGGAAAGCGAAAGAATGAATTAGAAACTTGGGAAAAACATATGATTATGTGATGGTGCATTGAGATTTTCACTTACTATTGTGGAGTTCACCTATAATGACAATTGTAGAGCCAAAGATCATTTCATGATACGGCATGGTATTGAAAGGAAAATTGTAGAGCCAAAGATCATGAAGATAACAGTTCATAAGGTTAGAATTGTTAAATGAGTGTTTCAATTAGCTCAAAATCGCCCAAAAAGTTTTGTGATGAGCAAAGAAAGCTTATTATGAACAAGGTGATTATTATGGTCTAGCCAAAAGTCTCTATGGGGAGGTATGATTTGCATCGAAGATTATGGCATGTCCACTCTTTGTTCAATTGATTATGAATGGCGATGTGACGAGATAATGAGTATAAGTAGCGGATGAGCTTACTTTTCAAGTAGATCGTATCCATAGTATTCTTCACGAATACTACTTATGTAAGTCAAGGGACTTGTATGATTCCTTTGTTTGATTTGGAAAAATGAATTAAAGAAATGATATGATAAAGTTAAGGATACAGATGAGTTATCTATCTATGAGTGGCTGAAATGATTCTGAGGACAGAATCCTCTTAAGGGGAAGGTAATTGTAACATCCCGAACTTTCTAGTTAACGGTTGACTTTAGTCGTTAAGTCAAAATTTCGTGTCTGTTAAGTCTTTAGATGATTCAATGCGTTTATATGTTTAATATGCTTTTAATGCAAGGCTTTAATGCAATAATGATTGATGTGTATAAGTGTTTAATGTGTTGTAAGTATTCCCAATAGGAGTTTTGAGCTAAATATGAGCTCTATGGAAGTTCAGGGACTAGTTTTGACATAGGTGGAAACCTAAAAACGGGATTAAGGGTTTTGTATCAGCTCATTTGCCCCTAATTGCAGAAAATTAATCCTCTCTTTGAACCCTAAACCACCCCTAGCCTATATCAATCCTCTATTCGATTTTCTATCGATTTCGGGTCCATTAGGAGCAATTAATCACTTGTATATCGATCCGGTAATCATCTTCAAGGTAAGGATTGTATTCTCCACTGATTTTAGGTCATTCCTAAGTGTTCATCTCATTCATACTTGATCTTGATCGGTTATTTGTGTTTCGTTGCTAGAATCGTTGATTTCGGGTTACGCGGTAACCGTTATTGCAATTAGTTGGTGTGTTGGGGTTTCCAGAAGGTATGATCTTCTTGTTACTGATAATTTTATGATTCAATGGAGTCAAGATGAGTGTCATATCAGATCTGTACCATAGGGTGTGTTAATTGATTGAAAATCGTTTGTTTATGTTGTTTCAGCAACCTAAAATGTTTGTTATTGTGATGCAAATCAAGTAAGGGTTAATCAATGATTTCATTACATCATTATGGTCTTAAAATGATGAATTTTGAGGTACAAAAGTCGTTCATAAGGTTTGGGGTCGTTTGGGATGTGTTTGGTTAAGTTTTGGAGGTTAAATGGTTGTTTTTCACGTCTGGTCGTCGTAACTCCCGTTACGGTCGTGTAATTCCCGTTAGCTGGGTAACCTGTGATAACACCTACACTGTAACTCCCGTTACAAGTTTTTGTAACTCCCGTTAGGGACTGATTTTGTTAACATTTTTAAACGACCATAACTTTTGAACCGTAACTCCGTTTTTGACAAATAAGCTATCCACGGAATTGTGAGAGAGTCTAATTTCTAATGGTAATGCTTTTAAAAGATTATTCTAATGTCAAAGTACCTGAAAGGTTGAATTAGTAAGTGAAGGTCGAGTTTTGTCGAGTTCTGTGAGCTCTAAAGTATTAATCGAATGTCTGATGCTTCAAGCATTGTCATGGGTCATGTTCATAGATATTTAGGCTTGATTCATGACCATAAGTAAGTAGGTACTTGTTTAGATCATTATGGCTGTTCAATGATTATAGGTAGTCAGGAATACTTGCAAAGCTCGGTAACTTACGTTATCATTTGTTGTACGCTTCTACGAGGTATGATACACATCTTTGTCACGCTGAGGGTTCAACAAAAACATAGTTTTGATATAATAACAACCCAAAATGGTATCTTGTTTGCTTATGGGTATTCGGGATTATACGGGAGGTGATATGGGCTATGTAGATGAATATTGAAGCCTGAAATGATATCCCAATGATATGAGATGATATGTATTGTTATGTAACGACATGAGATGATATGTATTGTTATGAAATGACATGAGATGATATGTATTGTTATGAAATGACATGAGATGATATGTATTGTTATGAAATGACATGAGATGATATGTATTGTAATGAAATGACATGAGATGATATGTATTGTAATGAAATGACATGAGATGATATGTATTGTAATGAAATGACATGAGATGATATGTATTGTAATGAAATGACATGAGATGATATGTATTGTAATGAAATGACATGAGATGATATGTATTGTAATGAAATGACATGAGATGATATGTATTGTAATGAAATGACATGAGATGATATGTATTGTAATGAAATGACATGAGATGATATGTATTGTAATGAAATGACATGAGATGATATGTATTGTAATGAAATGACATGAGATGATATGTATTGTAATGAAATGACATGAGATGATATGTATTGTAATGAAATGACATGAGATGATATGTATTGTAATGAAATGACATGAGATGATATGTATTGTAATGAAATGACATGAGATGATATGTATTGTAATGAAATGACATGAGATGATATGTATTGTAATGAAATGACATGAGATGATATGTATTGTAATGAAATGACATGAGATGATATGTATTGTAATGAAATGACATGAGATGATATGTATTGTAATGAAATGACATGAGATGATATGTATTGTAATGAAATGACATGAGATGATATGTATTGTAATGAAATGACATGAGATGATATGTATTGTAATGAAATGACATGAGATGATATGTATTGTAATGAAATGACATGAGATGATATGTATTGTAATGAAATGACATGAGATGATATGTATTGTTATGAAATGACATGAGATGATATGTATTGTTATGAAATGACATGAGATGATATGTATTGTTATGATATGATATGTTATGTGAGATGTAATGTATGATGTGATTTGTGCCTTAACGATTCAAATGACTTTTCTATAAAGTTTTAAATGGACAAATGCTTTATAAACCACATGTTATCTTACTTAGCTAATTCGTTAGCTAACACTTGTTTCTTGAAATGTGTCGCTCCCTCAGGTTTAGCAAGCTTAAGCTAGATGATGAATAAAGTGCGAGGCATGGGTAGATTACATTTGAGGATGGCTATAGTTTACCCATAGTGGCTGCTCATTTTAGACATTTGTTTTATGTTAAGATGTTTATGTCTTGAATTGATATTGTGATCGGTTGTTTAATGTTGGTCAACCGATGGGTTTCCAATTAAACTTATTTTGATGATATGGCTAGTAACACCAAATAATAAATGAACCAAACAGATTCTTTTGGTTTGGTCTTTTAAAGTTTACTTCCGTTTTCTTTGACGCCGTTAGGCGGAAATTTTTGAAAATCCATATTTTTAAACAACGGGTGTTACAATCAATTTAGTGATCTTCATTAATGCTGCCAACTCACTGCCTGGATCTTGGAACAAATAGAGTTTTCAGTAATGTTAATTGGAATAACAAACCTTGAGTGTGCGGTTTTTTTTTTTTTTTTTTTTTTTTTTTTTTTTTTTTTTTTTTTTTTTTTTTTTTTTTTTTTTTTTTTTTTTTTTTTTTTTTTTTTTTTTTTTTTTTTTTTTTTTTTTTTTTTTTTTTTTTTTTTTTTTTTTTTTTTTTTTTTTTTTTTTTTTTTTTTTTTTTTTTTTTTTTTTTTTTTTTTTTTTTTTTTTTTTTTTTTTTTTTTTTTTTTTTTTTTTTTTTTTTTTTTTTTTTTTTTTTTTTTTTTTTTTTTTTTTTTTTTTTTTTTTTTTTTTTTTTTTTTTTTTTTTTTTTTTTTTTTTTTTTTTTTTTTTTTTTTTTTTTTTTTTTTTTTTTTTTTTTTTTTTTTTTTTTTTTTTTTTTTTTTTTTTTTTTTTTTTTTTTTTTTTTTTTTTTTTTTTTTTTTTTTTTTTTTTTTTTTTTTTTTTTTTTTTTTTTTTTTTTTTTTTTTTTTTTTTTTTTTTTTTTTTTTTTTTTTTTTTTTTTTTTTTTTTTTTTTTTTTTTTTTTTTTTTTTTTTTTTTTTTTTTTTTTTTTTTTTTTTTTTTTTTTTTTTTTTTTTTTTTTTTTTTTTTTTTTTTTTTTTTTTTTTTTTTTTTTTTTTTTTTTTTTTTTTTTTTTTTTTTTTTTTTTTTTTTTTTTTTTTTTTTTTTTTTTTTTTTTTTTTTTTTTTTTTTTTTTTTTTTTTTTTTTTTTTTTTTTTTTTTTTTTTTTTTTTTTTTTTTTTTTTTTTTTTTTTTTTTTTTTTTTTTTTTTTTTTTTTTTTTTTTTTTTTTTTTTTTTTTTTTTTTTTTTTTTTTTTTTTTTTTTTTTTTTTTTTTTTTTTTTTTTTTTTTTTTTTTTTTTTTTTTTTTTTTTTTTTTTTTTTTTTTTTTTTTTTTTTTTTTTTTTTTTTTTTTTTTTTTTTTTTTTTTTTTTTTTTTTTTTTTTTTTTTTTTTTTTTTTTTTTTTTTTTTTTTTTTTTTTTTTTTTTTTTTTTTTTTTTTTTTTTTTTTTTTTTTTTTTTTTTTTTTTTTTTTTTTTTTTTTTTTTTTTTTTTTTTTTTTTTTTTTTTTTTTTTTTTTTTTTTTTTTTTTTTTTTTTTTTTTTTTTTTTTTTTTTTTTTTTTTTTTTTTTTTTTTTTTTTTTTTTTTTTTTTTTTTTTTTTTTTTTTTTTTTTTTTTTTTTTTTTTTTTTTTTTTTTTTTTTTTTTTTTTTTTTTTTTTTTTTTTTTTTTTTTTTTTTTTTTTTTTTTTTTTTTTTTTTTTTTTTTTTTTTTTTTTTTTTTTTTTTTTTTTTTTTTTTTTTTTTTTTTTTTTTTTTTTTTTTTTTTTTTTTTTTTTTTTTTTTTTTTTTTTTTTTTTTTTTTTTTTTTTTTTTTTTTTTTTTTTTTTTTTTTTTTTTTTTTTTTTTTTTTTTTTTTTTTTTTTTTTTTTTTTTTTTTTTTTTTTTTTTTTTTTTTTTTTTTTTTTTTTTTTTTTTTTTTTTTTTTTTTTTTTTTTTTTTTTTTTTTTTTTTTTTTTTTTTTTTTTTTTTTTTTTTTTTTTTAGTTTTGTGATAGATTTTTTTATTTATTAAAGTTTAGACACTTTTTTTTTTTTCTTTATTTAATAAACTTAATAATTAAGAACTTAATCATTCAGTCAAATTTCATATTTTTTTTTTGACTTAATAAACAAAAATAACCGTCAATTACCTATATTTTACTTAATACATACAGACATTATTTATACATTCAATCACTTAATACACTCAGCCCTTAATGACTAAAAAAAAACAGACCCAATGTGTCCCTAATCATAACAATATACAAATATATTTTAAAACTCTATTACATTGAATACGAAATATATATAATGATTTAAAAATGGTTATTTAACTGATATCGGTATTAGAAACAATGTTAAAACAATGTTTTAAAAGGTATACTAATTTATAAAATATTTACGAAATCTCGACAAATGGACATAGTAATAAACTAATAATAATTGTAATTGTAACTTAAGTTTTAAGTAATATTATTCAATTTTTGTTTATATACCTCGTGAACCGACCCGACCCGACCCAATCATTTTAGTTGTGTCGGCCAACCTATCGCTTTATGGTCTTAAGGACCCTCACGAACTTGCAACCTAGATCCGCCACTGGAACTAATGTGCCAAAAGGAACCAATTTGCCAAAATACAAACGACAAAAAAAAGGGATAAAAGAAGCCACAATCGGCTCCACGACCGATGGACTCCATGCCAAAAGTTGCCAATGCCAAAGGTGTAAAAAAATCAATTTGCCAGAAAATGCCGATGAAGAAACCGATGACAACGAACTGATTGCACCATTGTCCCTAATAACTAACATACCATATTAACATGTATATACATAGTACAACACTAACATCCATATTATCATTGTAAAGCTTACAAATAAACATATACATAATCCACAAAAATATTCCATGATTTGCTTTACCGAATAACAACAAAGATTTCCAAGACTTTTACACGTCTTTTACTTTTTGTCTCCCTATTGTATTGAACTCAAGATTGAAAAGATTCCATTAAAGCACAACTTAGATTTTTCTTCTAAGCTTTGACAACTAGTTGTTGGTAATAACTAGTTGTTCATCTGGTAGCAAAAAGTTGATACGCAACCAAATATGATATATCACCCGTTATTGATGTCCCAAAAAGAAAAGATATCATCCAAACCTATAAAATAACCAAAAATTCTTAAAAAGCTTTATTTCAAGTAGCCGAAGTTTTGAAAATATTAAACTTTAAAACTTTTTGAAAGTAATTGAAGATTTTGAAAATAGTAATATATAAATACGCCTTATATAATCACATTTGAAATTTTAATTTTATATTTGTTTGCCTTTATTTTTATATTCTCCAGTCCCAATTATAATGAACAGAAAGCATCATTTTAGTATGATTGCTAAAGCCTTGTTTAGAAAAAAATAAAGAAAAAGAGATAACGCCGCTGCCGGGGATCAAACCCGGGTCACCCGCGTGACAGGCGGGAATACTTACCACTATACTACAACGACTTTATTGTTGATTTTTGTCCATACATTTTATGTTCCTTTATTACTATATATATTTATTAGAGTAATTTTTAATAACCACCATTGTAGAATGGATAAATCAACATCAACATAATTATGAACTTTTAATTAACTCTTATATTTCGAATATTAATAGAACGTAACAACTGGTTCCTTTAGGCACTAAAACTCATGTTAAGAAAACTGGTTCCTTTAGGCTCTAAAACTCATAACAAAAACATTTATTGAATAAACAAAGTACTATAGAAAATTTTCCAATCTACTTTTTTTTCCCTTTTAATTTTCTTTTATAAAAAAGTTGCAATGTACAACCTATCGTTTGAAAAGATTTTTATTACCGTTTTGTGACTCCCCTAAGGAAAAAGAAATTGTACATGTATATATATCGATCACTATTGCGAGCTAATGTAATACTCGTGTGTTGTTTGAGACACACTATTGTAACTGATTTCAATATCATAGGTTCTTTTTTCCATTTGTTTCAGTTAGTTAATTATAGGTAGTTACATACAATCAATGTTATTAAGTCGTTAGTGTAAGTTTTATTGAATTAGGCTGTATAAAAAATAAATGTTATCAAGCGGCCTTTCGAAGATTATGTTACAACGATTTCGGCCCCAAATGTTCAAGTTCCGCCATTATTCACAACGAAAGTAACCCCTTCCAAGTATCGGGATCATGGAACCTCCCAAACATCAACACAATGATTCTCAATAGTGCATATATATCAGAAAGATAGATACAGATAACACCTTGGATGGTTTGACCCATCAAGTGTAATCCACAAACAAAATGTCTAAGGTAAGGATTACCATGATGAAGTCTCTCGACATCTAGACGCTCATCAATAGTAATTTGTTTATATCGAATCTCACATCATGTTTATATAAGATGGTTGTTACTGTGAAGTTGAATATCAGATCGACTTTTGCTATCAATTCCTTACAGAGGGGTTTCTAAACTGAGATCGATCACCACTTCCCATAAATATGGTGAGCGATTCTCTGCTTATTTCCTTTTCCCTCTCAAAGCTCAAGATTCGGAATTTAGTTGCATTTTAACACTCATCATTTTACAATATCACTGCCATGATAAAGACAAACACATAATAAACCATTTACCAATTATACGCATATATATGTCATTACGTTAACTTCCATTCAAGGCAATATTCTTGGCATTTGATCCATACTAACCAATTATCCTAAGTCGGTCGTTAAAATGCAATTTTATCAGACCTCAAACCAAAGTGATATAAGTTTATATAAATACAAATATTAAAGGGAAGCCAAAATGGATTGGAAAAAAACTAAAAAGCTGAGAATCATATATTTTCATCAAATGAAACCAAAGAAAAGGTATTTGATTTTATATCCATATCCTCAACAAAAAGAAAAAAAACAATTGAGAGAGAGAGAGGGGGGCATACCTTTTAGTTGATATATTTAAATAAAAGTAGATGGAAGGGTTACATGGTTCATAAATGATAAAATGGGTACAACAAAATCTCTCATGAAAAATCCTTTTATTTAACTTACAGGTGAATTTTTGATTATTTGTCAATTTCTAAATAAGTAGTTTTTTTTTAAATTTAAATTAATCTTACATGGATTCTTAGTTGATATATTTAAATAAATATAATATATGTATATATACCATTATCTAATGATTTTTATATCCACAATTTCTTTAGATATATATTAGATCCAACACGTAGAAAGTATATAAAATATAATCTAATGTTTATCTATAGTTACAATATATATAAGTATTGATTTATAAATTTATATGTATTTATATTATTATTATTTTGTTATTATTACTCATACATGTAAATTTGTTTTTATGAATATTATTTTTTAATTAGGTTTTTCTGATTAATCTAAATTATCTAATGGTATAGTATATGTTTTAATTTAATGCATTATGTTTAATTTATTAATACTATATGTTATTTTGTTTCTTTCATCTTATATTGTGACAAGTTTTACATGTATATATTAATAAAACTATCTTTCAATGTCTACTACGAAAACAATGTTATGGAATGAACTTTCTTTGTAAAATATTTTGCATCATAGTCACATTGAGTTGTTTAGTATAAAATTATTTTAATCATTTATGTAGTATATGTACATTACTATGAATACAAACATGTATATATACTTTAGACTGTTCTTTTTATTAATTCAATGATAATTGTCATTTTTTAAATGAGATTGTTTATTACGTTATATTTAATAAATATAGATCATAAAAAATCTTATAATTTATAAATATAGATCATTATACTTTATAAATATTTGACATATATATACTTTAAATTGTTCATTTTATTAATTTTTTTATTTTTTTTTTTTTTTTTTTTTTTTTTTTTTTTTTTTTTTTTTTTTTTTTTTTTTTTTTTTTTTTTTTTTTTTTTTTTTTTTTTTTTTTTTTTTTTTTTTTTTTTTTTTTTTTTTTTTTTTTTTTTTTTTTTTTTTTTTTTTTTTTTTTTTTTTTTTTTTTTTTTTTTTTTTTTTTTTTTTTTTTTTTTTTTTTTTTTTTTTTTTTTTTTTTTTTTTTTTTTTTTTTTTTTTTTTTTTTTTTTTTTTTTTTTTTTTTTTTTTTTTTTTTTTTTTTTTTTTTTTTTTTTTTTTTTTTTTTTTTTTTTTTTTTTTTTTTTTTTTTTTTTTTTTTTTTTTTTTTTTTTTTTTTTTTTTTTTTTTTTTTTTTTTTTTTTTTTTTTTTTTTTTTTTTTTTTTTTTTTTTTTTTTTTTTTTTTTTTTTTTTTTTTTTTTTTTTTTTTTTTTTTTTTTTTTTTTTTTTTTTTTTTTTTTTTTTTTTTTTTTTTTTTTTTTTTTTTTTTTTTTTTTTTTTTTTTTTTTTTTTTTTTTTTTTTTTTTTTTTTTTTTTTTTTTTTTTTTTTTTTTTTTTTTTTTTTTTTTTTTTTTTTTTTTTTTTTTTTTTTTTGTTTTTTGATCTCGCAAGCCATAGTTATACTTAAAGCTAGTAGATAATGCCCCTAAATTAGCAATCTAAAGCTATTGTTGTAACACCCCAAGCCAAGGCTCAGAATATCACGGAAATCATATAGCGCAAGGTGGGATTAATGTAGAACATGAACTAAATGCAAATAAGGGATTCAGTGAATCCATACAATGAAAGAAACAAGTATCAAAATGTAACATAAGCACGTAATCGTCAAGGTTTACAAAACGACAACGAAAGAAAGCTAACAATCCTAAGTACAATGCAACATAAGGCAAATGGATCCTTGATCCACATAAGTCCAGTCCGGGTTCAACAGCAAGCAAACAATCAAACTTCATGTCCTGGATAACCTGGTTACCTGAAAAGTGTACTAAGCATAGTCAACACAAGGTTGGTGAGTTCGTAGTAATGGTCCATTAGAAACCATCGTCAACAATCATAATATACGAGTAGAGGCAAAACATGACTTACAGTGAGCCTCTATGAACAACACAACCATATCCACGACGAGATACACAAAACAAGTAAAACGCGAAATAACATTATACTCAAGTAACGTATATAATCATCAACTCAAAACAGGTATCATATCCTCTTCAGTGGGATTGGTATACAACATATCCTCTTCAGTGGGATTCATATACAATATATCCTCTTCAGTGGGATTTATCCTCTTCAGTGGGATTTATAAACATCATATCCTCTTCAGTGGGATTTATACACATCATATCCTCTTCAGTGGGATTTATCCTCTTCAGTGGGATTTATACACAACATCCATACATCACAAGTCCATAAATTATCAAACTAAAGTAAACTATACGCACATACATTTAGGAGGATTCTACTTTCTTCGAATCCTAGATGCTTATATATAGGGTCACCCGCAGCCTTCCCACCACATCTACAATTCATTAAAGGTATCATCACCTTCCGTGTATGTACCACTATCCTAATCACAATATCAAATCATTACGAGTTCATAAGGGTAAGCAATTTCGTATAATAACTGAGTACGCGAATTATTAACGTCAGATCATGTGTCATACGTATGTAAGACCATAATGCATATCAAATGCGAATCAATAACGTCATCAACGCAACAATAACGGTATGTTTGAGTGTGCACCGCACAAGTCAAGTATAACAAAACGTATATGAATATCCACACATTCTCAACATCCATCAATTCCTCTAAACAATACGTACATTCATTTCGGAGGGTTTTACTTTCATCAGGTTCTAGATGCTTATATATAGGGTCACCCGCAGCCTTCCCACCACATCTACAATTCATTAAAGGTATCATCACCTTCCGTGTATGTACCACTATCCTAATCACAATATCAAATCATTACGAGTTCATAAGGGTAAGCAATTTCGTATAATAACTGAGTACGCGAATTATTAACGTCAGATCATGTGTCATACGTATGTAAGACCATAATGCATATCAAATGCGAATCAATAACGTCATCAACGCAACAATAACGGTATGTTTGAGTGTGCACCGCACAAGTCAAGTATAACAAAACGTATATGAATATCCACACATTCTCAACATCCATCAATTCCTCTAAACAATACGTACATTCATTTCGGAGGGTTTTACTTTCATCAGGTTCTAGATGCTTATATATAGGGTCACCCGCAGCCTTCCCACCACATCTAGAACTCAACGAAGGCATAACCGACTTCCATGTATGCACGTCTGTCCTAGCAGTAATAATAATAATAATAATAATAATAATAAATATACTTCACAACTTAACTAAGTCAATCAAACGAATGGAACCGTCTCATCAATCTCAATCACAGTGCCGTCGCATCCCAAATCAATCAGACTACAATGCACATACATTTCATACGACTTTACATTTAAGGAATTATAGATGCTTATATATAGGGTCACCCGCAGCCTTCCCACCACATCTACAATTCATTAAAGGTATCATCACCTTCCGTGTATGTACCACTATCCTAATCACAATATCAAATCATTACGAGTTCATAAGGGTAAGCAATTTCGTATAATAACTGAGTACGCGAATTATTAACGTCAGATCATGTGTCATACGTATGTAAGACCATAATGCATATCAAATGCGAATCAATAACGTCATCAACGCAACAATAACGGTATGTTTGAGTGTGCACCGCACAAGTCAAGTATAACAAAACGTATATGAATATCCACACATTCTCAACATCCATCAATTCCTCTAAACAATACGTACATTCATTTCGGAGGGTTTTACTTTCATCAGGTTCTAGATGCTTATGTATAGGGTCGTCCGCAGCCTTCCCACCACACCTAAAACTCTTTGAAAGTAAAGCCGACCTCAATGTATGTACTTCTACCCTAAAGAGTTACAATATCACAAACACAGTCGTAAACCATCACACGATCAATCATAACTATCTACTAAACGGCAATCAATCAGAAACTAACTAGACAGGCAATCAAGTCGACCAAACAAACACACAACACGTATATGTACACTTTCAGCCCGAATCTCTATTGAGTAGGGAGCTACGAAACTCACCTTGATCGGCAAAGAAGCTTAAGTCGAGTAAATGAAAGATTAATAGCGAGTGTTGGGCCCCACACGTACACAACCTATCAAATCATGCCATATATCATAATGTCAAATCTATAATCATAAACAAGTTGGTTCAGCAAGTTTAAGTCGAGTCGCCAACCCACAAACGCTTCTACAACCTTACCGGTTAAGAACGAGACACTTGACTAGACATTTTTTTAGAAATGCACGAAGATTCACACAAAATGAAGGTTACTACGTGAAACTAGACTCTCTTACGATTCCAACGATAGGTCCTATGACTTATTTGGACTTACGGATCAAAAGTTGTTAACGTTTGAAAATCGACGCGCGTATTTTACAGTAACATTCCACTGCGTCGCAGTGAGCCAGGACTAAGCTCACTGCGCCGCAGTGGCTAAATCTCACTAGGACCAGAAACAAAGCACTGCGCCGCAGTGAGCAAGGGGAGGGCTCACTGCGCCGCAGTGGACACGAACTGCAGCCAGCACCAGCAGGTGCCACGAACCAAAACCCCTAATTTTCGACCCAAAACAACCCAAAACGATTTGTAGGAACTTGTAACTTAATTTGAAGCATAAATAAACACCATTAACCATAAATAAACATAACCCAATCCACAAATTCGACCAAAACATCAAAATCACACCCAAAACCTTCAAACCCTAATTTAAACCCTAATTTGACCCAAACGAGATTTAAGCCGATTTAGGACTTGTAAATGTACGAGATGACTAGAAATGCATAAACAAACATAAATAGAAGTAAATGGGATGAATTAGACTCACCAAAACTTCTCTTTGAGCTAAAACCCGAAATTAGGTCAAAATGGATAAAACCTTGCCCTATGACTTTGATTCTTCGATATGGTGACAAGGAGATGAAGACGACGACGATTCCCGAGTTAAACTAGTTCCAAAACACCAAATGATGCTAGAGAAATGAAGAGAGGAGATGGTTTGGTCTTGCTTTTTACTTAGAGAGAAAAGAGAAAGAAAGAAAAGAGAAAGAAATAGAAATGAAAGGGGAAAGAAAGGATAAGGGGGGGTTGGTCTTGGGTGGCTGGTGGGGCTTGGACTACCCACGGGCCGACCCGCTTCTCTTCTCCCGCCAAAATACAACCGTTACACATTTAAACACCCAACAAAACATGTTATTGACTCGAAACACTCAATGTCATTAAATTCACGAAATGACCCAAATAACTTCCACATTGTCATTTAATCACCAAAACGGCCCGAATACATCATTAACCTATATTGTTAGTCATATTACACGTAAAGTCAACGAGTCAAAATTCACGGATGTTACATTATTCCCCCGTCAAAAGAATTTCGTCCCGAAATTCAACAAATCACTAATCGTCAAACAAAGGCGGTTACTTGGGCCTCAACTCTAGCGATCTCCACCACACATCAATCCATTTCTTGTCTTCGGCGACTTCATAATGAAGTCCATCACAAATTGTTTTACTTCAAATCTCTCTCCCGTCTTTCACTACACGCTTATTCGCATCTCAGGAGTCTATAAGGGTTTTGACCACGCGCGCGATGTTAGGAGGTTAAGCATATACGAAATTTAAGTTATCAAAATGGAACAAGCCGGATAAGTCACTCGGAGAGACCTCGGGAGACTCAAGATTATCAGAGATGACGTTAGTTTTCAGATTCTTAAGACGGTAGCTCTAAGGACACTTGAGTTGACAATTTGCATGAAACCCTAAAATCCTACCGTTAGATATTTTTGCATCAGTAACCCTACTACATAATTAAGAATCATATTAACCGTTGCATTCAGATTTTATTCCCTTTATTGCCAGGAACCTTAACGTCATAGAGCACAACGTACTTGAAGAGTTTGTCGCCTTCTAGGGTTAAGAGGTACACACGGGGTATTTGACCAAATTTGGTTAGTGAGTCGTTAAACACCCGAAATCTTTAAACATATAATTTCCAAAACACACGACGAGCATAATTCAAGGGAGTAACGTTAGGATAAACGAGGTCATAGTCGGTTTTGATATCGAATAGTGCCATAACATCATAACCGTGAAGAGAAAGGTACCTTAACCAACGTTTGGATCATTTTGGCCTCCATTGCCATTTCCCGCAAAAGCTCGGCCACGAGGATGAACTTGATGGCCTTGTTGGCCACGGTTTTGGTTCGGCCCAGTAATTTGGAGTTGATTCGGATGGACCGCCACTTCAACTTGTTGACCAATCCATTGTGGACAATTATTCCGGTAGTGATCAGGGCTTCCACATTTAAAGCACGTACCCCATGGAAAGTTGCCTTGAGGATGAATGGTTTGAAGGGGTACTACATTCAATGGCGCCGCTTTCGGTGCTCTACAATTCTTGGACATGTGTCCAACTTGGTTGCAATTAAAACACGCCCTGCATTGAACGTTAGTGGGGTGGTGATTGTTGCATCTTTCACATAACGGATGAGGTCCTGCATAAGCTTTCTTCACCGGTCCCGTCGCCGCCATCACTCTACCCCTAATAGCATCTTTGGGATCAAACCTTCCCATTTTCTTCACCCCACTTGATTCTCCCATTTCCTTTCTTTTGTTTGTTGAGGAGTTACTCAAGACACCGCTCCTCAACAAGTCTTCAGTCACACTACCGGCTCGGTTGACAGCATCGGCCAAAGAAGTAGGCATGTTAGCATTCACATAAGATCGGACCTGAGGGTTCAAGCCCAATACAAACTTCTCGATAGCTCGAGACTCGGAATCCACCAAGTGAGGAATGAGGGTAGACAACTCTTGAAATCGTCTAACATAACTCTTGAAATCGGCTCCTTCCATATTGAGATTAGCAAACTCAATGGTCAAGTTTTGTAGTCATAGGGAGGACAAAACTTTGCCTCACTTTGTTCTTGAAATCGTCTAACATAACTCTTGAAATCGTCTAACATAACTCTTGAAATCGTCTAACATAACTCTTGAAATCGTCAAGCCCAATACAAACTTCTCGATAGCTCTAGACTCGGAATCCACCAAGTGAGGAATGAGGGTAGACAACTCCTGAAATCGTCTAACATAACTCTTGAAATCGGCTCCTTCCATATTGAGATTAGCAAACTCAATGGTCAAGTTTTGTAGTTCATAGGGAGGACAAAACTTTGCCTTCACTTTGTTCTTGAAATCGATCCATTCCAAGTTATAAGTCCGTCCCAAAGTTATCTCTTGGTTCCACCAACTCAAGGCGTCGCTTTTAAACATGCCGGATGCATAAGAAATCCGGTCGTCATATGTGCAATGACTTCTTTCAATCACTGCCTCGATCTCTTCAAACCACCTTATACACTCTGTGGGACCGCCTCTTCCATTAAACTCTGGCGCCCCACAGCTTTTGAAGTCTTTAAATATACATCCCTGTCGGTATCCCTCGTATTGATTATACATGGGTATACGGTTATCAATTCTCACTGGTTCCTCTTCTTCGTTTTCTTCGTCCTGAGGTTGTGCATTTTCATTATTCACATTTTCTGGGGCTTCATTGTTTTGAGGCTCATGGTTTTGCCTAAGACTCGCCGTGACTTGAGCAATTATGGTCGGCATGATATTGGCGACCGTTTGAGCGATCACTTCAGCCAAGTTTGGCTCAGGAACTTCACCACGACCCCTTCCTTGGCCTCTACCACGACCCCTACCTCTACCTCCTTGTACCTCCGGTTGAGCTTCCGGTTGAGGTTCTTCCGGTTCAGTCCGATTGTTCGTTCCGGTTCTCCTTGGTCTCACCATCTCTATAAAGCAAGTGACACGTTGACCCGAGAGTTAGTCTCAAATGCTCACATGTTAGTCACACAAGTAGTCAATGCTCTCATACCGATACCACATACACATTTCATATCATTAAGCTACGGCAAAAGTGATAGAATCCTATGAGATTGTTACTTAGCATATTATCATGTCAATTTCATTATAATCGTTCATTATTAATTCAAGTAATCATGCTCAATACGTCATAAGATCAAGTAGTTAACACAATTGGGTTAAGTATAATCTGAATTCGATATGCCCTCTAGTCATTGACCAGGTATGTATACAGGGTGTACCAACGGCTAACCCTCCACCCAATCAACTTCCATTAAGCATATCGGTTCCCTATTATACTCTAAGTCATGCATGCGCAATCCATGATGTCATTAACTTGTTATAATGTTGGGCGACCATAAAAGAGTTGATCGGGTTCTTTTAGGGTTGTCACAATATTATACTAAGTTAATACCATAACTTCATTTTGCTCTAACGCATCCAACAAACATCAATCAGTAACAACAATCCCATATCAATGACAATTAATTTCAATCAATGCACACATTAACCACATTGTACCCATTCCACATTCATCACGTTGAATTCAAGCCATCACATAAGTGGTCTTAACTACGAACTCACAATATACACTTTCTAGGGTTCACAGAATTCACGTTGCACACAAATTTCCTAACCATGCATGCTATATGAAGAGTTTTAACTTAAGCCGTAGTCTAGGTCAAACCGCCTAATTCTCTACGACCACGCATGGGCCACCATTCTGTAACACCCCAAGCCAAGGCTCAGAATATCACGGAAATCATATAGCGCAAGGTGGGATTAATGTAGAACATGAACTAAATGCAAATAAGGGATTCAGTGAATCCATACAATGAAAGAAACAAGTATCAAAATGTAACATAAGCACGTAATCGTCAAGGTTTACAAAACGACAACGAAAGAAAGCTAACAATCCTAAGTACAATGCAACATAAGGCAAATGGATCCTTGATCCATATAAGTCCAGTCCGGGTTCAACAGCAAGCAAACAATCAACTTCATTAAGCATATCGGTTCCCTATTATACACTAAGCCAAGCAACTAACACGAATGATTCAAGGTATAATCCGAATTCGATATGCCCTCTAGTTATTGACCGGGTATGTATACAGGGTGTACCAACGGCTAACCCTCCACCCAATCAACTTCCATTAAGCATATCGGTTCCCTATTATACTCTAAGTCATGCATGCGCAATCCATGATGTCATTAACTTGTTATAATGTTGGGCGACCATAAAAGAGTTGATCGGGTTCTTTTAGGGTTGTCACAATATTATACTAAGTTAATACCATAACTTCATTTTGCTCTAACGCATCCAACAAACATCAATCAGTAACAACAATCCCATATCAATGACAATTAATTTCAATCAATGCACACATTAACCACATTGTACCCATTCCACATTCATCACGTTGAATTCAAGCCATCACATAAGTGGTCTTAACTACGAACTCACAATATACACTTTCTAGGGTTCACAGAATTCACGTTGCACACAAATTTCCTAACCATGCATGCTATATGAAGAGTTTTAACTTAAGCCGTAGTCTAGGTCAAACCGCCTAATTCTCTACGACCACGCATGGGCCACCATTCTGTAACACCCCAAGCCAAGGCTCAGAATATCACGGAAATCATATAGCGCAAGGTGGGATTAATGTAGAACATGAACTAAATGCAAATAAGGGATTCAGTGAATCCATACAATGAAAGAAACAAGTATCAAAATGTAACATAAGCACGTAATCGTCAAGGTTTACAAAACGACAACGAAAGAAAGCTAACAATCCTAAGTACAAACAAACACACAACACGTATATGTACATTTTCAGCCCGAATCTCTATTGAGTAGGGAGCTACGAAACTCACCTTGATCGGCAAAGAAGCTTAAGTCGAGTAAATGAAAGATTAATAGCGAGTGTTGGGCCCCACACGTACACAACCTATCAAATCATGCCATATATCATAATGTCAAATCTATAATCATAAACAAGTTGGTTCAGCAAGTTTAAGTCGAGTCGCCAACCCACAAACGCTTCTACAACCTTACCGGTTAAGAACGAGACACTTGACTAGACATTTTTTTAGAAATGCACGAAGATTCACACAAAATGAAGGTTACTACGTGAAACTAGACTCTCTTACGATTCCAACGATAGGTCCTATGACTTATTTGGACTTACGGATCAAAAGTTGTTAACGTTTGAAAATCGACGCGCGTATTTTACAGTAACATTCCACTGCGTCGCAGTGAGCCAGGACTAAGCTCACTGCGCCGCAGTGGCTAAATCTCACTAGGACCAGAAACAAAGCACTGCGCCGCAGTGAGCAAGGGGAGGGCTCACTGCGCCGCAGTGGACACGAACTGCAGCCAGCACCAGCAGGTGCCACGAACCAAAACCCCTAATTTTCGACCCAAAACAACCCAAAACGATTTGTAGGAACTTGTAACTTAATTTGAAGCATAAATAAACACCATTAACCATAAATAAACATAACCCAATCCACAAATTCGACCAAAACATCAAAATCACACCCAAAACCTTCAAACCCTAATTTAAACCCTAATTTGACCCAAACGAGATTTAAGCCGATTTAGGACTTGTAAATGTACGAGATGACTAGAAATGCATAAACAAACATAAATAGAAGTAAATGGGATGAATTAGACTCACCAAAACTTCTCTTTGAGCTAAAACCCGAAATTAGGTCAAAATGGATAAAACCTTGCCCTATGACTTTGATTCTTCGATATGGTGACAAGGAGATGAAGACGACGACGATTCCCGAGTTAAACTAGTTCCAAAACACCAAATGATGCTAGAGAAATGAAGAGAGGAGATGGTTTGGTCTTGCTTTTTACTTAGAGAGAAAAGAGAAAGAAAGAAAAGAGAAAGAAAGAAAAGAGAAAGAGATAGAAATGAAAGGGGAAAGAAAGGATAAGGGGGGGTTGGTCTTGGGTGGCTGGTGGGGCTTGGACTACCCACGGGCCGACCCGCTTCTCTTCTCCCGCCAAAATACAACCGTTACACATTTAAACACCCAACAAAACATGTTATTGACTCGAAACACTCAATGTCATTAAATTCACGAAATGACCCAAATAACTTCCACATTGTCATTTAATCACCAAAACGGCCCGAATACATCATTAACCTATATTGTTAGTCATATTACACGTAAAGTCAACGAGTCAAAATTCACGGATGTTACAATTGTTCAATTCTAAATGTAAATTATAAAGTACCATTGAACAAAAATTTATTTATGATCAATCAGATTATCTAAATAATAATGTAAGTCTCACAAGTTGAGATAACCATCAAAAATCCTTACGAAGGTCCAACAATTAATCATTTAGCTAATTTAAGTAAATTTGGTCACGAAAATAAAAATTTCTAATTCAAAACATGTTATAAGTTCTTATGCGCATAAAAGCGTTTAAATCATAATAAGTATATATATATATATACATATATGCTTAAAATAAATACAAGTTTATAATCAAAGGCTCATGTAACAAATTAGAAACACAAAAATGTATACATACAAGCATATATACATGACATATATACATATGCACATATTAGAACAAACATTAACTTATACTACAAACTAATACAATTAACCTTACAATACATACATAAATACATATACATACACCTAACATATATATACACCTTATATACACATTTTTATAAAAAAAAAAAAATACAAAGAAACCCTTCCCATGCCCTAATGAGGCCCCCCCCCCCCCCTTACACCTACACACTCATTTCAAACTTCATACACTCCCTCACTCCACTCTTGGAACTCTCACTCTTCACACTCTTCTCACATACTCTCTTATTCTCTCAAGACAAACTCTCTTCTCCCTCCTCTCTTCTTGATACCTACGGCCAAAAGGAAGAAAGAAAAAGGCAAGCTTAAATCAATATAAACACACATTAATAATAAGGGTTTAAGTTAGATTGATAAAGGGTTAATCCAAGCAAGGTTCAAGGGTTGTTTTAGGCTTAGATTAAGGGTTTGAAGGCCACGAAATTCTGCATCTTTTTCATCTTCAAAACCAAGTTCAAGAGGGTATAATCTTCATCCTTTTTACTAGATCTAATCTTGTTTTCGTTTATATTCAAAGGTTTTATCAAAAACTCATACTTTCTTCTTGTTTTCTTTGTTATATACACTTAATGAGGGCAAAGTTGATAGGATCTTTCTTACCATGCTCATGCATGTCGAATCTAAGAAGAAAGATCCAAGGATTCAACAAGTTTAAGACCCAAAAGTGTGGTTACGGATTAGTAGCTTTTAAAGTGACTTTCTTGTTGATAGATCTATAAGTTTTTGTATATTTTTGAAAGGCATATTCTGAGATTTTTCATTCAAAAGAAGTTTTTATATTGTTGAATGTTAGATCTATAAAAGTTGATAGTAAAAAGTGTTGATTTGAATGCATATATGCTAGATTTAAGAAAGTTGGATCTTTTGTTGGATTATGAGATGAATATGGACTTGTTATAAGTAAAAAATATGTTAATATTAATGTTAATATTCTGGAAAAATTGATAAAATATCAAGGATATAAAGCTTGAATCAAAACATGGTAAAACAAGCTAGAAATCATAAACCGAAAACACGCAAAAATGCATTTTGAGCACACACATGCACCATAATCTTATGACCAAGAAAATATGGAAAACCTACTGGAAATAAGTTGAATAAAAGTATAAAACTCAGATCTATTGGTTCATGACAACAATAAGCTCAAAAATCACCTTTTCGGGTCAAATAATCACTAACCGAAAGCACTAAATTGCACATATCACACCACCACCACTATCACGATTTTGGACACCAAAATATGATGAACTTTCTGGAAATAATGAAACAAGAATGAAAATCCATTTTGAAGCACTTTAATTGCTTAAGAAATGAGGCTAAAATCACTATTTCGGTAAACGATTTTTAATCATAAAACCCTCAAAATAAGCAAGACAAAAGAGAGGTTGAATTGATATGATTTTGTATGGATAAAAGTTGCCTAAAAGGCCTAAGATTTTTGACCAAAATGTTTAATGATGATTTCTAAGAATTTCCATGAATTATTGAATTTAAATAGTAATTAAAAGACATAAAAATCCATAAATAAATTATGTAAATCAAGAATGAAGTTAAATCATCTTAACCATTGATAAAAATAACTAAAACCTACTGGGAAAAATAGTTAAAAGGTAAGAGACATGTGTTACATAATTTAAAGATAAATAGTTAAGTAAAAATAACTAATTAAATATTATTATTAAAATAAATGGAAAATACACAAATAAAAGTATAAATCATGAAATTATAAATTAAGGAGCATATATATCAGAAGATAATTCAAATGAAATTATCCATAATTATAAAAGCAATTATGACACTTAAAAGTATTTTTAAGGAATTATTTAATTAATAAATCAATAAAATGAATAAATAATTAATTAAATAATATTAAATTAAATATATAATTACAAATCAGAAAATATACCTAAAATATTAATATTATAAGACCACTAATGTCAAATATTATTACTAAGCAAAGTATACAATGGAAACCATATAAACCAAAGCCAAATTACCGAAATTTCCAATAAACGTACGAAAGCGTATAATGAGAAGACGACTCTTACCACCAAATCTCTTATACCCATACAATGAGAACATCATAATGCACCTAAATTACATAAATTAATAACAACCAAAGATGGGCAAGTCTACTAGTATACATCTCATGATCTAGCTCACTAGTTCATGTCACGCGAACTCACGTCGTGAATATATACGTTATGGTTTAGGCTTGCTTGAGGCGCAACAAATCTAAACGGAGGAATCACATTTGATCAGCCCCTCTCACTCTCTAATCAAGTGAGTCATAGCCCCCTTTCAAACTCTTTTATATGTTTTACTTGCGGGGTGAAAAGCATGATTAATTAAAATGACTTTCTCTTATGAAATGACTCTTTGAAATAATGATAATGATATGGGAATTATTGTATGTTCAACGTGTTATATGTTATATGATGAGCTTGAGTACTGTCAAACGGTGGTCCCCTGTACACTACTATTAACTCATTTGAGGCCTGTAGTTAGAGGGTTGCGCAACTAGGACTTGTCCCCTCATCCACTATTATAGGTAACGGTGGGATGTTTGGTCTGCCTTGGTGGCCACCTTCATCGCCAGTCTGGCCTCGCGGTGCTCTAACTACTATATATTTATGGGCGTCTCCATGGCACGACCCTTGGTTATCTTTATGCACGTGATTAACAGCATGTGCTTATCATTATCTTATCACTTGGGACATTATATCTGATTATTGGGACATAACCGGTCTTAGTAGTGGCTCAAGAACATCTCATCAAATTATGTCATGGTAGTCTTACCATTGACCCAGAGGTATTGATATTATATTATGGATGGAAATGATTGATTGAACATACGGTTTGGGTATGGACAGTATGATGGAATTCTTGGAAATTTTATGACTTATGCTTTCTTGAATTGGATTAAATATATGTGTGTTGTTAGCATAATCCTATGAACTCACCCAACTCTCGTAGTTGACACTTTTTCTTCATGCTTTTCAGGTCTAGGGCAGTAAGTTAGCTTTTTGGACCGCTCCATGGTTGATGTGTTATTTGTTGCATCTTGGACTAGTAACACAAACATTTGAACTTTTAATTATGAACTTGGTTATGTAATTGTTATTAAACGTCAACTTGAATATGTAATCTCTTTAAATTGAATGGCATTTGGAACTTGATGTTGATGTTTTATACTTAAATCTTTTGTACCATGTCGTTCTGTGGCATCTCGTGTTTCCGCTATAGTCGGGGTGTTACAAGGGAAGCTATAGATAGTTTTACCTCTACTCAAAGATAGTCAGACTGCTTTCATAAGAACATCCGGCCACAAAGAGATAAAATTCGGAAAGTTTAAAGAGTTTAGTTTCAATACCTGTCGGCCGAAAAATAGTATAAAAAGATATATCTGTCCGCTGAGTAGCACCCGGCTACATTATGAGTAAGAAGAGTAGCAAACATGCGACCTAACATACTTTGACACGGGTTCGATTATAAGAAAGAATTGATGATGAAAGGGTAATAGTTTTCCATTTTTAAATCGCCTCAAAATAAATTTATCCGTTCAAGCTTCTGACGGTT
Source organism: Erigeron breviscapus (assembly GCA_034093135.1). Taxonomy (NCBI): domain Eukaryota; kingdom Viridiplantae; phylum Streptophyta; class Magnoliopsida; order Asterales; family Asteraceae; genus Erigeron; species Erigeron breviscapus. Next base: position 126,877,689 of record CM067173.1, read on the forward strand.
AAATGATTAAGTTTAGAGTTGAAAGAGTTGATAAGGTACTTAGGAAAAAAATTAAATTGATTCAAGAGAGAGAGAAGAGGCAAGGTCCACGGAGATCGATTTCCGAAAAGAGCAATTTTTTTATTTTTTTTTAAAATGGTGTGTTAGTTGGTTAGTAACTCGAACCCTAGCAGTGACATTCAAGCGGATAGTATGTTAGAGGTTGGAACCAGAACGCACCCCTAGAGACCAAGAGTGCGATAACACGGCCCACACGCGTCTAAATATGTAAATGCCCGAGTCCATGGGGAAATTAAGATTCGATCCCTGGTCTCCAAGTCAAATTCCCTCCCCCGGAATCCCAAATAGGGCCCCAGGTGGCCACTTGATCTAAAATCAAGTGGTTAAAAAAAGAGCAATCTATTAAATACCCGTATTTTAATCGTACCTGGTACCGATATTACCGGTCGGTATTACCTGTATAGTTAATTTTATGTTTTATATTATTTTTATAATAATGTTACAAAATTTGTTATAATTTAATGAAAACTAGATTTATATCGTGTCAAATACACGGGTTATTTATGATATTTTCAAGATATGATAAATTGTTAAATATGTAAATTTAAATGTAAAAGTTGTAGGTAAAATCAAAATAAACAAATATAACTTTAAACCATTGAACGATTATATTGTATTCATCTTTTGTAAAAACAATTTTGTACACAACATTTATTAATAATTTTTGAATTTTTGTAATTAAAAACTGGATGTTGTAACTACAAACCAGTTTTTGATAAAAATAGTTAATAACAATTTAAACAACAACTGAATTATTAATCTGTGTATGTAATTATAAATTAAGTATTTAGTGACTAAAAGTGTAAATTATTGATGAAAACAAAAAAGTGTAAATTATAAAAATTTGCTATAAATATTAATATATTTGGATAATGATCCATTAATTTTATATTTTATATTCTTTCTTATAATAATGTTACAAAATTTGTTATTATTTAATGAAATTAATCAAAATGTAATTACAACTCATTCAAAAATAATAACAAATAGAGATTTTATAATAAAATATAAGTTACAAAGTTTACAAACAACAAAAAGTAACATTAAAGTATCATAAAAATATTTGTTAAAAAAAGTTTGGGAAAGATATGCCTTTACTATGTGGAAAAGTAACACACATTTTATATATGAGAATTAATAATTGTCCCATAAGTTTTAATAAATAAAGCAAAGTAACTCCTAATGCACTCTTCGACGGTTTTGGGTCCCAATACCGTCGGGAGGTTGAGATGTAGACAGTCTTACCACTACCAAAGGTAGAGACTGTAATAAATCTATTAATATGTTTTTTTGAACGGCAATATAAAAGTAGAGAGACTGTAATAAATTTTGGGTTTTGGGATGAATGAGGATGATGAAGGAAGAAGAAGATGAGAGTTGGAAAGGACATGGGTAATATAAAAGTTCATTTTTCCAGATCAAGATTTTTTACGTTTTTGGTCCCTAAAGTTGTATATTTTTTCACTTTTGGTCTTAAAGGTGAAAATGACAGAAATGCCCTCACGTGTTTGGCACGTGTAAGGGTTAACGGCCAAAATTGAACTCCGTTAGGTCGCGGAGTGTAAAATGAAAAAAATGACCAACTTTAGGGGTTTTTTTGTAATTAATTCACTTAAGAGCAAAAACTGTGAATCTTGCCAAGTTGATGGACCAAAAATGTAATTTTCTCTTTAAACTAATCTCAACCATTTAAAATATAAAGTCAACTTTGACTATTTTATATATGGTAAATTGGTAATTTTCTATTTGATTTAATGTATATTTTTGATAACTATTAAGCTTGATAAAGAGTTTCAAATGGCTTGTAAGCTTCCAGCCCGTTGATAACATGAATACAGTAGTATTATACACGACTTAATTGATGCTTACATAAATAATATTTAAGCACGTTACAATAAAAGTCAAAAATGCATTTTATAATTGTTTATTAGCTTATGCCATTGTAAAAAGCATTAGCATGTAATTATATTTTAAAGTGTCAAAAATTATAAAGCATTAGCATTACCATTAGCTTTATGCACAATAACATATTCACATGGATTGATAGGTTGATACGCTAGCTTATTAAATGGGTTGATCTCGAGTCATATGGGTTGACGGGTAGATTTCAAGTCAAATGAGTTGTGGGTTGTCGGATCAAATGAGTTGGTGAGTCCATCTATTAAAAAACATTATATGAATTTAAATATTTTTGGGTTGGCGGATTGACTTATTAACCCAAAAGGTCAACCCAACCCCGACCCAATAAAATTAAGTTGGCGGGTTAACGGGTCGAGATTCACAACCCTATCGGTTTCAAGTCGAATTTTGAGTAAGGTCAGGTATTGACAATCTTAATATATATCAAACCGACTCTATATATGTTTTATCAAAAAGTGTATAAAATTTAAGACTCTATTTTAACATTATGCTCATTTCATAATAAACTATTGTTTTGAGTAAAAAGCTTTTAAGTTTACTCGATAACCCGGTCAACGACCGGGTATTAATCTAGTTAGTATGAAAAGTAGATGGAAGGGTTACATGGTTCATAAATGATAAAATGGGTATGGGATCACAATAAAATAAAAAACAGTATATCCTACTAATATGTGAGTGTGGCTGGCTAGTATCGTGTGGATTTTTCTCTATAGTGATTACTAGATTTTAGCTCGGGGGGTTTACAACATTATCGATATTTGATGTTCATGCATGATGCATGTAACTCAATTAAGGTTATAAGTTAACGTAAAGATATACGGAAAAAACTAACTTTTAATTCATAAAAATATGAGTACAATGTATCACATATTGTTTGAAAAGATTTTTATCACCATTTCTCAACTACCGAAAACAAAATAGTATATGTATATCACTATTACGAGCTAATGTAATACTCAGTGTGACAGTGTGTTGATGAGACACACTATTGTAACTACTCGTGATTTCAATATCATAGGTTCTTTTTACCATTTGTTTCAGGTAGTTAATAATAGGTAGTTACATACAATAATCAATGTTGTTTTCCAGTCGTTAGTATAAATTTTATTGAATTAGGCTGTATAAAAAAATAAAAAATAAATGTCATCAAGTCGGCCTTTCCAAGTTTATGTTAAAACGATTTTGGCCCCCCAACAAAATGTTCATGTTCCGCCATTATTCACAATGAACGTAACACCTTTCAAGTATCGGGATCATGGAACCTCTCAAACATCAACACAATGATTCTCAATAGTGCATATATCAAAAAGATAGAGGCAGATAACAACTTGGATGGTTTGACCCATCAAGTGTAATCCACAAACAAAATGTCTAAGGTAAGGATTACCACGATGAAGTCTCTCGACATCTAGACGCTCATCAATAGTAATTTGTTTATATCGAATCTCGCAGCATGTTTCTATTAGATAGGTTTTGCAACGTCCACGAATTCCCAACCACGAATCAATAACCAGTCACATACAATGGTGTCAACTTGTGATCAAATCTACCATTAGTCATGTGATGACCATTGTGACCCCTCTTAGTTTCTCTACTTGACCAAAAAGATCAAAACCAATTATGCAAAAGATTGTTGTATCATATCCAGGACATTGAATACAATCACCAACAATTGCGAAGGCATACACTTTTGCCGCCGTATCTACAAATACAAATGATGTGACACAATACGATAACTCATCAAGATATAGCATAGCTTCAGTACACAACTACACATAGAGTTTAAGAGAAGCATCTTCAAGATAGGCATATATTGTAGTTACAAGCACTCAGATTTATCAATGAATTTACTTAAGAATGCTCTTAGATTCATGCTTCAATCATATCTAATCTAAAGTATGTTTCGGTTGTGGAAATGATGCTACCTTCCACATCTCAATCTCACTGACACATATGCAAATATCCATACATATAAGGCTTAACATTCCAATCTTGGTACACTGCTAAATGACTAACAAAAATCTTGCCTGCACACCCCATGTGCGGAATGCCGGGCATAATAAAAACACAAACAAAGGAGGCAAATGGAAAAAGCTATCAAGTTTATGAAATTACCGCATCCTAACAGTCACCTATCTCATAAATAAATAACCCGTTGGAATAAACATGATTCGATTCGAGTGATAAAACATCCCAGATCGTCCTGTGGAACCTGTAAGAGCATAAAGCATAATTGCTATTGATTTCGGGTTCCCATAACAAGATGATTGAGTAATAATGGGATGAATTCGGCTGATGTTATGCACGAATTGAGAGAGGAGAGGCACACGAATTTAGTGAGGGAATTAGTGAAGTGATTTTCATTAACCTTAAATTTACACATTCAGCCCCTTTGGTGTTTAATGTGTGCACCATTAGTCCTTTTAGTTACAATCATCTAATGAGAAACCATATACTACGTCTTTAAGAGTAAATACGCCCATCATATATTTACTTAGACATAGGGATTTCAGTTATCGTCAATTATCATATCAGGAATGATAAACGATCAGTGACGGTTACACTAACGTGGTTCCAACATAACCGTCTAAGTCAGTCTATAACGAAGGCCTTATTAGCTAATTTTCAACACTCCTACCATCATCTTTCCAAAAGTTAATTTGATTGTATTCAATATCCTGGATATTTAATATTGGCTTAGCAGTATCAAATTTGTATACCATACTACAAACCAACGTGGTCTATTCATAGATGTAGAGCTACAACTAAACTCCCAAAAATAATAAAATATCCCTAACCCAAAGCCACCTACTTCAACTAACTCAAAATGCCGGTAAACTCTCCTAAAAGACTTGGTCTGTTCAGTATACACAATATTAGAAAACATGCAGTACGTTTATTTAAAAATAATAGGGATAATGACATGTGGATGTAATGAACTATGACAAAATGTTTATGTTATGTAATGATTTATTCGGATGTCTATGTAATGTAATGAACTCGTTATTTTGTCCACTTTATATAAGTTACCTGGTAACCGCTTACGTGTAACAGGTTGATGTCATGTCAGATGCCACATAGGATACGTATGTTACATAAAATAGATATTAAGACATTGTTCATTACATTCTATAACTACTGTGGATTTCTAGCTCCGGTCATCTTAGCCTACCAATTTCCGGCAACTTTATTTTTATCCGGTGAACATCTTTGACTATCAAATTTTCCAGCAAAGAAACACATTAAACCGAATCTATATAGACACAAGAAAACCAGAAACTCCAAAATATTATTATTATCAAACACAAATACAAAACCCATTTACAAAACCTAACAACAACAGCAGGGCTCTATTACGGATTCTGTTGTCCCTATTTATAATCAAACACAAGTACGAAACCCATTTGTATTTTAAAAAAAGAAGATCTAAACCCATGATTCAGCTAATGATTCAAAAATAAAGTAAGTAATCAAAACATAATAAATAAATAATCTAAATAATAAAAAATAAATATATAGACAGAATGAAGGGGTGGGCAATGGAGTAGTAATCGGATCTTCCTAATCGGAGTAGTAACAATTATTCTTCATCATGGATAGACTATCATCTTCTTCATCTGGATTTTCTGATCGGTGTGGCAATGGAGAGGTGACGGAGATACGGGTGACTGGGTGTCGGTGGCAGTTCACGGTGGGTGGTGGTGAAGTGGTGACTGATTCAAACTTATATACCAGTCGGCGTTAACGACCCAAGAAAACAACCTTCTTCGCACCATCTGCTTCATCATACTGTTTTCACCGGAATCGAGGATCTTTTGCTACAACAGTACAACCACTGTACCTATCTCGAAGAAGTGCAACTTGGTTCATTCAATAAGAAATCAATGAAATTAGTTTTGATCATAAGGAAATGGTGAGTAATAAATGATAAATGTGGGAATTGAAAGGTGATTTGTGAAAAGGGGGTTTTAGTTCTTATAAAATTGACGACACTGGTTATAGAGATGGCGGAAGAAGGAATACGTACGACGGTGTGACAACTCGTAATTAATTAACATCGGGTTAGTCTTAATCTCAATTAGACAGTCATTTGACGTGGAAATTATCAGACTTTTGGACTTTTGACTTAGTCAAATTAGACGTATCTTGATGACGTAGACTTTTAGCTATCTAGACGAATGCCGAGTCTTTAAAATAACTTTAAATTTATATTTAAAGGTTATGTCCTGTATGAAATAAATAGACTATCTAGACTTAATATTATAAAGTTCACTTTGACGAAACTTTATTGACTTGTCTTAATTAAAATGACACAAGGGAAAATACCTTTACTTTACATTTTAACCTATTAGTCAAACGGTATTTAATCGTAAGCATTTTACCGAATTAAGGGTATCAAAATATCTCAAAAAGAGCCACATGGGCCGAAATGTTTATATGTGGCTGGGAAATAACCACCAAACCTTTCCCTCCTTTTTCTTTTGTCTATGTCGACACACAACACACACACAAAGATCTTTATACTCTAAATCAATTTACAAGGTGAAATCAAAGAGAAAATCAAAGGAATTAAACATCTTTCAATAATAATTAGGGTTTTGGCAAGGATCATAATCATCAATTATCCTTTTCTTCATATTTCTCAAGAACACCAATTGGTAAGTAACTTTCTCAAACTTTGATTTTATTTAAATTCATTAAAGGGTTTATTTCAGTTATATAATTTGAATTAGAAGCCTTTGAATGTTATGTGAAATTAGGGTTTTAGTTGATTAAATGAAGTTTTGATTTACAAATTTGGTCTTGAAATCAAAATGATTAAAACGGCGAAATGATTTGGCGAAATGATATGTTTCTAGGTCTTTTGAACATGATAACATTTGTTAGAAATGAAAGGAATCGATTTGGAGTCGATATGGTTTGCTAAAAATGGTCATAAACCAGGTTTTTCACTCAGTCAGGTAGAACTCGCGCCGCGAGGTATCCTGCTCGCGCCGCGAGGTGTGTCGAATTTCGAACAGAACCTGCACTTGATCTGACTCGCGCCGCGAAACCTCCAGGTCGCGCCGCGAGGAACGTAGCAGAGTCGCGTCGCGAAGACCCCAGGTCGCGCCGCGATTTCTGGAACTGTTTGACGTTTCAGTTTTTGACATCTTGGACACTTGAACTTCGTTTGTACGAAATGGTACTTTGGACTACCTTTTAATAACAGTGTCAATGACAATAATATTTTGAGTCAAATAAAATGAAGGTTTGTAACACATTCTCGGTTAAGGCATTCTAGGGTTGATAGCTAAGTAGTTGTACGTAGGATACTTGTCGTTGTGAGATTTGATCCTCACCATTCGTGCTCATATCCTAGGTTTTGGATAGACGTGGAGACTAGACTGCTCTTATTCTCAGACTGCTCATACTTTTAGCTCTGTGATCGCTAAGGTGAGTTTATGGCGCCCCTTTTCCTTTTTACTTTGGGCCTGAAAAGCATGTACTACTGTATACACGACTACTTTATAAATGATTTGTCTTTGTCTATGCCATGAGATTTGGTAAATTAAATCATTTGTCTTATGTCTTGCCATGTTGACGGCTGTCTGAAAATGTGTATACCTGTCTTATGAAATATTGAACTAAATGACTTTGACTTGCCATGTTGTCGGCTGACTAAATTGTTCTTTGTGTTTGACGAACTAAAATGATCCCTCTTATGTAGTTATTACCATATTGAGATCCAAATGGTTGTCTTGTCAGATTTAGTGCCTGACTGTCTTGGTTCTGGTCCGCACCCCATTGTAGACGGGAGACCTGTGCGAGGTATATCGGTCCGCACCCCACTGTAGACGGGAAATCCTGTGCGAGGTATATTGGTCATGGTTCTGGTCCGCACCCCACTTAGACGGGAGACCTGTGCGAGGTATACTGGTCCGCACCCCATTGTAGACGGGAGACCTGTGCGAGGGAAATTTGTCATGGTTCTGGTCCGCACCCCATTGTAGACGGGAGACATGTGCGAGGTATATTGGTCCGCACCCCACTGTAGACGGGAGACCTGTGCGAGGTATATTGGTCATGGTTCTGGTCCGCCCCCCACTTAGACGGGAGACCTGTGCGAGGTATCTTGGTCATGGTTCTGGTCCGCACCCCATTGTAGACGGGAGACCTGTGCGAGGTATATTGGTCCGCACCCCACTGTAGACGGGAGACCTGTGCGAGGTATATTGGTCATGGTTCTGGTCCGCACCCCATTGTAGACGGGAGACATGTGCGAGGTATATTGGTCCGCACCCCACTGTAGACGGGAGACCTGTGCGAGGTATATTGGTCATGGTTCTGGTCCGCACCCCATTTAGACGGGAGACCTGTGCGAGGTATATTGGTCTGGTTCTGGTCCGCACCCCATTGTAGACGGGAGACCTGTGCGAGGTATATCGGTCCGCACCCCACTGTAGACGGGAGACCTGTGCGAGGTATATTGGTCATGGTTCTGGTCCGCACCCCATTGTAGACGGGAGACCTGTGCGAGGTATATTGGTCCGCACCCCACTGTAGACGGGAGACCTGTGCGAGGTATATTGGTCATGGTTCTGGTCCGCACCCCATTGTAGACGGGAGACATGTGCGAGGTATATTGGTCCGCACCCCACTGTAGACGGGAGACCTGTGCGAGGTATATTGGTCATGGTTCTGGTCCGCCCCCCACTTAGACGGGAGACCTGTGCGAGGTATCTTGGTCATGGTTCTGGTCCGCACCCCATTGTAGACGGGAGACCTGTGCGAGGTATATTGGTCCGCACCCCACTGTAGACGGGAGACCTGTGCGAGGTATATTGGTCATGGTTCTGGTCCGCACCCCATTGTAGACGGGAGACATGTGCGAGGTATATTGGTCCGCACCCCACTGTAGACGGGAGACCTGTGCGAGGTATATTGGTCATGGTTCTGGTCCGCCCCCCACTTAGACGGGAAACCTGTGCGAGGTATATTGGTCATGGTTCTGGTCCGCACCCCATTGTAGACGGGAGACCTGTGCGAGGTATATCTGGTCCGCACCCCACTGTAGACGGGAGACCTGTGCGAGGTATATTGGTCATGGTTCTGGTCCGCACCCCATTGTAGACGGGAGACCTGTGCGAGGTATCTTGGTCATGGTTCTGGTCCGCACCCCATTGTAGACGGGAGACCTGTGCGAGGTATATTGGTCATTTCTGGTCCGCACCCCATTTAGACGGGAGACATTGAGGACTCTTATGTTTTGGGCTTTAATTGTATTTGGCTGTCCAATTTATTGAACTTGTATTCAGTGGGCCCAGTTCCAAATGAGGATGACTTGTATCCGTATTTTGGGGTCCATCTTTTGAACAACTGTACTTATATCAACTTGTATTGGCATAAATGGATGTAATCTCTATTAACCTTTTGATTAGTATGCAATTTCTTGTTAACCCTATATTTCCGCTATAATGGGGTGTGACAAAAATTGGTATCAGAGACAAGGTTATAGTTAATACCGAGTTTTTCCGTTGGAAAAACTCAATCTATAGCCATTTCGTTTCAAAAGGGAATCTAAGTCTATTTAGGTTTAGGATACTTATTTCAGGAGTTATATTATTTGTCTATAATTAGACCTAACCTGATCAACTACGTCCCGATTATGTAAAATAATATAAGGCTCGAAATAAATATCTTAGATTTTGTATATATGTTATGGTTTGAACTATATTCACAACATACTGTAGATGTGGTGGGAAGGCTGCGGGTGACCCTATATATAAACATTGAAGGTATGTTAGGAATAGAAACTCAAATCGTGTGTGTATGCATAAGACTTGTATACGTGATAGTTGGATTATATTAACAATACACTGAAAATGTGGTGGGAAGGCTGCGGGTGACCCTATACATAAGCATGGAAGGTATATTGTTAATAGAAACCCAAATAGTATGTGTATTGTCTAGACAAGGATTTCTTTTAAAACTCAATGTTGCGTACTGTATCATCCTTTTGACTCGTGTTGTCTTATCCATCAGACTTATATGGATTCTTTGACTATCCTTTCAGAATAGTCATGTCGGATGGAGTTAGCTCTAATGCTGTTGTACCTTGTACACCTCCAGTTCCTGTCTTGGCAAACTCCATTCCTTATGTTCCTGACTCTTATGAAGAGGAACCAATGGAGGAATCGGGCAATGAATCTCGCCCTATCAATTTAGTATCATCATCCAGCGAATCTGGAAGTGAACATGTGTCTATCCATGTTCAATCATCTGTAACACCGGTATCTCCATATCAGAGGAGGACTACCGAGGGAACTCATATGCCTTATGCTCCTAGAGACCCTTATGCTCCTGGTCCTTCTGCACCAGTTCAGGGCAACTGTGGACCTGGTCTTTCATTCTTTCAGGGAGATCCGTATGCTGCGGGTCCCTCCAGAGTGCCTGTCTACAATCCAAGTGTCGTTATGCCAGTTGCATCTGCAGCTGATAGGTCGGAATATTATCGCCGACAATTGTCAAGGATGAACAATTCCCTCATCTGTACAAGGGAGAAAATAGAGAATCAAGCTCAGGCGTTGACTGGAGCTTATCATCAGGCGGCTGAGGCTATGTCTGTTGCTAGAGAAGGAAGGGAAACTATTGGGAGGTTGATCTGGATGATGTCCATCATGGTGGTTTTGGTGGTGGCTTTGCTAGTCGTCGTTATTTGCAAGATGTAATCTTGTAATAATCTTTCTGTATTGTAAACCTAGAACATATGACAACTCACACTTCTGTATTTGAGTTGAAATCTTTTTGGTGGATGTATTTCCCACGTGTCTTTAAATCGTATTGCTCCGACTATGTAGTCTATCGTTGTGGATGAAGTTTCCCACATGTTTTTGGATTGTACATACCAGACTATGTAAAATTTTGAACATCAATGAAATACGATTGTCTTTTGGCTTACATACTTGTTCAGACTATGTCAACTGCTTATTCTTAGCTCTAGAAATATGATTTTCCATATTTTCTTGTCTTGTCTAGTACATAAATTCATACAAGTCGACAATTTGTGACTTGCATTGTACTGTCATCTGTCTTGCAAAGCTACTTTCTGTTTAACCTATCAAGGAAATCTCTAAATGACATTTTTGTTCATATCTTAGACTTATGGCTCCTAAGACGAAAAGCAAAGTTCAGAAAAAGGCTCCAGTCAAGAAAACTGCACCAAAGAGAGTTACTCGATCAACTCCTTTGAATACTGAAGCTGAACAGGAAGAACCTGTCATTCAGCAAAGACCGGAAGCTGCTACTGTCCAGGTGAACACTGGTCCTGGACCTACCCCAAATACTGGCGGGGATAATAATATGGCAGCATTTGTGACACAACAGTTGTTAGCTGCTATGCCTACTTTAGTCGCACAGATTACGGCAAGCATGAACGCCAATAATAACCATCATGCTGACAACAGTAACAATGTCGAGCCTACTGCTGAACAAGTTATTCCTCGAGTGCATCTGCACGGGACTGACTACAAGACCTTCACTTATTGTAAACCAAAAGAATTTAATGGTACCGAGGGTCTGGTAGGTCTAATCAACTGGCTGGAAAGCATTGAGGCAGTGCTCCATATCAGCCGTTGTGCCGAAGAGCACAAAGTGGAATATGCTTCCACTCAATTTCAAAAGCACGCACTGTCATGGTGGAACGAGCAGATTAGGACTCGTGGCCGAGAGCCGGCATATAGCATACCTTGGTTGAACTTTAAAAGGATGCTCATGGAAAAGTACTGTCCTCATGAGGAAGTACAGAAAATGGAAGGCGAATTCTGGAATCATGGTATGATTGGACTAGACAATGAGAAATACACAACTCGTTTTCATGAGTTGGCTAGACTAGTTCCTCGTATGGTAGATACGGAGGAGAAATTGATCGAGAGATACTGTTATGGCTTGTCACCTGATGTCCGAAGGTTGGTAGCCGCTTTTAATCCTATGACTCTTCAAGCGGCAGTTAGTGCAACCAACAGGATGGTGATAGACTTGAAAAGAACCACTGGTTCTTCTGTTGGAACTGAAGTGGTCAAGAGAAGGAGTGATCATGCCTCTGGTAGTGAATATGGTGGCAGTGGAAATGGCAAGAGGTTTAGGACTGCCAGAAACTTTGCGGTGGTTACTCAGGACGTCACGAGGTACACTGGCACAGATCCTAAGTGTAATAGGTGTAATCTCCATCACAGGGGAAATTGTCCTACTTGTCGCCGTTGTAAAAGGACGGGACATCTGGAAAAGTTTTGTAGGGAAAAGGCAATAGTGCAATGCTACGAATGTGGGAGCGAAACCCATCTACGACCTGCATGTCCAAGACTCAATCTGAACCCAAACAACAATGCAATAGTTCCAGTAAGGAACAATGCGGGGAATAATCAAGCAAGGAATCAAGGTGGACGAGGTAGAGGCCGAGTTTTTGCTTTGGATGCTGCTGATGCACGACGTGATCCCAACGTTGTGATAGGTACATTCATACTCAATAATCATTATGTCTTTGTGTTATTCGACTCTGGTGCTGATAAAAGCTTTATATCCTTAGAATTTAAGTCTCGATTTGGTATAGTAGCTATCCCCATGAAAGACACTTATATTGTCGAATATGCAAACGGTCAAAAGTATATTGCTAGAGATCATTTAGTAGATTGCAATTTGACATTGTCTGGCGAAACCTTTAAAATTGATCTAATTCCCATAGAACTCAGTAGTTTTGATGTAATTGTTGGTATGGACTGGTTATCTAAGGTTAGAGCTGAAATAATGTGTTACGAGAAGATTGTTAGAATACCCCTCCAGAATGACGAAACCCTAATAGTGCAAGGAGACAAGTCAGGAAAGGAATTGATTTTAGTATCGGCGATAAAGGCGAATAGATACTTACAAAAAGAATACCCTGCCTTCTTGGCACTAGTTGTTGAAAGGAAGCCAAAGGGTAAAGACATTCAAGACATTCCTGTAGTCAAGGATTTTCCAGAAGTATTTCCTGAAGATTTGACGGGACTTCCACCTCACAGACCAGTTGAGTTTGGAATAGATTTGGTCCCTGGAGCTGCACCCGTGGCCAAGGCACCCTATCGTCTTGCGCCGTCAGAAATGCAAGAATTATCCGAACAACTTCAAGAGTTGTTAGCTAAAGGACTAATTCGTCCAAGTTCATCACCTTGGGGAGCTCCGATCCTATTTGTGAAGAAGAAAGACGGCTCTATGCGTATGTGTATTGATTACAGAGAACTGAACAAGTTGACTGTCAAGAACAGGTACCCTTTACCTCGTATTGACGACTTGTTTGACCAATTGGAAGGTGCATCACACTTTTCCAAGATTGATCTCAGATCTGGGTATCATCAACTCAGAGTCAGAGAGACGGACATTCCTAAAACAGCCTTCAGAACTCGTTACGGACATTATGAGTTTTTGGTTATGCCGTTTGGCTTAACCAATGCACCTGCTGTGTTTATGGACTTAATGAATCGAGTATGTCGACCGTATCTAGACAAGTTTGTCATCGTGTTCATTGACGACATACTGATCTACTCGAGAACTAAAGACGAACATGAAGGTCATCTGAGAACCATTCTGCAACTGCTCAAGGATCAAAAGTTGTACGCAAAATTCTCAAAATGTGAATTCTGGATTAGGGAAGTACACTTCTTGGGTCATGTAGTGAATGCGGATGGGATCCACGTAGATCCATCTAAGATTGAAGCAATAAAGAAGTGGGAAGCCCCTAAGAATCCGACAGAAATCCGTCAATTTCTTGGACTGGCTGGCTATTACAGGAGATTCATTGAGAATTTCTCTAAGGTTGCTCAACCTTTGACTTTATTAACTCAGAAGGCTAAGGAGTTTATTTGGCAGGATGCCCAAGAAAAGGCATTTCAGACGTTAAAGGACAGACTGTGTAATGCTCCTATTCTAGCATTACCGAATGGCATTGAAAATTTCATGGTATACTGTGACGCCTCACATCAGGGCATGGGATGTGTACTTATGCAGGAAGGTAAGGTCATTGCTTACGCTTCTAGACAGCTCAAAATCCACGAAAAGAACTATACAACCCACGATCTAGAACTCGGAGCGGTTGTCTTTGCATTAAAAATTTGGAGACATTATCTGTATGGTACCAAGTGTACTGTATTCACGGATCACAAAAGCCTCCAGCATATCTTCGATCAGAAAATGCTGAATATGCGACAACGACGGTGGGTAGAATTACTCAGTGACTACGACTGTGATCTTAAATATCATCCCGGTAAAGCAAATGTTGTTGCTGACGCGCTAAGTCGAAAAGATAGAATTTCACTATCTGTCATAACAAGAGCAAGTTCTTATCTTGGCTCGTCATTAAGGGATAGAGTTTTAGACGATCAAAACGAAGCCCTACAGCCAGGGCGTATCGAGAAAGAAGCATTGTGGAATGCTGAACGTTTGTTTGAATTGGATGGCGATGGAATCCGACATGTTAAGGGCAGAGTGTGGATTCCCAAGTATAATGGACTTAGAGAACTTTTAATGAACGAAAGTCATCGATCTAGGTATTCAATCCATCCTGGTGCTGACAAAATGTACCATGGACTAAAGGACTTTTATTGGTGGCCTGGTATGAAAAGAGATATCGCCACTTATGTCTCAAAGTGTTTAAATTGTTCAATGGTCAAGGCGGAGCACCAAAAGCCTTCTGGGCTGCTCCAACAACCCCAAATTCCCGACTGGAAATGGGAACAGATTACTATGGACTTTATTACTAAACTGCCTCAAACCCTGAAAGGATACGATACTATTTGGGTCATTGTCGACCGCTTGACGAAGTCTGCTCATTTCATTCCAATCCGAGAGAGTTGGAAGATAAGGAAATTGTCTCAATTATATATTGAAAAGATCGTATCACTTCATGGTGTTCCTTTGTCTATTATCTCTGATCGTGATGGTCATTTCACTTCACAATCTTGGAGATATTTTCAAGACGCCCTAGGCACTCAATTGCACTTGAGTACGGCTTACCATCCACAGACTGACGGACAAAGTGAACGTACCATCCAGACTTTAGAGGACATGCTTCGGGCATGTGTCATTGACTTCAAAGGTAGTTGGGATACCTTTTTGCCATTAGCTGAATTTTCATATAACAACAGCTATCACACTAGCATCAAATGTGCGCCTTATGAGGCTTTATATGGACGAAAATGTAGATCTCCTGTCTGTTGGCTTGATGCTGGAGAACGTCGTTTATTCAAGTATGGACTAGTTCAGAAGACTACTGATCAAATTGTTGAAATTAGGGCACGGCTGAAGGCGGCTCAAGATCGCCAAAAGAACTATGCCGACCGTAGACGGAAACCACTTGAGTTTCAAGTGGGAGACAAAGTCATGTTGAAAGTGTCGCCTTGGAAAGGCACTGCACGTTTTGACGTACGAGGGAAACTTAGTCCTCGTTATATCGGACCATTCGAAATTGTTCAAAGAATTGGTTCCGTGGCTTACAAGCTCGATTTACCTAAGGAGCTAGAACACGTTCATCACACATTTCACATTTCGAATCTTAAGAAATGTCTGACTGATGAGACTTTAGTCGTACCTGTCGAAGAGCTGCAAGTGACTGACTCTCTTCAATTCGTTGAAGAACCTGTTGAAATTTTAGACAAACAGCTCAAACAACTTAGACGTAGTCGTATCAAATTGGTCAAAGTTCGTTGGAACTCAAAACATGGTCCCGACTTGACTTGGGAACGTGAAGACTTTATGAGGGATAACTATCCTCATCTTTTTACTGAGCAAGACTTGATTTCGGGACGAAATCCTTAGAAGTCGGGGATGCTGTGACAACTCGTAATTAATTAACATCGGGTTAGTCTTAATCTCAATTAGACAGTCATTTGACGTGGAAATTATCAGACTTTTGGACTTTTGACTTAGTCAAATTAGACGTATCTTGATGACGTAGACTTTTAGCTATCTAGACGAATGCCGAGTCTTTAAAATAACTTTAAATTTATATTTAAAGGTTATGTCCTGTATGAAATAAATAGACTATCTAGACTTAATATTATAAAGTTCACTTTGACGAAACTTTATTGACTTGTATTCAGTGGGCCCAGTTCCAAATGAGGATGACTTGTATCCGTATTTTGGGGTCCATCTTTTGAACAACTGTACTTATATCAACTTGTATTGGCATAAATGGATGTAATCTCTATTAACCTTTTGATTAGTATGCAATTTCTTGTTAACCCTATATTTCCGCTATAATGGGGTGTGACAAAAATTGGTATCAGAGACAAGGTTATAGTTAATACCGAGTTTTTCCGTTGGAAAAACTCAATCTATAGCCATTTCGTTTCAAAAGGGAATCTAAGTCTATTTAGGTTTAGACTTCGGTCTGGACTGTCTTGTCTTAAATAACTACAACAACGACGATTGATCTTTTAGTCAAACACACTGTAAACTCACCAACTATTTCGATAGTTGATCCTCTCAAATTTCATGCTTTTCAGGTGACCATCAGTAAGTCTTGGAATCGTATTTGGCATTATAGGGCCAATCTTTTGACTTTGGACGTACAATTAGCATCAGACATTGAGGACTCTTATGTTTTGGGCTTTAATTGTATTTGGCTGTCCAATTTATTGAACTTGTATTCAGTGGGCCCAGTTCCAAATGAGGATGACTTGTATCCGTATTTTGGGGTCCATCTTTTGAACAACTGTACTTATATCAACTTGTATTGGCATAAATGGATGTAATCTCTATTAACCTTTTGATTAGTATGCAATTTCTTGTTAACCCTATATTTCCGCTATAATGGGGTGTGACAAAAATTGGTATCAGAGACAAGGTTATAGTTAATACCGAGTTTTTCCGTTGGAAAAACTCAATCTATAGCCATTTCGTTTCAAAAGGGAATCTAAGTCTATTTAGGTTTAGACTTCGGTCTATCTTGTCATAATATTGTCGGACTTCGGTCTGGACTGTCTTGTCTTAAATAACTACAACAACGACGATTGATCTTTTAGTCAAACACACTGTAAACTCACCAACTATTTCGATAGTTGATCCTCTCAAATTTCATGCTTTTCAGGTGACCATCAGTAAGTCTTGGAATCGTATTTGGCATTATAGGGCCAATCTTTTGACTTTGGACGTACAATTAGCATCAGACATTGAGGACTCTTATGTTTTGGGCTTTAATTGTATTTGGCTGTCCAATTTATTGAACTTGTATTCAGTGGGCCCAGTTCCAAATGAGGATGACTTGTATCCGTATTTTGGGGTCCATCTTTTGAACAACTGTACTTATATCAACTTGTATTGGCATAAATGGATGTAATCTCTATTAACCTTTTGATTAGTATGCAATTTTTGTTAACCCTATATTTCCGCTATAATGGGGTGTGACAAAAATTGGTATCAGAGACAAGGTTATAGTTGATTAAATGAAGTTTTGATTTACAAATTTGGTCTTGAAATCAAAATGATTAAAACGGCGAAATGATTTGGCGAAATGATATGTCTCTAGGTCTTTTGAACATGATAACATTTGTTAGAAATGAAAGGAATCGATTTGGAGTCGATATGGTTTGCTAAAAATGGTCATAAACCAGGTTTTTCACTCAGTCAGGTAGAACTCGCGCCGCGAGGTGTGTCGAATTTCGAACAGAACCTTCACTTGATCTGACTCGCGCCGCGAAACCTCCAGGTCGCGCCGCGATTTCTGGAACTGTTTGACGTTTCAGTTTTTGACATCTTGGACACTTGAACTTCGTTTGTACGAAATGGTACTTTGGACTACCTTTTAATAACAGTGTCAATGACAATAATATTTTGAGTCAAATAAAATGAAGGTTTGTAACACATTCTCGGTTAAGGCATTCTAGGGTTGATAGCTAAGTAGTTGTACGTAGGATACTTGTCGTTGTGAGATTTGATCCTCACCATTCGTGCTCATATCCTAGGTTTTGGATAGACGTGGAGACTAGACTGCTCTTATTCTCAGACTGCTCATACTTTTAGCTCTGTGATCGCTAAGGTGAGTTTATGGCGCCCCTTTTCCTTTTTACTTTGGGCCTGAAAAGCATGTACTACTGTATACACGACTACTTTATAAATGATTTGTCTTTGTCTATGCCATGAGATTTGGTAAATTAAATCATTTGTCTTATGTCTTGCCATGTTGACGGCTGTCTGAAAATGTGTATACCTGTCTTATGAAATATTGAACTAAATGACTTTGACTTGCCATGTTGTCGGTTGACTAAATTGTTCTTTGTGTTTGACGAACTAAAATGATCCCTCTTATGTAGTTATTACCATATTGAGATCCAAATGGTTGTCTTGTCAGATTTAGTGCCTGACTGTCTTGGTTCTGGTCCGCACCCCATTGTAGACGGGAGACCTGTGCGAGGTATATCGGTCCGCACCCCACTGTAGACGGGAAATCCTGTGCGAGGTATATTGGTCATGGTTCTGGTCCGCACCCCACTTTAGACGGGAAATCCTGTGCGAGGCGTAATGGTCTTATTGTCGGATATTGATCCCGGCTGTCTTGTCATAATATTGTCGGACTTCGGTCTGGACTGTCTTGTCTTAAATAACTACAACAACGACGATTGATCTTTTAGTCAAACACACTGTAAACTCACCAACTATTTCGATAGTTGATCCTCTCAAATTTCATGCTTTTCAGGTGACCATCAGTAAGTCTTGGAATCGTATTTGGCATTATAGGGCCAATCTTTTGACTTTGGACGTACAATTAGCATCAGACATTGAGGACTCTTATGTTTTGGGCTTTAATTGTATTTGGCTGTCCAATTTATTGAACTTGTATTCAGTGGGCCCAGTTCCAAATGAGGATGACTTGTATCCGTATTTTGGGGTCCATCTTTTGAACAACTGTACTTATATCAACTTGTATTGGCATAAATGGATGTAATCTCTATTAACCTTTTGATTAGTATGCAATTTCTTGTTAACCCTATATTTCCGCTATAATGGGGTGTGACAAAAATTGGTATCAGAGACAAGGTTATAGTTAATACCGAGTTTTTCCGTTGGAAAAACTCAATCTATAGCCATTTCGTTTCAAAAGGGAATCTAAGTCTATTTAGGTTTAGGATACTTATTTCAGGAGTTATATTATTTGTCTATAATTAGACCTAACCTGATCAACTACGTCCCGATTATGTAAAATAATATAAGGCTCGAAATAAATATCTTAGATTTTGTATATATGTTATGGTTTGAACTATATTCACAACATACTGTAGATGTGGTGGGAAGGCTGCGGGTGACCCTATATATAAACATTGAAGGTATGTTAGGAATAGAAACTCAAATCGTGTGTGTATGCATAAGACTTGTATACGTGATAGTTGGATTATATTAACAATACACTGAAAATGTGGTGGGAAGGCTGCGGGTGACCCTATACATAAACATGGAAGGTATATTGTTAATAGAAACCCAAATAGTATGTGTATTGTCTAGACAAGGATTTCTTTTAAAACTCAATGTTGCGTACTGTATCATCCTTTTGACTCGTGTTGTCTTATCCATCAGACTTATATGGATTCTTTGACTATCCTTTCAGAATAGTCATGTCGGATGGAGTTAGCTCTAATGCTGTTGTACCTTGTACACCTCCAGTTCCTGTCTTGGCAAACTCCATTCCTTATTTCTAAATGAAAGATATCCTAAATATTTCTATTAAAATATGACAATGTTATATGTGTTTATAATAATGAATTATATTTTTTACATGTTTTTAATTAAAAGGTCAACTTTAAGAAATCGAGAAATGTGATTGGTCAATAAGTTATTAGAGCAACTGTGTTTTAGTATATTTAAAGATTGTTGTGCAAGAAGATAAGTAAATTATTTGACATTATCGTGTTTACTTAAGTTTTTTACTTTTCGATAAAGGATAAAAGAAAAAAAACGAAATTAGTTTTTTTTTTGCTTATAAAATATTTATTTCAGACATTAAAAGTTTACAAAAAAGACATTTTTTTTACAAATAACTAAATATTACTTTTGTTTTATTTTAAGTTTTCAATTTTAAAATATCGTTTAAAAGTATGCCGTGTATTATTTTCTTTTCTTTTTTCATTTTCTTTACAATGAACCAATTATAATTTTTGTTTTATTTTAAGTTTTTTAATTTTAAAATATCGTCTAAATGTATTCCGTGTGTTAACATTAGGGGTGTTGATGGGTCGGGTTATTCGGGTTATATGGGTCGGGTTATTCGGGTTTGAGCCATAAAAAATGTGACCCATAAACCGAACCGAATAAAGATTTGGGTTTTGGGTTTCGGGTTAGTTCGGGTTGGGTTGTGGGTTGAACCCAAATTAACCAATTGAAAAAGTTTTGAAACAACTACAAAAACTTTCAATATTAAAAATAGGGTTGTTTGCCCATTTACATATACATTACAGTATTTTAGCTACATAACAATTCCAACATATGAGTTTTGAAGTACATCATCAGAAATTCAAAATACAAAAAAAAAGATTACGCATGATCAGAATATTAGAATACACAAAAGAAGAGAGTACATGCATTATACCAATCTAGTCCAAAAGAATGTTTCTTGTTTTTGAATTTCTTGTTTTTAATTCTACAATAATAAATAACATAATACTAGACAAAATTTATATATAATAAAAGATGTAATGGAGAAACAAAATTATAATCGTCGATTCCTGCTAGCATTCTAGTAGTTATGCCATATTTATCATTATAATAATTCTACCAAATAATAAGAAGAATTTATTCGGGTTATTCGGGTTGACCCAAAATGAAATTTTATCACCCACAACCCGAACCGATTAAGTTTATATGGGTATGGTTATCAAATAACTAACCCAAATAACCCAACCCGTATAACCCAAACCCATTTGGGTCGGGTCGGGTTATTTGGGTTTGATTTTTTTCAACACCCCTAGTTAACATGGGAATCTAGTATTTCAGTAAAAAGAAAAGAGACGAGAATGAATATGATTTATAGTTTAGATGAGTACTAATGTAGTAATGTTAGACATTTTAGGAGAACAAATCTTTTTCGTTAGTATTATTTAATTTTTATTTTTTAATTTCAAAAAAAGATAAAGATTCTCCCATCAATCAATCTATCAATATCAATTTACACACAATCTTAAACACCACCTGTTCAACTACCCCCCAAATTTCACATTCAGTCATGTCTTTCCTATGATTCAATCCAATCCCATAATAACAAACAACATTAACAATAATCCTTAAAATCAACAAAAAAAACACACCCAAATTCAAATGGATTCTCAACCACCACCAAAACATGAACAACAACTCCAAGATTTAAAATCCCAACAAGAAAACAACAACAATTCCAACAATAATTCTGATCAAGACAAACAACCTCTTTTAACACAACAACAAAACCCCACATCAGCATCACCATCAATTGAAGAGCTTGAAAAGAAATACGCACCATATGTGCGTCACGATGTGTACGGCACAATGGGTCGTGGCAAAGTGTCGTTTAATGAAAAAAGTTTGTTGCTTTTTGCATTCTTGACACTTGTTCCTTTGCGGGTTATTTTGGCTACTTTTGTTGTGGTTTTGTATTACTTGATATGTAAGTTGTGTACTTTGTTTATGAAACCGAATAAAGAGGAAGATTCAGAAGAAGGACAAGAGGATTATGCACATTTAGGTGGGTGGAGAAGGGTTGTCTTGTATTGGTCTGGACGAGTTCTTTCGAGGATTATGCTTTTCGCTTTCGGGTTTTATTGGATTCGCGAGGAGACGAGAGGGCATCCCGATATCGAGGTAGTTTCTTATTTGGGTGTATATGTATATATTTATATGTATATGTATATGTTATGCAAAATAGGTGTTTGTTTAGGAGTTGTTGTTTTAGACTTTGAAAATATGAGAGGCCCTGTGTAGTTATAGTTATGCTTTTGGTATACGATACGTGTTAGCGGTGAAATATGTGACATGATTTTAGTGAAGTAGACTAATGGAATTGGTGAATTAAATTGATGTTAGTTTGTTCATAATTGCGTGTCTAATTGCAAGTAGGGCGAGGTAACGATAATCGGGTACATAGGGCAAGAATCAAGAGAAAAGGTCTTCTTATGAATAAAAAGGTTAGGTTATATCTTAGTGCTGACACGTATCTAATGCACAAAGAAAAGTAAGTGCATCAATTTGATAAAAGAGAAATGCTACACTTACACACAATTTAGCAAATATGTTGTGTGAGATGGTCTAATTAACAAAGAGGCAGAAAGAGGTGATAAAAACGAGTTAATTTAATTGGCGACATATTTGTTTGTAAGTGTAGCATTTCTCTTGATATATTATTCAGTGCAACAACTTGTAACATTAGAAGCATTCCTGCCCTATATAGCTTAAGGACCCTTTTCTTCTGAATCATGCTCTCAGTACAAGATGGATGGAGAATGTGGTATGTGATGAATTGGTGATGATGCATTAATGCATTCGTTCAGTAGTTATCATTGTCTTATCCGAATACAGTAAAAATCTAAATTTACAATCTTTTTTTGTAGTTGCATTTTGTAGCTCATTAATATCGATATGTTGAATGTTCATTGTAAAACCAGAGTTTGTGCTATAATAAGCTGAAAGTACATGTTTTTAGAATGGCAATTTGATTATTCTGGTTCGTTATAATGGTCAGGTGGAGCGAAATGAGCAATCCAAGGAAAGTGAGAGACCTGGAGTGATCATATCAAATCATGTTTCACATATGGATATTCTATACCATATGTCTTCATCATTTCCAAGTTTTGTTGCAAAGGTATGTCTACTAGACTATCCAAAAAGATATATGTGGTTAGGCAGTCTTTGGTAATATAATTGACTTGTTCCTTTTTCTTTTCTTTTCCGAAGCGATCAGTGGGCAAGCTTCCTCTGGTTGGTCTTATAAGGTTGGTTTGAATCAAATCCAATGGCATATACCATTTTCACTTCTCGTATAGTAGTTACCTTTGTTTGTATAAAGTAGACGAGCATTGGACTCTTCATATTTAACAGAGTTTGTAATTGTTCATTCTTTGGTTGCAATAATCAGTCATGCCGCTTTACAAATTAAAGTTGCTTTTGTCTTTTTGTTTTTTTCAGCAAATGCCTTGGTTGTGTATATGTCCAGCGTGAGTCAAAATCATCAAATACAAAGGGTGTCTCAGGTATTTAAGTGTTTGATGCTACTTTGCTAACTGCATTATATATCCTTGAGATTGTATCGATGATCAAGATATTTGCTCAACATTTTCCTACGCTTCATCTGTTTCCATATTCATATATAGTCGACGCCATCAGTTGACGCTAACACTGTTAATGTCAAGAAGTAGACCTAGTATCATCCAAAGCTAATCATTGGTTATCTTTTGCAAAAACAATTTTAAGTAATGGTCTGTAATTACCTGCATGTTCTCACTTCTCAGCAATTACTAGCAAAATCCTGTGATAAGTACAACTACCATTGGAAAAAATTTAAGTTTTCGTATGCTTGTTGAGTGCTTGCAGATGAATTTTGGTCCAAACAAATGGAACTTCGCAATTTTCGTTGGACATCCTTAAACGCCTAAGATTTACAATGTCCATGAGATCAAGTGTAAATATAAATATATAATCAATTAATCATCAATCTCTTTTGAGTTTTCGGTATTTGTCAGCTCATCAAATAACATCAAATAACCCTTCATTAGGGATAACAACTAATCATTATGGGTTGTTATGGATGAAAATAATAAACCATGAAATATGATCAATAAACTGAAGGATGAAAATGTGTTTTTGTAAGTTAGTTTTAATTTGCTTTTGCAGTTCGTGGGTTTTTCCCCAACGTTACTTGAAAACATAATGATTTAGTAAACTGAACAATGCAAAAACAAACAGACCTTGATCAGATACTATTGAGGCTTGAATATATTTAGTTCACTTGGTGAAATGGAATATATCATCTTATTGGAAAGTATTCTTCTGCTCATAGTTTATGGTAAATCTTTCATGTATATGAAGGCTACCTTTCTTTATAGTTCATAGCTTCAAAGTAAGTAGATGCTTTTGGTGTAATTCAGTTGCATATTTTACTTTTTACTTGCAGCCGTCGTGAATGAGAGAATTCAAGAAGCTCATCAAGATAAATCTGCACCCATGATGTTGCTTTTTCCAGGTATTAAATTCTTTAGTTTCATCTTTGATTTGTGAGATGTTAAAACCGTCTGCACCCTAAAGTTATCTTCATTTATATTCCTTGTTTCTTTGTATAGAAGGGACAACTACAAATGGGGATTACTTGCTTCCATTCAAAACTGGTGCATTTTTAGCAAAAGCTCCTGTTCTTCCTGTTATTTTGAAGTATCCTTATGAGAGATTCAGCCCTGCATGGGATTCCATATCCGGGGTACGTTATTAGATGCTACAAATTATTATTATTAATTCGGAAAAAGATTCCCTGTATTTTATTTCTCAAACATTCCAATATCGTCTCCATTTTTCAGGTCAGACATGTGATCTTGTTGCTTAGTCAGTTTGTAAATAATATGACGGTGACAAGGTTGCCTGTTTATTATCCCTCACAAGAAGAGAAGGATAATCCAAAATTGTATGCAGAAAATGTCCGGAGATTGATGGCTCGTGAGGTATGTTTATTGATTCACTTTTAATTATCCCAGCCACTATTTGTTTCTCCCATATATTCATTTTTGTCGTCAAACTCTTATCTTTTAAACCTTGGTACTACTATGGATATTTGTGGATCCTATGTTTTTCTACTTGTACCGTGTGGAATGTAAATATTTTTTATTATTTTTTGAAACGTAAGGATATCCATTAATTTTCCAAGTCGTACAAGTCTCTTTGACCTTGCAAGTCTGACTTTCGCATTTATTCGTTTAGAGTAATGTACTATAGTACATGTGCTTATTGAATGATCGTTCAAAACTTCAAAATATTGAAAATGCACCTTTCATTCTAATTAAGTTGCAGTATCATTTGATGACGTATGTTAGTTATTTATTTTTGGATTAAAATTGATGATTTGGTTTTATGAGCAGTATGTGCCAATGTGCCATGCACAATGTTTTCAAATGAATGTCATTTTCCTCTGATCCCTTTCTCTACAACACCTCATTTTTATCATAATCATGTTTTATTGTCTAATTATTAATAATGTTGGTTGTGCAGGGCAACTTAATAATGTCAGATATCGGTTTGGCTGAGAAACGAGTATATCATGCGGCTCTGAATGGTAGGCCTACTGTTTTGCATCAGAAAGAAGATTGATAGGCCCTTAAAACTGATAACTTAGTTCCCATTGGGTGTACAGTTTGAAAACACAGCAAGGCAAAACCATATGCAGATGTTTCCTGTGTGTAACGTTATATCAATCTTAGGAAAATTTAAACTGAATAAAGTGTGTTGTCAAACCGATTAAGTATATGATGATGGTGATTCTGGGTTTCTTTGATCAGACTTTCTTTCTTTCACTTTGGCCCTAGAAGCCGATTAAGTGTGTTTTTTTTTGGGGTCTGAAGCATCTCTTTTGTGTTCCTGCAGGTTTGTTTTGACAACGATAGTTTAAGATACAGATACGCCATCTGTATATATATATTTTTTTCTATTCTTTTGCCCAAGAAAAGAAGAAAGAAAATTTAGTGAAATTTATAGAAAAGTATGGCTGTACTTATCTAATGATTTGGTTCAAAAATGTTCACTGGAGTATGGCCTGGACACGTCATCATCCTGCAAAGGTTCAATGGTAAACCAGGGAGCTGGCAACGTTTTGTCAATATGCTTAGGACGAAGATCGGATTCCATTTGTTTGGTTTATCGCTGCTGAATGTCCTACGATCTTGAGATAAAACATCTGATGTATTGTATTATATGCTGGAAGCCTGTAACTTATTGCTTGTCCCATTAGGAAAAATTTATGAACAAGCTACTCAAGGGTCCCAATGTGATGGTTGATTAGTCCCAAATTTTGATACATGATATTACCTCATTTTGTCTATTAAGTCGATTATGTTTTTTTTTGGCGGTGGAGGGGGTGGTAACAAAAAAATGAAAGAGGGGGTGGTAACAAAAAAATGAAAGAACACACTGCAATCAGAACAATTAGCACATGTGACATCTACAGTACACAACACCAACAAAGACTCGTTATAAGAGAACGCAGGTTTTAGGGTGATTCCCCCCCCCCCCCCCACCCCCCCCCCCCCCCTTGTGACAAGGCGTTCCGAGCTTTTTTTAAAATCTGAAATGCACCAGAGATTGAGGTCAAACACATCGAATACAGAAGGTTGTGTGTTAGATGGTTAAAGTTGTCAAAAACCGGCTAACAAATGTCCTCAAATCGTTTAGTTAAGAATGAAGTTATTATTTTCATAACCATATTTAACACAGATTTGTTTGAAAAGTCAAAATGACCAAACAAAAGATGTTTGGTGGACCAGTTTTAAACCGGTTTTGACTGGCCCTAACACACCAAA
Source organism: Erigeron breviscapus (assembly GCA_034093135.1). Taxonomy (NCBI): domain Eukaryota; kingdom Viridiplantae; phylum Streptophyta; class Magnoliopsida; order Asterales; family Asteraceae; genus Erigeron; species Erigeron breviscapus. The sequence continues at coordinate 126,904,190 of CM067173.1, forward strand.
TCACAATTTTAATCTGCCATGATGTTCCCATCTTGGCATCTTGCAACTCAAAGATCATTTTGAGTTTTTTTTTTTTTTTTTAGAACGGCATACTATTCTGCTCATACTTTTAAAAACTGTCGTTTGGGATGGCAAGAAAAACCGAGTGTGAACAACTTATCTACTTGCATAAACCCAAGTTAATAAATTCATTGATTCTCCTAAAGCTTTGGATAGTTTGATTACAACATACACAACTAAGTAATGATCAAACCATAACCGCCTTTTTAAGGAGATTTCTCAAACAAACAAAAAATCCAACTCTAACCAGTAACCTTCTTGTCATTTGGCACACGAGGTCTCAATGGTAAGCACCCCTTCAAAGGTGACTGCAGAAACAATGAAGACGTTGACAGGTGTTTCTGCCTTGACGAAACTGATGCTAGGCAGCTAAAACTACTGCTTCTTAGCCTTCGCTTCTCGCTTTCACTCTCTAATGTTAAGCAACGAGGATCCTGCTGCACAACTGATACTCTAAGGGCTTCTGGTAAAACACAACTAAAAGCCGAACCTGCAATTTTACGAGGTCATTCAACAATTTAATTATCCAGAGTGCATTTAACGTTGAGAAGTACAGGAAACAGTCTTAACTGATTTACTTACGAAATGGGCCAATTTGGATTCTATTTTATCATCAATGGGCAAATGAGTTGTAAAATATTTCGTCAACCAAAACTATAAGTTCACGAGTTACACAACCACCCAAATGGCACATTACCAATTTAGTCAAAAAAAACACATGTTCAACAGACAGAAAATGTTACCCAGTTTAGCCAGTCGATTAACCCATTTTGGGATTTGCTTGCCAGTCAACTTGTAGCAAATGTCGTTGCAGAAATGGTTACAGTTCTTGACAATTAGGTGATATGTGTCACCATTGTAGTTTGCAGCATGATGCTCCATGAACTCTCTGACCTGAGCAGGGTTCAAACATGTAGTCCCGATTAATATTGACCTTCTAAACTTGAACCCTGGGCATTGCCTTGGTTCGACTTCAAACACACCACTAGTTGGATAGTCGTGAGCTCCAAATGCATATTCTACACCATGAACTGTCAAGTGCAGCCATAATGCATCAGAAACTTTTGATATTTCACAAGAGTTGTTAGTCTCAAATAGGAGAAGCTAAAAGGAAAAACTTATGGATCCTTAGTGAGTCAGATGGATACGCTTGGTCAGATCACTAGCTCAAAAATAGAACTTTAGTACTTTACTACCATTATGTGTAAATGAATTAAGATTCAAGACTTCAGACCAGATTATATTGAAATATGCAAATGGGAAGAGGATAACTAAAAGAACAGTGATAGGGCCATATGAGCACGGGTCAATTATCAAGTGATATCATAAGATTGCTACAAGTAGGCTCGTTTTCATCATGAAAAAACATCCTTATACACATTTGTCAATAATAACCATAATAAAAGAGATAATCCCATTTAATTAACTTAAACAAGAAAATTGAGCTACATACCTTCTACACCAGAGTGAAAGATGCCAAAGCCTGCCCAGTAAGCATAGCCATTCATCGGTGTCAAGTCATAAACATTAAGAAAAACCGGTGTGTTTCCTGGCCCATATTCGGCTTTACTTTTTGGGAAAAAACAAAAACGAGTGGCTGATTTCCCTTTTAAACGGAGAGGTACTATGGTCTTGAGCACTTTCTTTGTTACAAATTTCATCCTGCTTATAGAGTTCTAGTGGTTGGAGCCTTGGAGGCTTGTAGCCAGATAACACTAAGCACTATCCATCCTACATAAACACACAATTTCAGTAACGGAATACTTTCATGTCAACAAAGAACAATAGAAGGCGGAAATCAATAATAGTATAACTTTTCATATAAAAATAAATCTAAGTCATAACTTTTTGTTACAAAAAGAACTTCTAAACAGCAGCTGTCATTGCTACCAGTTTGAGATTTTATATCCGACAATCAGAAACAGTCACTCTACTCAACAACAAAAAAATGTAAAATATGCAAATAGTAGTGATATTCTAATGTCCACCAACCAACTTGGTTGACATTCTGACAAATAAAATTTTTAGCCAGCTACTTATATTTATTGCACTTCCATTTACTTGCTTAAAACATAATTTATACATTAACTCTTTGAGTTGACTTTGACATCTTGATGGAATAAAAGTATAATCTTAATAATATTAACATACACATCATGGAGTGTCACCAGCAAATTCATTCCAAAGGATATTTGCAAATATGATAGTTAACTTAAAGGGGCCGTCTTCCAACACAGGTCAGATGACATGAGTGGGAGCCCATGAATATAATCAAGTATCTGACCCCTTAACCAACTAGTCATATGTAGCTTTCACGTATTTATAAACGAATAAAGATAGTATTATAATCTTTAGTTCGACTTCATATATCCTTGTGCATTTCAACATTACATACAATCATGGTTACCTTATTAGAGTACATCTTATTAAACTACCCATGTGCATTATAAGACCGTATTGTATAGGCAGCATAGAACTTTAAGTAATATCATAAATTAAGGCCGTATTGATATCTGAATTTACTCATGTTACTTCAACAAATGTGAGGTATCAATTATAAAATTGGAATATGTGTTGATGGTTACAGGAGCTATATGAAACCAATCAATGCAGATGCACTATCATACCAAGTGATAACAATTTCTTATCAAACAGAGTGAAATTAATGCCACGTCTATTTATTTTCTATCTATCTATCACAAAATGCATTTCGAAAACATTCTTTTCATCTTTCCAACACCAATGCACACAAACCACATAACAATGAGTAACTTCATTTTTAGATAGCCATTCCAAAAAAGACTAAAAAAACGAAAAAGGAAAAGGATTACACAGTATTAAAAGGCATATTTGGAAAAATATTTGGAAAAGGAAAGGTAATCGGGCGTCATTAAAGGCTTTGTTATTAGGGAAATCTCTTTCTACCGGTAATCTATCTTTTTTGTATGTAAAACAGATAGATTGTTTATTATTCTCGAAATTACAGAATAAAAAAACGTAAGCAAGTCAAGTTCAAACACCTAATTGTAGAATTTCACACACTTTTATATTATCCTCAAACCTACTTGCTCAACTACGAACTTCTGGAAAACAACGAAAAGCACACGACTAGAGAGAAATACGGAAAGAAAAATCACATGAATGACAGATCAACAAGAACTTTCAATTACTCACAAGTATCACACCTTGCCCAAAACACACACCCAAAAGTAATAAAAGAAAAGAAAGAATTTAAAAAAACAAAAGAACACACATTTCCTGTGAGGTCAAAAAAGGGAAAAAGAAACAGAATACACATGTCCTTTTTTACCAAAACACAAACTTTCATAAACATATAGTTAACAAATAAAATAAACATACATTATCTCCAAAACAACTTCTACCTAACTAAATTTACTCCCAAAATACACATTGTACAGAATTATTCTGCCACATTCTTGCCGGTGGCCTTTTTAGATGCAATATCTCTACTCTCGGCTAAAGATATGACTGTCTACATCCCACCTCCGCCATGCCTCACATATCTCGCGGGTTTGGCTATAATTGTTGTAAAATGTACTCCCAGATTCTCATTTTATATAAAAATATCAAATAGTTATAACAATTTCATTCTTAAAATATCTGCATTTATATATATTCAGTTTTAACATACAAAAAATCATCAAATTATGCCAGATCTTGTACCGAACTCTATAAATCACGAAACCCAGATCAGAAACAACATAATTCACAATTCATTGTGGGTAACACACAAAAATACTAAAAAACAAGCAGTAAACATCAAATTATAAAATTATAGATGCATATAACTGCTATATATATATATATTGATGATAAATGATATGAATGTACTTGAAAAGAAGAAATTCAAGAAACATAAAAACTTACAGTGTAGAAGCAAAACAGCAAATGGGTAATGCAAGATTTACAAAAAAGAATTGAAATTTGGATGAAAGTTTGGAACTTGAAGTATTTTGAGTGAATTTATATATACACACAGTAAGTGTGTGTAAGAGAGAAAGAGAGAAGAGAAACGGAGAGTGGCAGGCAGTGGACACCCCTATAACCCCCCTTTCTCTTTGTCTTTCATTCATCAATCAATAATTTAATTTAGCTAACATTAAAATGAAAGGTAAAAATGTCATAACAAAAAAAGATACTGTTGTTCTTTTGTCATCTTCACTCTAAGTTACAACTTACAAGTACAATATCGTTTGATTGGTATTTAAAGGTACTAATTTATATTAGTTCGGTTTTTAATTGGTAAACTTATTCCCCAAATCCCCAATCAATAAATTACATTTTATTTTATTAGGAAAAAAAAAATCACTATAAAACTTGAAAACTCTCAAAAAAATTTATCTATACTATCTAATAAAAAAAACCACCTTTTTTTATCCTTAAACTCCCTGTCTTTGAAAAACCAAAAATACCTTTCTCCTTTATTCACTAATTTAAACATCTCCATCTAATATACATATAATACCCTTAATGAAATAATTTACAGTATAGATCCCTCAACACTTAAAATAACTACAATACCACCTTTAACATCAATTACTTTTACATTCACCACCATCGTCGCCCCAATCACCGTCCCCACCACCGTCACCACCACCACCTCCGCCATCCCCCACCGCCGCCGCATTGCGCGGGCATAAGTCTAGTGTCATTAAACTATTTTCAATGGTATTAGCCTATTGTAAATTGAAGATGGCTTAATACTCATTAAACACTTTGAACACCTCAAAAAGGCATTTAACTACATCTTAACCACATTACTACATCAATCAATAAGACATTCAAGTCCCACACGCATAACACATTAACTACATATAAGCATAAAAATCTATCAAAGACTTAACGACACATTATGTTGACTTAACGACTCTAGTCAACCGTTAAATAAAAGGATTGGGATGTTACAATTACCTCCCCTTAAGAGGATTCCGTCCCCGGAATCTCATCAGAAAAGAACAACTCTGGATATTTCTCTTTCATCACCGACTCGGTTTCCCAAGTGAGACTTTCTCCATGGTTGTGCTTCCACTTGATCAACACAAGGTCAATCATCTTCCTGCGTAGCTTCTTTTGCTTCCTTCCAAGTATCGCTATTGGTTCCTCAATCATCCTTTTACTTGGATCAATGCTCACATCTTTGATAGGAATCACACTTGACTCCTTGGCTAAACATTTCCTCAAATAGGATACATGAAATGTGTTGTGAATTCCATCCAATTCTGGAGGTAATTCCAACTGATATGCCACATCTTTAATACGCTTCAGAACTTTAAATGGTCCAATAAATCTTGGACTCAACTTACCTTTCTTTCCAAAACGAATGACTCCTTTCCATGGGGATACTTTCAGCATCACCATGTCACCAACTTCAAACTCAACCGGCCTTCTTTTCTTGTCGGCATAAGTTTTCTGTCTTTCTCTTGCCACACGAAGAGCTTCTTTAGCAATATTAACCTTCTCCGCTGTGAGCTCTATAATTTCAGGACCTGTAATTTGCTTTTCCAGGCTCCATCCAACAACTTGGAGTCCTACACCTTCTACCATACAACATTTAAATGGCGGCATTCCAATGCTTGCATGGTAGCTATTATTATAAGCAAACTCAATCAACTTCAAATGATCGTCCCACGCTCCACCATACTCCAATACACAAGCCCTCAACATATCCTCCAATGTTTGTATCGTCCTTTCACTTTGCCCATCGGTTTGAGGATGATAGGCTGTGCTCAAGTTCACTCTCGTACCAAGGGCTTTCTGAAGACCCTTCCAAAAACTAGATACAAATCTTGTGTCTCGATCTGAAACAATAGATAAAGGAACACCATGCTTTGAGACAACTTCATCTATGTACATCTTTGCCATCTTAGTCAATGGCACATCCTGACGGGTTGCCAAGAAATGAGCACTCTTCGTCAATCTATCCACAATAACCCAAACCATATCATTACCCTTTGGAGTTCTAGGTAACTTGGTTACAAAATCCATAGTTATATGATCCCATTTCCATTCGGGAATCTCCAATTGATGCAACATTCCATATGGCTTTTTGTGATCTGCTTTAACCCGTGCGCAAGTCAAACATCTTTCCACAAAATGTGCTACCTCTCCTTTAATATTAGGCCACCAATAGATGGGCTTCAAATCTGCATACATCTTTGTAGCACCGGGATGAACTGAATACCTTGACCTATGAGCTTCTTCAAGTACCAGTTCTCGGTTACCTTCAAGTAATGGCACCCAAATTCGACCCTTATAAGTCCGAAACCCACGGCTATTCGTCTCCATCACTAATCTTTTCTTCTTTCCAATACTTTCTTTGTCGATGTTATCCTTCAATAACGCTTTAACTTGAGCCTTCTTGATACGATCAAGTAATCCCGACTTCGCTTGTACAACCATGCTCATCAATCTACATGAAAAATTCTGCACTTCCTACTTAATGCATCAGCCACTACATTGGCTTTACCGGGATGGTATTTGATTTCACAATCATAGTCTTTCAACAGTTCCATCCATCTCCTTTGTCTCACATTCATTTCTTTCTGAGTAAACACATATTATAAACTCTTATGGTCGGTGTACAAGGTACACTTAGTGCCATATAGGTAGTGTCTCCATAACTTCAAAGCAAACACCACCGCCGCTAACTCAAGATCATGAGTCGGGTAGTTCTTTTCATGTGGCTTCAATTGGCGTGAAGCATAGGCAATAACCTTATCCCTCTGCATAAGAACATAACCCAAACCCGTAATGGAAGCATCACTATAAACAACAAGATCATCCGTACCTTCGGGTAAGGCAAGGATAGGAGCTTCACATAACTTCGTCTTCAACGTTTGAAAAGCCTTCTCTTGAGCTTCCGACCACACAAACTTCACTCCTTTCTTCGTCAATTCGGTCATTGGCTTAGCTATACGAGAGAAATCTTGTATAAACCTTCGATAATAGCCGGCTAAACCAAGAAAACTTTTGATCTCCGTGGGAGTCTTTGGCTGCTCCCACTTAGAAACAACATCAATCTTTGAGGGATCAACTTTAATTCCTTCGGAAGAAATGACATGTCCAAGAAACTGAACTTCTCTAAGCCAAAACTCACATTTAGAGAACTTTGCATATAACTTCTTTTCTCTAAGGACTTCAAGGACAGCCCTTAAGTGTTCTCGATGCTCGGCTTCAGACTTAGAATAAATCAAAATGTCATCTATGAAAACAATCACAAAATGGTCTAAGAATGGACGACAAACACGATTCATAAGATCCATAAAGGCAGCTGGAGCATTTGTCAAGCCAAAAGGCATGACTAAGAATTCATAATGTCCATATCGTGTACGAAAAGCTGTTTTCGCAACATCCTCCTTGTTAACCTTCAATTGGTGATAACCGGACCGCAAATCTATTTTAGAAAGTATGAAGCACCATGTAGTTGATCAAAAAGATCATCAATACGCGGAAGAGGATACTTGTTCTTAACCGTTCGTTTATTCAACTCACGGTAGTCTATACACATGCGCATTGAACCATCTTTCTTCTTTACAAATAAAACCGGAGCTCCCCAAGGCGAGGAACTAGGTTGTATAAAACCCTTGTCAAGTAATTCTTGAAGTTGCGCCATCAACTCTTTCATTTCAGTAGGAGCCAAACGATATGGTGCCTTTGCAACTGGAGTAGCACCGGGAACAAGATCAATCTGAAAAGTAACCTCTCGATCGGGAGGGATACCGGGAAGATCATCCGGAAAGACATCAGAAAATTCCGAAACTACATCAACGTTAGAAATAGAAGACTTCTCCTTTCGTGTATCAATCACATAAGCAAGGAAATGATCTTTATTATGCCGAATGCAATTTAGAGCCTTCATTAAATTAATGATCTTCAAGCCCCCCTTCTTCTTATCTCCATAAACAGAGATGACTACACCATCCGGGGTAGTGAAACGAACTACCTTTTGAGAACATATAATTGTGGCATCATTTTGAGACAACCAATCCATACCTATCACTATATTTCAAAACCAGCAAGAGTAGTAGGTAATAACTGGACCGGAAAAGAGCGACCTTCAATCTCAATGTCACAATCATCATAGCCCACACGTATGTCACTAATAGTACCATTGGCAATCTCTACCTCTACAGAACAATCTAAGGGAGTAGTGACTCTTTCAAGCTTAGGAGCAAACAAGGTAGATACAAAGGACCTATTTGCACCCGAATCAAAAAGAACAGAAGCAGGTTTTGAATTAACAAGGAAAGTACCGCTTACCACTTCATCGTTGTCCTTAGCAACTTCCACCGTCATTTAAAGTGCTTGAACTATTGTCTTTGGAGCGGCTGCCTTCTTTCCATCATTCTTCATCTGTGGACAATCTGCAATGAGATGACCTATTTCTTGACACTTGTAGCAACGCATCCTATCCCTACAATCAGCTGCAATATGCCCCGATGAACCACACTTATGGCACCTTTTGGTCTTGTCTGAACATTGACCATCATGAGTAGTCTTGCAAGTGGGGCACCACGTGCCACTCTTCTTCTTGTCTTTACCTCCATTCGAGGTAGAACCACCTTTGAACTTCTTATTAGAACCCGAAGACCAATTAGATCTTCTCTTGAATCCCGACTTCTTATCATCGCTTTCTCAACAACTTTTTCAGATTTGAGGTCATCATCTAACCTCTTAGACTCCTTAATAGCTGCAGACAGGGTAGTGTGCTGCCTACATAGACCACGATAACTAACCGGGAGTCCATCACAATATGCCTCAATCTGGTCCACCTCCCTACGGACCATATGACCTACAAACTTGAGTTTCTCCATGAACGAATGGGCATACTCCATTATAGCACCGGGCTTAGCAATCAAAGCCCTAAACTCCTTCTCAATCAGCCTCAACTCTCGAGTTCCAACATACTCCTCCAAGAACTTCTCCTTAAAAGTACCCCAAGGCATCACAGCTAGCATCTCGGGAGCTATGGAAACTGTAGTAGCCCTCCACCAATTACGGGCATTCTTTTTCAACATACGAGTTGCACACAAAACTTTCATGTCATCAGGACAATAACATGAAGCAAAGACCACCTCAATGTCTTCTAACCACTCCATGGCACCCACTGTATTCTGAGTACCATCAAAGTCTTTAGCACCATATTTCTGAAAACTCTCATACTTAAAGTTATTGACACGAGGGGCAACCACGACTCGAGGTTCCACCATATTTTCTACACCATTCACCTCAGAAACTACATCCTCAGGAGCAACCAATGACCTTACATTCGATGGCTCGGCACGATTTGAGCGGTTCGAATAGTTTCCATCGGTATGCTCATTCCGGTGCAAACTAGCATCCCTTTCTGCCCTCAATTGTGCTAACTCCTCTTCATTTCTCCTCAAGAGAGCTCGGATAGCTCTCAACTCTTCATGTAATTCTGCTTGATTGGGAACCTGTTCAATCACCGGGTTTGCCCTATCAATTTCCGACCTTGTGGGTTGTGCACCCGGAAGTGGCCTTCGCGGAGGCCTTTGGTTAACACCATCCCCAGCCCCATTCCCATTAGGCGGAGCACCACTAGCATTAGTTCCATCCCGTTGACTGTTAGCACGAGTATTTGCCATCTTTCTACAAGGCAATGATGACGGTTAGCAAGAGTTAAAGCGAGATTTCAAAGATTAAGACCATACTTCATCTAAATTTCTGCATCATATATAAGCATTCATGTCTTAACTTATACTCTCACACACACCCCAACCCGTCCTAGTGTACTTCATCTCAAAGCTAGGCACACCTACATAATCCTAACTTATCCTTCATCGGTTTAAGTCCAAAATCCTACGGTCATGGTCGAACTTTGGTTCGCTTAAACCATTTCTCTGATACCAACTTGTAACACCCTTCATTTAAAAATACGGGTTTCTAAAAATTTTCGCCTAACGGCGTCAAAATAAAGCGGAAGAAACATTAAAAGTCCAAACCAATTAAAATCTGTTTGGTTTACTTATTCAATGGTGTTACTATTCGCATCATCAAAACAAGTTTAATAGAAACCCGTCGGCTGCCCAACACAAAACAACCGACTAAATAATAATCCAACTCCATTAAAGACAAACATAAACAATTGTCTATAAAATTTCGGCATCTATGGGTAGCTAAGGACTTCATCAAGCTATCTACCCATTCCTTGCTCTTCTTCATCAACTACCTCAGCTACGCTAAACCTGAGGGAGCAACACATTTCAAAAGACAAGTGTTAGCTAACGAATTAGCTAAGTAAGATAACACTCAAGTTATAAAACAATTGTCCATTTCAAACATTATGGATTTAAGCACTTCATTAAGGCACAACACATATCAAACACACTATACTTCATATCAGGATGAACCACCCTAAATGTGCCTATCCTGCTTTACTTCATTACACACATATAACCACATAACTGCTTTCTACATTAACTGCTTTACTACGTTTTAACTGCTTTACTACATTTTAACTGCGTCAATGTGCAACATAAGTTACACCCGACTAGATGACAACCATTCAGTTGAACATCAAACGTCGTTAAGGAATGGCAAGCCAATTCCCGAGTAATCCGTATGTACAAGACAAATGAGGGCGGGTTAGACCCCTCGTATTACTCAACTGCATCTCAATGACCATGTTGCTAGGAGCCACCCAAGCAACCTATGTCAACGCACTTAGCCGGGCTAGGGCAAGTACGGATTAAGCTTAACACTTTCCTGCATCAAAGTTTTACGAGCTCGAAAGTGCATCATTTAGTTTAGGTGACTACATTACCTAAACATTTACTACGTTAACTGCTTTTACGTTTTGGGCCCTTAAACGTGCACGTGACATGGCAACTTAGCAAGTCTAGTGAACTAGATGAGCAAGCCATACGAACATGCACAACATCAATCAATAACAACATATACTGCATCTCATAACATCACAAGTTACTGCATATTGTAACACTACATTATACTTCATACATAGCACTACATCCTACGTCATATCATAACATGCACTACAATACATATCATGAGGGACTGCGTTTCAGGTCTCAAAGGTCAACTACATAACCCACATTACCTCCCGTGTAACCCTTATACCCATAAACAACATATGTTACCAATTGGGAAGTTATAATTATGAAACCATCGTTTGTTGAACCCTCAGCGTGTCAAAAGTAGTGTATCTTACCTCAAAGAAGCGCACGACAATAGGCAACTACGTTACCGTGCAAAGCAATAGTCTCGTCTACCTATATTTAGTAAACGACCATTAGACACGCTAACACTCACGTTATTAAAGTCATATCTCAGACCTCCACACCTACAAACAAGACCCACGACAACGACTACGCATTGGAGGTTCAAAAGTTAAACTTATTTCAAAACTGACACTGTTGCGCCGCAACTTATTTTCTGAATACGTTGCGCCGCAACATGCTACTGTTGCGCCGCAACTATTTCTAAACTGGTTGCGCCGCAACTTATGTTTCTGGAAACTGGTTGCGCCGCAACTAGCCCCGATTCTGCACAACTTCGATCGATTAAACCCCAAACCAGATCCAAACGATTCCAAATCAAATACATGACTTTCATACATCAAAATCCTTCATTTTCAAACCATTATAATGCAAATAACTCCTTTATTAAACCACTCATGATTTGCATTATCAAAAAACGTTATTTCGACATCAATTGACCCTCCAATGGTCTAGATCTGATTTCTAATGACTCATATGATCAAAAAGATACAAAATCAAATTCAATATACCTCTACTACCTGAAGATCACAATGGGGATGCAAAATACTCGATCAATCACTCCTAAATCACACGTTTGAAGGATTTTCGGCTTAGAATTTTGATAGGGGATCAAAGGGGTGGCTAGGGCTTGAGAGAAAAGTAATATTTCTGCAAATGATGAACTAATGGCTCCCTCCAAGACCCTAAACCCGTTTTTGACTTTCACACCATGTCAAAATTGGTCCCTAAGCTTCATAAAGTCATATTTTTTGCCCAAAACACCTCTATGGACTATATACAACTCATTAAACACTTTGAACACCTCAAAAAGGCATTTAACTACATCTTAACCACATTACTACATCAATCAATAAGACATTCAAGTCCCACACGAATAACACATTAACTACATATAAGCATAAAAATCTATCAAAGACTTAACGGCACATTATGTTGACTTAACGACTCTAGTCAACCGTTAAATAAAAGGATTGGGATGTTACAGTTATCCTTTTATCACCTTAGGTTCGTGAAGAACTTAGTATGTTTGCACTCTATAATTGAGGAGATTAAAAGGATAACACGGTTAAAATCTCTTTTGTGATTGAGCCCAACAATTTATGCTCAAACATCATTTATGTTACACATGTGTAAGTTATGTAGCTTACACATGGGTAAGTTAATATAAAATACAAGAAAGTGATCTGTAACTTGTAGGTTACACATGTGTAAGTTATGTAGCTTACACATGGGTAAGTTAATATAAAATACAAGAAAGTGATCTGTAACTTGTAGGTTACACATGTGTAAGTTATGTAGATTACACATGAGTAAATTAGTATAACTGTAAAATAAGTGTTTTGTAACTTGAGGATATAAATACAACAATATTTAAATTGCAACACTTTATTTTTTTCATAGGTTCCTTTAGTGTATCCACAAGAACTTCTTACAACAGTAGAGGGTGTACCTCATATGATGAAGAAGATCCAGTTTATTATCCAGATGCACCAAAGGAGTTCGTACCAGTTAAGGGAGATATTTTTGATAGTCTAGAAAAATGTATCGAGATGTATGAAAGATATGCTTATCTATCCGGCTTTGACGTTAGAAAGTCAACACACAAAAAATTGAGGAGTGGAAAAATTAGAGAAAGGTATCTTAGGTGTAACAAATCTGGAAAGACTAAAGATGTTTCAATGGATACAACAAATGCTGAGAAAAGGCAACGCAGTTCATCAATACAAGTTACTGGTTGCAAAGCTAGAGCTATTTTCAAGATTGTTGAAGGAGGTGACTCGTATATACTAGATATATTTGAGCCAAGACACAATCACCCAATGGTTCCAAAAGAAAATAGACACTTATTGAAGAAAAGCAGACAGTTAGGTTTAGCGGAAATGAGTTTCATACATAAGGTATCCACTTCAAATATAGGTGCAACAAGAGCACATCATATATATAGCAACATTCAAGGTTCATATAAAATGACACATGGTACGGTGACGAATTTCAAGAACCACCAAACTGCAATAAATTGTTATATAGGATCAGATGACTCACAAATGCTGATTAACAAAATGAAAAACACATTGCAATGTGTCAGAGGTTTTTCTTTCGATTACAAGGTAATAGATAAGAATCTTGCGGGTCTTTTTTGGGCAGATGAAACAGCTAAGTTGAACTTCAAAGAATTTGGAGACATTATATCGTTTGATGCTACCTATAGAACAAATAAGTGAGTGCACTTACACTGAATATTCTATTACATATTCTTACTATGTAGTTTGTAAAACTAACTGTTATGTTTTTATTAATTTAGGTACAACTTAATATTTGTACCTTTCACCGCTATCGATAACCACAAGAAAACAGTATCAATTGGAGCCGGCATGTTGCATAACGAGAAGTCAGATTCTTACCAGTGGCTACTTGAAAAATTTCTGCAAGCATTCGGTAGTCAACCAAAGATGGTGGTCACAGATCAAGATAATGCAATGAAGAAAGCGATTGAGGCTGTTTTCCCGGATTCGAGACATAGGCTTTGCATGTGGCACATTACTCAAAAGCTTCCCTCAAAGGTAAATGAATCTGGTTTTAAGATTTTAAATTTTTGTATAGTTTTGTGGAATTGTGGCGTAGATGGATTATGTAATATGAGTCTAATAGGAGTAAAGTAGGGTTCGGTTTTTGACTAAAACTGAAAACTAAAAGTATTGTTTTTTCTCGGTTGGATTTTAGTTACCAAGAGTGTGTTTGAGCCAACGTGGGGTTGAAAAAATTTAAAGTTTATACCATATGGTTATACAACAAGTTGAGTAACTTTTTCAAATAATGTTGGTGTAGAAACACTATAACAATGACAATAAATCAATGAAAAATAAGTAGTTGTACAGGTAAAGTTTATTTTTCTAAAAAAAAAACAAACAAACAAAGGGGGAGAAAAAAGAAAAAAAAAGGGAGTTTGGCCGTTGAAATAATGTAGGGGTAGATTAGATGAAGGGCTGAAAATATCAAGTAAGTATTTAGTGAGGACTGATTTGAAAAAAAAATGGGAATATAAGTTGTTGTTGATCGGGTGAAAATTAGGGTTTTTATTTATTTCCCAAATTATCATCAGAATCATCGACCGACCGACCATGGAAAATAAGGGTGGTTCCAAATCATCAGAAGAGAAGCAGCCGCTGACGTTTGGTTGTATTTGTTCAGACGGTTTGACTGTGAAACTGGATATGAAATGTTTCTACGAATCTAAATTCATTTATGGCCGTTTGGAAGAGATGGATATGCGCATAGAAGAGGACGAGGATCCAAATCCATATCGGGATCCCAGAGATATAAGCTTTATTGCAAATGTGACCAGCCCTAAGTTACGTCATTTTATTGGTTAATACATACTGTGTTGGACGTTTTGACATCATGAGAACCCATGATGAGGCGCATCTCTGTGCAATGAAGTTGAGGGAATTCGATTCCCAATTTATCCAAGATCTGTTACCAAGACCCTGCCTTCTTGTTCTACTTCTCAATGTACGCCTTCTAGTTTCCTTTTATATACCACATCACCTTCTATATATCATTCATCACATCTATATATCTATTTATATCTATCTATATATAAACACACACGCACACAATAAACTAAGCAGGAGTGGGTGTTAGTATTTTTAGACCAAACTTACTTTTGAAAATTTCCCTTATACCAAAATTATTAAGTGCCAAGTTTGAGACAGCTTTCCATTAACACAATAGTTAAATCCCAGCCCATTTACTTAGTAATGGGCTGACTTTGACTATGCTTTATCAAGGAATATACCTTAAGAACAACTTAAAAAAAGAAAGTCACATTGAGAAAGACTTTCAAGAAAGTTATAGGATTTGAAGCTTGTTAACTGCCAATCCTTATTATTTGGTTCTTTTTTTGCTTGACAAGTATCAATGCCCAACCTTCCACATAATCTTGAGCGGTTATATCTTCTAGCAATTCCCTTCAAGTCACTTGATTTTATCACCTGCCGACTCTCTTCTTTTATTGACCTATGAACACATCCAGCAACCAATTTTCATCACGACAATGGCTGCAAAATATGATCACATCTTATCTATCTATACAGATAATAAATAAAATAGGGAGGGGTTAAGTGGGGATCCCAGTGTACACATGGTTTGCCAAGGTAGATTTCACTCAAGCAATGACTGATTTCACATCATGCCCACAAAAAGATGTTTCACCTTTAGCCCTTTCATTTTAACTCTTTTTTCTTTTTCTTTTTTTAATGAATATGTTTATGTATCGTCAGCTCCTTTATGAATATGTTTATTGTATTAGTCTTTATGAATATGTTTATGTATCGTCAGCTCCTTTATGAATATGTTTATGTATGTCAGCTCCTTTATGAATATGTTTATGTATGTCAGCTCCTTTATGAATATGTTTATGTATGTCAGCTCCTTTATGAATATGTTTATGTATGTCAGCTCCTTTATGAATATGTTTATGTATGTCAGCTCCTTTATGAATATGTTTATGTATGTCAGCTCCTTTATGAATATGTTTATGTATGTCAGCTCCTTTATGAATATGTTTATGTATGTCAGCTCCTTTATGAATATGTTTATGTATGTCAGCTCCTTTATGAATATGTTTATGTATGTCAGCTCCTTTATGAATATGTTTATGTATGTCAGCTCCTTTATGAATATGTTTATGTATGTCAGCTCCTTTATGAATATGTTTATGTATGTCAGCTCCTTTATGAATATGTTTATGTATGTCAGCTCCTTTATGAATATGTTTATGTATGTCAGCTCCTTTATGAATATGTTTATGTATGTCAGCTCCTTTATGAATATGTTTATGTATGTCAGCTCCTTTATGAATATGTTTATGTATGTCAGCTCCTTTATGAATATGTTTATGTATGTCAGCTCCTTTATGAATATGTTTATGTATGTCAGCTCCTTTATGAATATGTTTATGTATGTCAGCTCCTTTATGAATATGTTTATGTATGTCAGCTCCTTTATGAATATGTTTATGTATGTCAGCTCCTTTATGAATATGTTTATGTATGTCAGCTCCTTTATGAATATGTTTATGTATGTCAGCTCCTTTATGAATATGTTTATGTATGTCAGCTCCTTTATGAATATGTTTATGTATGTCAGCTCCTTTATGAATATGTTTATGTATGTCAGCTCCTTTATGAATATGTTTATGTATGTCAGCTCCTTTATGAATATGTTTATGTATGTCAGCTCCTTTATGAATATGTTTATGTATGTCAGCTCCTTTATGAATATGTTTATGTATGTCAGCTCCTTTATGAATATGTTTATGTATGTCAGCTCCTTTATGAATATGTTTATGTATGTCAGCTCCTTTATGAATATGTTTATGTATGTCAGCTCCTTTATGAATATGTTTATGTATGTCAGCTCCTTTATGAATATGTTTATGTATGTCAGCTCCTTTATGAATATGTTTATGTATGTCAGCTCCTTTATGAATATGTTTATGTATGTCAGCTCCTTTATGAATATGTTTATGTATGTCAGCTCCTTTATGAATATGTTTATGTATGTCAGCTCCTTTATGAATATGTTTATGTATGTCAGCTCCTTTATGAATATGTTTATGTATGTCAGCTCCTTTATGAATATGTTTATGTATGTCAGCTCCTTTATGAATATGTTTATGTATGTCAGCTCCTTTATGAATATGTTTATGTATGTCAGCTCCTTTATGAATATGTTTATGTATGTCAGCTCCTTTATGAATATGTTTATGTATGTCAGCTCCTTTATGAATATGTTTATGTATGTCAGCTCCTTTATGAATATGTTTATGTATGTCAGCTCCTTTATGAATATGTTTATGTATGTCAGCTCCTTTATGAATATGTTTATGTATGTCAGCTCCTTTATGAATATGTTTATGTATGTCAGCTCCTTTATGAATATGTTTATGTATGTCAGCTCCTTTATGAATATGTTTATGTATGTCAGCTCCTTTATGAATATGTTTATGTATGTCGCTCTTTATGAATATGTTTATGTATCGTCAGCTCCTTTATGAATATGTTTATTGTGTCAGATGCATACAATATAAATGTTCAAAGTTGGATGCACACACTAGACCAATAAGCTGTCTATATACTATAGTTTTTGGACTATATTTGGTTATGTTTCTGTCACTTAACCATTTGATATGTAGTTGTATGCTCTTATATGTATAAACCTGCACGGTAAGGGTTTCAGAGATGTCATGCAGAAGCAGATTGCAGTCTCCTGGGCATTTCTTGGAGTTTATAACATTATTACTGTCGTTTAATCATCTAATAGAGTGACCCTTGGATTTGCAAATTAGTTTCATCATTCTTTTTCTTATCCTCTTTGTTATCTGGTTGAAAACAGGGAAACTTGTGTTGATAGTTGTATAGTTTCCATGAAATCATGAATTCTATGTACTTGAAACTTGTTTTCCTATTTCTGATGTAGATACTTGAAAGAGGGGTGAATGAGAATGGCTGTGTTGCCAATGATGTTGAAACGGAACAGATAGTGTTTGAAGATGTTCCAGAAGGATCTCCTGTTGAAGTTAGTTCCATTGTTCAAAACCGAGGTTCAATAGCAGGAAACCTCAAGATTGAAAGTAAAGCCTGATATTATTTGTAAGAATAACAACACTCACACTGTCTAGTGTAAATGTTGTTCAGTTTACTAAACGATTGCTTGTTCATTTAGTGTCAATTCAGAATCTTTACAACAGATATGGGAATCCAGTTATTATATTGAATTTAGTTAAGGTAAGTGAAAACTTCTCTATATTGTTCTAAATACAGGGGTGGCAATCGTGTCGTGTTCGGGTTGACGGGTTGCGTGTTAGCGGGTTCATATACCTCAACCTAAACACAATCCATTTAGTAATTGTGTCCAAAATTTGAACCCAAACCCAACTCAACCCATGTAACCCATATTAATCAAAACCTACATGATAAAAACCGTAAACTGAGGTGTTCTATATTTTAGATCCACACATAATGTAATATGTTAAAGGAAAAAAACCGTAAGCAAGCAAGGGTATGTTTGACAAAAGTAGTTGTAGCTTGTAATTGGAGCTGTAAAATGTAACTTTTAAGTAAAGCTGTTAGCTAAAGCTTTTATTTTTTAAATAGTTTGGTATGGTAATTGTAGTTGCAACTTCAAAAGGTATTTGTGTAACTTTTGAAGATTAAAAGTTTTATCTTGGAGCTTTTTCTTTTAAATAAAAACTAAATTAGTTGCATCCAAACAAAGCTTTTAATACTTTAGAAGCTTTTAGTATAAAATAAAAAACTAAGGGCGCGTTTAGTTGTGAAAAATGTTTTCTAGTTTTTCATTTCCAATTTTCTTGACGGAGGGGCATTAACCATCATTGAAAGTAGTATTTCCTAGAAAACAAATAATAATAAAAGTTAACCTTTGTTGCTAAATCTTAAACGATATTAAAGATATTATCACATTTTATTGAAATATAATAATTCATAACTCATTAATATACTTTGAATCATGATAAACAAATACTTTCTAAACATCCAGAAAAACGTAACACAATATATATATAATTTTTTTAATAATATAAAGTAAATATCGTGTTAGTGATAATCTTCTATTCAACAAATCTTAAAAATAAGAACTAGAAGACGTAAAAATGGTCAATTGTTTTCAGATATTCAACTAGCAAGCAGGCTTATACGTTTATTTGGGCTGAGACTCTAAACACACTTTATCACTTCCTACTTAGCTTGGGCTATTTGACACATATATTCAGAAATGTAATACTAACTGGGCCAGATTGAGAATTTGGGGCATAGGACCACCCTGATCCAAAGCCGCATCCGCCACTGCTGTTGTTGTAGTTCATTTGAGGAAAATGCAAGGTGCATTGCTTTGCATGATTTTATTTTGTAGTATTGTTGGCATAAAGTATTACTTGATAAAGAGTGTGCTATTGTCACAGGTTCCAGTTTTATGTCTTTATAAAAATACCATCTTTACTTTACAGTTGCATGTATGTAATGTGTTGGTTTTTCCTCTGTTTTTGAGACAGTTTGATTTTGTTTTTTTTTTAATATTCCAAAAAATCCATAACGACAGGATCAGTCCAATGAGCTCCAAAGGGAGCTTCATCCCCTGGAATCCATCCTAAGTGTCTGCCTTTAGGGGTAACTATCACCATACAATTTGTATCCTCCTGAATCAACATCAAGTAACAAAATGTTATCTTCTTATCTCTTTTCATAGTTTCTTATGGAAAAGGGTGAAAAATAATTTGATCGCTTCACGAGGAATTCCTCTAACAGGCGCAATGGGATCATTTGCAGCCTACGAGCAATTTCTTCAGAAAATCTAAATCACTGGGTTATGTTCATAGATCACTTATGCGCCTCCATTTTTAATTTTGTTTTTGAAGTTATATTGACATTAATTGTTGGTATTCTTACATGGATGCAAAGTAAAGGCCGGCATACATGCGTAATAGAATCCGAGCTGCTTGACTTAGAGTAGAATTCATCCAAAACCAAAAGAAACTGCAAGATATGCAAATAGTCCTGTAAGAAGTGCCCTTTCATAATCATCCGGTTCAAAGAATGCATACTCATGTCAGAGGCGTCAACGAATTCCCTAATGGATTTGCAATTGGCAGCTGCTAGAATATTGTAATCATCACTCATTTCCTCAAATAGAAGAGCATGCCTGCAAATAAAAGTCCTAGATATGACATCAAACATAAGAAGAGGTTAACTCTAGTCTGATGTGGTCAAAATGACACTTTGAACATAGAACCTAATATAGTTTAGCTCAACTTAGCAGAGGATGAAACGTATCTTGGTATTACATATATATAAAAACTACTAAATTCTGAATGTATTAAGAGATCCTTTGTCAGCAATAAAAACCTACTTTTTGAATATTCTGCGCAGTGAACTTGAAAGAGCTTTGTTATAAACTATGTTAAAGACGTTTTGAAAGTCTTCATCTGCAACGACCAAATCGAAAGGATTATACAAGGAAAGAGTACCAGAAAGGGGACAGCTACCAGATTCCTGTGATGACAATCAAAATCTATAAATGAAGCTGAATTAGTTAGAGTTAACAATATTAAAGCAAAACCATATGAAATGAGTAATGTGAAAACCATTTGAATAGATACAACGATGAGAACCTTTAAATTATAATTTGATGTTCATATGTAAATGAGATATGCGAACAAATTCTTTCATATATGGACACATCAATTATACTTAATATATTACCTATGTTCATACTTTCATATATGAATGGTTCTCACATGAACCTTACCTTATTCATATATGAATTTATGAACAATGTCTTAGAGATTATGATTTCGTTAATGATAATAATATTGTTTTAAATTAGTTTCATTAACTAATTCAAAACAATAATATTATCATTAACGAAATCATAATCTTAGACATTTAATCAAACACATTTAGTATGCTCTGCCATCATGATCAATTCGACATCCTGGAACATATTACTACAAACAAACCTCAAATTAATACCAACAACGATACGAAACCAAACATTAGTTGAGAAATATAAAAAAATAAAATAAAATTGATTGCATACATCAATTTCACAAAGCCCCATCAACAAATTCCCCTAAAATTTCAATTAGAATAATCACCAAAATAAATCACCTGAAATATTAATATTAGTGTGGCTGGAAATGCACATCAAGATATGTCCCGATTCAAGTGGGAGTCCCACATGTAATTTGATCATCATGCAATACATTTCAGGGCCGATATTTAGTCCAAATAAATAAAAAGAGCAATTAAGCAAATTAAATTAAAAATCTTGATACAAAAGGCATATGACAATTCAGTTATCCCACCGGCCCCGATTACCAAACAAAGTCTGGAAATCCTTTCTCTGTTGCCTTCTTCTCGAGCATTTGGCCATCAGATTGATGGAACTTTGTTACTGAACAAGCTCCTTGATCATCAGATTTATTTTTGAGTTTGAGTGTCCCCTGATGCATCATCACCGTCTACATCTTCTTCCAAAAACCTTCATATCCGTCAAGCATTCATATCTTATTTCGTCATTCAATATGCATGGTTGCACTTTAGTCTCTCTGATACGAGCATGGAGCGCAGAGGCGTCTTCGCCTATGCTCTCGGACATCTTTAGGGCCAATGCCTTTGCCGCCTCTCTTCAACAACAATAATCTCTCAATTGGTTAAAATATCATAATAAAGTAACTGAACCAAGGAATCAATTGCAAATATAAAAATTACTAGCTAGGTACTCACATGTCGTCCTTAGTCAGGAAGTTTTCAGCGGACCAAGAAAAGTTTAACTCCTGACTACAGAGGAACAAACAAAACACACCTTTGGATTAGAGTAAACGGCCGAAATCGTCCTTGTGGTTTACCCTAATAATCAAGTTTCGTCCTTAACTATTCGAAATGACAGTCCTTTTAAGGAGGATAAGGATCACATCCAGTCCTTTATGCAAACGGACGTTTTCTCCTTTCTGTTAACTCCCGCACGAGATATCCACGTGAGGGTATTTATGTCTTTTTTTTCTATCTTCCCCTTCTATATCAAAAGCCCAGGTCATTAAATCTTCATATCTCTTTCTCACACACAAATACATAATCCTTAGATCATCGTCATCAATCAAATTCCTATAAAACTCTCTAAAATTCCACTAAATCATAACACCCGTAAATTAGTATAATTGAAATAGCATTTAGTCACAATGGTACCAAATAGGAAGCCGTTAATAAATATGCATAGTTAACACTTCAAGAATCAATAACAAAAAATTAAACTAACAACCATTGTCGGGCTACCGGCCACCTGAAAACCGCCGCCGCCGCTTCAAAGGCTACCATCGTCACCAAATCCGGCCATTACAACAACCTCTAAACATGTTTCTTTTTTCCGATATGTATACCAATCAGTAGATTTTTTTCGTTTCCAGATCTATGCCACCATCACCTGTTGTCTTCTCCTATGTCGTGTGGACGATGATGATGTCGGAGACGGTGGTTTTCTTTACCGGTGGAAACAGAGAGAAAAAAAAAGAAGAAACTAACCGGTGTTGTTCGGATCTTGAATCTGGTACACATAATTTTCTTTAGTAATCAGATCTGAAAGTAGAAAATTCTTAGAATTTGAAGAAAGTTATGATGATGATAATTAATAATGATAATAATGATGATGATTCGTTCTTGTTATAATGATTTGGAGTTGAATAGCGATAGAAGGTCACGAATGAAGATTTAGAATGGCTAGGGGGATGTGTCGGTGAAAAAAGAAACGAAAATAGAGTGTACATTTGAGTTGGAATTTGTATGTTGGATTGAAAGTTTGATCTATTTATTTCATATAAATAAATATAGATATAGATATCGATAGATGCACATGAATGAATGGATAGATGATGATTGTGTGGTAGTGTAGAGATAAGGATGGTGTTTATAAGTTTGCAGGTAATGGAAAAAGAAAATAAGGAAAAACATCATTATTAGTCCTTGAGTGATTGAAATGACATAAGTACCCTCATCTGCACTGCATATGAGAGTTAACGGATAGAAGACAACGTCCTTTTGCATAAAGGACTAGATGTAATCCTTATCCTCTCCAAAAAGACTGTCAGTGTCATTTTGAATAGTTAAGGACGAAACTTGATTATTAGGGTAAACCACAAGGACGATTTCGGCCGTTTACTCTTTGGATTATTATTATATTATTATTATTATTATTATTATTATATATATACCTCTAATCTAACAACAATCTGAAATCGAAATACAGAAACAGAGAGAAAAATTATTACTCTTCTTCAATAATAGCTTCTGGTGATGATGATTTATCCGACACATAATCCAAATCCATTGGGGGATCTATATATAATACCTCTAATCTAACAACAAGCTGAAATCGAAAAACAAAAACAGAGAGAAAAATTATTACTCTTCTTCAATAATAGCTGCTGGTGATGATGATTTATCCGACACAGAATCCAAATCCATGGGTGCTACTGCTATATTTACCTCTAATCTAACAACAATCTGAAATCGAAATACAGAAACAGAGAGAAAAATTATTACTCTTCTTCAATAATAGCTTCTGGTGATGATGATTTATCCGACACAGAATCCAAATCCATGGGTGCTACTGCTGATGATGATTTACCCGACTCAGTATCCAAATCCATTGGGGGATCTATATATATATACCTCTAATCTAACAACAAGCTGAAATCGAAAAACAAAAACAGAGAGAAAAATTATTACTCTTCTTCAATAATAGCTGCTGGTGATGATGATTTATCCGACACAGAATCCAAATCCATGGGTGCTACTGCTTTATATAATACCTCTAATCTAACAACAAGCTGAAATCGAAATACAAAAACAGAGAAAAATTATTACTCTTCTTCAATAATAGCTGCTGGTGATGATGATTTATCCGACACAGAATCCAAATCCATTGGGGGATCTATATATATATACCTCTAATCTAACAACAAGCTGAAATCGAAAAACAAAAACAGAGAGAAAAATTATTACTCTTCTTCAATAATAGCTGCTGGTGATGATGATTTATCCGACACAGTATCCAAATCCATTGGGGGATCTATATATATATACCTCTAATCTAACAACAAGCTGAAATCGAAAAACAAAAACAGAGAGAAAAATTATTACTCTTCTTCAATAATAGCTTCTGGTGATGATGATTTATCCGACACATAATCCAAATCCATTGGGGGATCTATATATATATACCTCTAATCTAACAACAATCTGAAATCGAAATACAGAAACAGAGAGAAAAATTATTACTCTTCTTCAATAATAGCTTCTGGTGATGATGATTTACCCGACTCAGTATCCAAATCCATTGGGGGATCTATATATATATACCTCTAATCTAACAACAATCTGAAATCGAAATACAGAAACAGAGAGAAAAATTATTACTCTTCTTCAATAATAGCTTCTGGTGATGATGATTTACCCGACTCAGTATCCAAATCCATTGGGGGATCTATATATATATACCTCTAATCTAACAACAATCTGAAATCGAAATACGGAAACAGAGAGAAAAAAAAAGAAGAAACTAACCGGTGTTGTTCGGATCTTGAATCTGGTACACATAATTTTCTTTAGTAATCAGATCTGAAAGTAGAAAATTCTTAGAATTTGAAGAAAGTTATGATGATGATAATTAATAATGATAATAATGATGATGATTCGTTCTTGTTATAATGATTTGGAGTTGAATAGCGATAGAAGGTCACGAATGAAGATTTAGAATGGCTAGGGGGATGTGTCGGTGAAAAAAGAAACGAAAATAGAGTGTACATTTGAGTTGGAATTTGTATGTTGGATTGAAAGTTTGATCTATTTATTTCATATAAATAAATATAGATATAGATATCGATAGATGCACATGAATGAATGGATAGATGATGATTGTGTGGTAGTGTAGAGATAAGGATGGTGTTTATAAGTTTGCAGGTAATGGAAAAAGAAAATAAGGAAAAACATCATTATTAGTCCTTGAGTGATTGAAATGACATAAGTACCCTCATCTGCACTGCATATGAGAGTTAACGGATAGAAGACAACGTCCTTTTGCATAAAGGACTTGTTTTTTTTTTTTTTTTTTTTTTTTTTTTTTTTTTTTTTTTTTTTTTTTTTTTTTTTTTTTTTTTTTTTTTTTTTTTTTTTTTTTTTTTTTTTTTTTTTTTTTTTTTTTTTTTTTTTTTTTTTTTTTTTTTTTTTTTTTTTTTTTTTTTTTTTTTTTTTTTTTTTTTTTTTTTTTTTTTTTTTTTTTTTTTTTTTTTTTTTTTTTTTTTTTTTTTTTTTTTTTTTTTTTTTTTTTTTTTTTTTTTTTTTTTTTTTTTTTTTTTTTTTTTTTTTTTTTTTTTTTTTTTTTTTTTTTTTTTTTTTTTTTTTTTTTTTTTTTTTTTTTTTTTTTTTTTTTTTTTTTTTTTTTTTTTTTTTTTTTTTTTTTTTTTTTTTTTTTTTTTTTTTTTTTTTTTTTTTTTTTTTTTTTTTTTTTTTTTTTTTTTTTTTTTTTTTTTTTTTTTTTTTTTTTTTTTTTTTTTTTTTTTTTTTTTTTTTTTTTTTTTTTTTTTTTTTTTTTTTTTTTTTTTTTTTTTTTTTTTTTTTTTTTTTTTTTTTTTTTTTTTTTTTTTTTTTTTTTTTTTTTTTTTTTTTTTTTTTTTTTTTTTTTTTTTTTTTTTTTTTTTTTTTTTTTTTTTTTTTTTTTTTTTTTTTTTTTTTTTTTTTTTTTTTTTTTTTTTTTTTTTTTTTTTTTTTTTTTTTTTTTTTTTTTTTTTTTTTTTTTTTTTTTTTTTTTTTTTTTTTTTTTTTTTTTTTTTTTTTTTTTTTTTTTTTTTTTTTTTTTTTTTTTTTTTTTTTTTTTTTTTTTTTTTTTTTTTTTTTTTTTTTTTTTTTTTTTTTTTTTTTTTTTTTTTTTTTTTTTTTTTTTTTTTTTTTTTTTTTTTTTTTTTTTTTTTTTTTTTTTTTTTTTTTTTTTTTTTTTTTTTTTTTTTTTTTTTTTTTTTTTTTTTTTTTTTTTTTTTTTTTTTTTTTTTTTTTTTTTTTTTTTTTTTTTTTTTTTTTTTTTTTTTTTTTTTTTTTTTTTTTTTTTTTTTTTTTTTTTTTTTTTTTTTTTTTTTTTTTTTTTTTTTTTTTTTTTTTTTTTTTTTTTTTTTAGTTAACGGATAGAAGACAACGTCCTTTTGCATAAAGGACTAGATGTAATCCTTATCCTCTCCAAAAAGACTGTCAGTGTCATTTTGAATAGTTAAGGACGAAACTTGATTATTAGGGTAAACCACAAGGACGATTTCGGCCGTTTACTCTTTGGATTATTATTATATTATTATTATTATTATTATTATTATATATAGTAGTAGTTGAAACAATTATGACGTATACAACAACAAAATTAATAATTTTAGAATTGTAGAGGAGGAAACAAAATATGAATGAATGAAAGGGAAAGAAGGAATAGATGGGCTCACATAAAGACTGTGGAGGAAGCCGCTATAAAGCAACTAACTCTGCAATCAAATCAATATTATTCATAACCACAACCATTAGAATCACACGGGCAATATTATACTATGCATACATGATACATAAATGGTGGGTTGTTTATATATTTAATAAAATAATAATAAATCTGAAAAGAAACAGATGCAAAATTAGATTAGATAGGAGGAGGCTAACTAACTGTTCAGATTTAATTATATCATTAAGCTTGGCGGAATCCGACATTTTAGTACCAAATGGCTCACACCTTCCTCTCTTCATGGGCCTCCTGTACGTTACCAATCAATCGATCAATATGTTAGTTGTTGTTAACTTCGGCTTTGGCTTTTGATAATCATGTCTTACTTAGTTATACATCAACGATGATGATGATGATGATGATATATATATTTGTTTTGTTAGAAAAATTAATTTTAATTATACCTCTAATCTAACAACAATCTGAAATCGAAATACAGAAACAGAGAGAAAAATTATTACTCTTCTTCAATAATAGCTTCTGGTGATGATGATTTATCCGACACAGAATCCAAATCCATGGGTGCTACTGCTGATGATGATTTACCCGACTCAGTATCCAAATCCATTGGGGGATCTATATATATATACCGGACGCCACAATAATAATTATTATTATTCTTACGAAAAAATATATATATACCTCTAATCTAACAACAACAACAACAATTAGGATGAGAGGATTATTATTTGTGTTTAGGGCCAACTGAAATCAATATACAAAAAAAATTAAAAACAAAACTAACCGATGAAAGGGTCAGGCTGGCGGCTGCAGATGAGATATATATAATAATAAATAAATATATCGTAAAGAAAGAACCTTCTAGGTTTTAGGTTTGTGATCGAGTTATCCTTAGGCGTCTGTCAACCTTGCAGCTCTTCCTGTCTCTTCCTCACTGCCACATCAGCTTTTCACTCTCTTTAAATCACCTCTTTCTACTCACTACCAACCTTACCTCTTCTTCACCTCTTTCTCATCTCTTCCTTCACTTTTATTTATCTATATCTAAAAATAAAATAAACTTACTTTTATTTATAAAAAAAACATTACATTAATAAAATTAAAACATATTACATCTAAAAAAACAAAAAAACAACACGATACATAATTAAATAAAAAAAGGAAAGTTTTACATTATTATTTAAAAAACAAACTTCAACGTTGACGATGGTTTTCCGGCAAGCTCCAAATGTGTTCCACTAGAGCGCCTCGAAGACGGTTGTGAGTCGCTCGATCACGTAACTCCCCCATCATACGTAACTGTGTTCCAACTCGTTCGTCCCAAGTACGAACTGGCCTCTGGGGTGGAATTAACTCCAAATCGAGCGGACTAATTGCACGACCGTTATAATCAACGACCATGTTGTGCAAAATCACACAAGCGTACATCGTACGTTTAATTTTGTTGATGCTCAATGGACGCGCTCCATGAGTTAGGATTTCCCAACGACCTTGAAGAACCCCAAGTGCACGCTCTACGTCTTTCCTTGCAGCTTCTTGATAGCGCTTGAACTTTGTGTCTTGGGGTCCATGGGACACTTAAAAGACTTCACAAGTGTCGACCATTCAGGATAAATATCGTCGGCTAGATAATACCCCTTTGTAAACTGCTCGCCGTTAGCAGTAAAGTTGACCACATGAGCTCTATCTTCAAGGAGCTGGTCGAACAAGTCAGATTCATTGAGTACGTTGATGTCGTTGTTCGAACCGGCGGGTCCAAAGTAAGCATGCCAAATCCACAAATCATATGAAGCAACCGCTTCAAGCATAATCGTGGGGTGTCCTTTGTCGCCACGAGTGTATTGGCCTTGCCATGCGGTGGGGCAGTTTCTCCATGGCCAGTGCATACAATCAACGCTTCCGAGCATACCCGGGAAACCATGCACCTCCAAATGTTTCGCGGTCAGTCGATCAACATCTTCTTGTGTCGGTTTTCTCATGTACTCTGCGTGATACAACTGAACAATACACTTACAAAAGTTGTTCAAAGCATCGTATGACGTTTGTCGACCCATTTCCAAGTACTCATCTAATTGGTCGGCGTTGGCACTGTACGCCAGCTGGCGTACAGCGGATGTACATTTTTGAAAAATGTTTAAAGTGGGAGCACCCACAACATCGAAAGGAGGATTGTGAAAGTATTGAAAGTGAGCCGGTAATGGTTGTATGGCGTTAAAGGTTTGTATGTCTTTCACTATACGAATAAACATTTCCTTAGGCATTCGAAAACGCCTTCGAAAATAATCAGGAGGATAGACGGGCTCCGGGGCGAAGTAATGATTAAATAAACGGGTTGCCGCTTCGGCATGGTTTCTGGCTATGTACCTTCTTGGTGCTCTTGGTATGTTCACCCGTGCAGAACTTTCGGCTTCTCTTTCTTCATCTTCCAAAAAAGTAACAAATGTGTTCAAAATTTCTGGATCTATTGTGTAGCTACGAATGTATGATGTTGAATCTTCGTCGGAACTTGACATTTTTGTTTTATGAAATGGTGGATTGTTTTTAAATTTGTATGTGTGTGTGTGTTTTTTTTAAGAATGGGGTGGATGATAGAATAGTAGAAGAGTATATGTGTGTGTTGTTTGAAAGAGTAATGTGTGTGTGTGTTTGAAAGAGTGAGTAATGTGTTGTTTAAATAAAAGGTGGAAAAGAAAAAAAAAAAAAACAAGTTACCGTTTTCAATTTTGATTTTTTTTTTGTTTACGTTAGGCCGGGACCACCACCACCTCTTCCTCACCCGGCGATGGGGGAAGAGGCAAACTAGGAAGAGCCAAGATGAGTATGGTGCAAACGCGGAAAGAGAAGAGGCGGTGCCACGCCGAGCTCCAAGATGAGCGTTGGCACCGGCCTTATCTTTATATAAGAAAAAATTTCATTACATACCCCTGGGGTATGTCATATTATTAAGTTTCGCCCCTTTTTTTCATCATATACTTAATACCCCGAATTTTTAATTAAGATATTAATAAGTAAATAAGTTTTTATATTTAAATGAACATCGAATGTAAATGATGATAATGTTTTTTTAATTATATAGCTGACCTTAATTCTAGCTGGGAATAAATAATTTTTTTTACTTGTGTTTTAGACTAATAATAATACGAGTATTATGTATCTATCTATGTATATAATAATGGATGGAATGAATATTAAATACAATAATAATAATAATTTTTGACCAAATCGTAAACGGATATAGATATCATCATAATATAGTTATATTATAAGGAGGCATGTTATGTGTATATCATAAAAGTATGAGCCGAGTATGGATAAGAAGAAGTAACAAAGATAATTAAAGACCATAAAAGTCGAACATGGGTCTATCAAATTAACAGAATTCACTTGATATTCGGATGATTTGAAGATATCTCTTGGCTAATTAACTTAGTATATAAATTGAACAATCCCACCTTAAGTTTCAAACTACGATATATATGTATACACACATATTAATAGGAAAGCTTCAGGAGTTCTTCAACGTAGACAAACCTAAGTCATCCGATCACCATAAAATAAACTAAATTAACCGGTAGGATTATAGAGTGACCAGAGAGCACGCGGGTGATCTTTGGCGTGGTGTTCGTCCTTTGGTTCGAGTTTGTTTTAGATCATCGTACAGAAGGTGTCTAGTCCGTTTCAAGAACTCTTCGAGTCTGTTTTGATTTCTTTACAAATTCGGGTTCATCCGCGGAGGTATATTTCAATCTCGTAATTTGTCTATCTATATCTATATTATTAAAAGTATCCAAATATTCAAGGATAGTTGCGATCCTTTTAACAGTAGGAGTTTGAGATTTAGCCGACATTACTGAGGTACGGATTCTTTTAAACTTGTTATTATATAATAGTACGGATTCCTATTTTAAACTATGTTCGTTATATAATAGTACGGATTTCTGTTTTAAACTTGTATATATATATATATATATATCATATATATATATATATATATCAAAACTATGATTTGAATTCCGTTTGTTCTTTCTGCGTTACTCTGTTGTTAAAGTGATTTCGATATGTCTTTTATGGCCTCAAAACTATTTTGTTATCTGATAAATTCCGATTTTTGAAATATATGTACGAAAGATCTTTGAATATGTTGAAATTTTGATTCGAAATAAGAAAGCTTTTGAAACATTGTACGATAAGATTATTTTGAAAAGCTATGTACAAAGTTGTTTTGATATATGAGAATTTGATATGAAAACCCGAGCTAACCACCTATGGGGGTACCATAGGCGCATCATTTGGGGGCACCGATGGTGTGACACCACCGTGACGGTGTGATGTGTTCACGGCGTCTCCGCTTGTAGGATTGCTATAAGAGCATTGGCCATTTTTGTTTATGAGGCGTATGAGTCGACTCTAGGAACTGTAGGATTTGTCGGATTTGTAGGGTGGATGGTTGTGTTGTTATACTATATTATAAAGCAGATTTCCTCTAGATTTTCAACATTGAACTTAAATTTTCAATATTGATTTTAAGTACTTCCCAAAATGTCCCTCCTATCTATTCTATATTTACTAAAATAACTATAATACCCTTTCTATCTCCTCAAATCTCAACCAATTTTTTTTCTCTCTCCTCATAAATCATTTTATTCCTCTAATTCATTCAAAATCTTTTATCTCAAAAACCGTACATCGATAAATTATAAAAATTATATGGGTGTTCTTAAAATTTCATGCTCTTTCATTAGAGTGGTCATTCGATATACTTTCGACGAATTTTTAAATCCGAGGGCGGAGCCCGTACGGCTAAGGGCGGAGCCCGTCAGGTAGATCACCCCATCACCGCCACCGCCGCCGCCATTACATCACCACCCCGTCATCACCTCCATCACCGCCGCAACGCGCGGGTACCGTTCTCGTATTTAAAAATAAATAATTTTTTAACAAACGTAGGCTAATATTGTGACGTAAATATTTTCTTAATTATTATTATATATACTGTTATTTATCATCACTGTGTTTCCAATAAGTAACATGCCGACTTACATCCATCGTACCACAATTGAATATTCTCGTGAGACATAGGTTCCATTTAAGTTTTCGAAAACAGAAGAAGGTTATTTAAGAACTCACAAATAAAAAAGAACGCGAGAACAATTCTAGACCACATATTTCCCCTACCTTTCTCTCTCTTCAATTAAATAAGAAAATTCATCCAAATCATTCAAAATGTTTTATCTCACAAACCGTAAATCGTTAGATGGAAAAAAAAGTATGGGTAGTCTTAAAATTTCGTCCTCTTTCATTAGAGATGCAATTCGATATACTTTTGACGACTTTTTAATTTTCATTTTTTTTCCCTTGTATTTTTGTACCTACACATGTGTAGAATATTTGTTTTCACATGTAAATTAGTAAATAAACATCTGTACACAACAATGAAAGTTAAGGGCGGAGTCCGTCAATCCATGGCCCATGGCCGGCTTTCATGGTGGACAAAGCGGTCGATCGACCGAGGTCCGTTTTTTTAAGGGGCCGGATTTTTATTCTTTTAAAGTTTTATATATAAAAAGATTTATTTATGTAATCAACCAAATTCATTACAAATCGTAAGAATATATGTTTTTAATTCAGAAACTGAGAAAAAGATTGAATCTACCAAAATCAAAGTGGAAACAAAAGTGGAATCTCAAAAACCATGGTCCAAAGCTCCAACTTCATATTACTCAAAGAAACGAGTTAAGACCAAACTCTTCAAGACTGAACCAAAGACCATTAAGTTAGAAACCTTTGTTGCTACCCCAGTGAAACATGTCAAAAAGGAACAAGCTGAAACCCCACTCAGGACAAAGTACACCAAAGTGAAACTTCCGAAAGACTATCCTAATGCTTCTCAATCTAGCTCTCAATCTAGCTTTATACCTAAAGTGTCTAAGTCTAGCTCAGTTTCGCTAACTAAGGATACATCAAATGGTACAACTAGATATAGGGATAGATATGGATGGTTTTCTCATGATAAACCAAAGAGGCAAGAAGTTTCCTCACCTCCAAAAGATTCCAAAAAGATGAAAGTGTTTAAAACTGTAACACCCGTCGTTTAAAAATATGGGTTTTCAAAAACTTTGCACCTAACGGTGTCATATTGCGGAAGAAAGGACCTTAAAAGTCAAAACCAATAAAAACATTTTGGTTTCTGCATTCAGTTGGTGTTACTTGCGACATCATAAAATAGTTCAAATGAAAACCCAACGGTTGCCCAACATAAAACAACCGTCCAAACGTCATTACATAAATTCGACATTAAGTACTGAATGTAAACAAATGTCTAAACAAAGCGTCTATAGGGTAGCTAAGGCTCCTGCATTGCATCTACCCCAACCTCACTCGTTCTGCATATAGTTCCTTCAAGCTAAACCTGAGGGAACAACCACATTAAAAGAAACAAGTGTTAGCTATTAAAATAGCTAAGTAAGATAACACTTAAATTAAAAGCATTTTGTCCAATTAAAACAATCTTCATTATTAGACAAGTTCTTTAGGCACGTCACACATCACACAAATCTGCATAACAACTTCATATCAAATAGGATAATCATCCTAAATGTGCCTATCCTGCATTACTTCATTAACCACATATCTGCTTTCTACATTTCTGCTTTACTACGTTATTAACTGCATTAAGTGTGCTCTACATTGCACCCGACTTGATGGTTCACCAAAAGGCCACCCATCGTACGTCGTTAAGGAATGGCAAGCCAATCCGAGAGTAATCCAAAATCCTGAGGGGGTCAATCCTCCGTTAATTACTCAAACTGCGTGTGACCACGTTGCTAGGAGCCACCCAAGCAACAACTGCGTTAGCGTACTCATCCGGCTAAGACTTGTACGGGTTAAGCTTAACACTTTACTGCATCAAAGTTTAACGAGCTCGAACCTACGTTATTTAGTTTAGGTGACTGCATTACCTAAACATTTACTGCGTTACTGCTTTTACGTTTTGGGCCCTTAAACGTGCAAGTGACATGGCAACCTAGCAAGTCTAGTGCACTAGGTGTTCAAGCCATACAAACATGCACACAACATACATCAACTTCATTTCGACATTTCATGCATAATACAATACTTCATTAGACTACATCAACTGCATAGCGTCATGCTACATTAAGCAATACTTCATTATACTACATAACTGCATAGTCATGCTACATTAGCAATACTTCATTAGACTACATCAACTGCATAGCGTCATGCTACATTAAGCAATACTTCATTATACTACATAACTGCATAATAGATCACTACATTAGGCAATACTTCATTATACTACATCAACTGCATAGCGTCATGCTACATTAAGCAATACTTCATTATACTACATAACTGCATAATAGATCATGCTACATTAGCAATACTTCATTAGACTACATCAACTGCATAGAGTCATACTACATTAAGCAATATTTCATTAGACTACATAACTGCATAGTCACTACATTAGCAATACTTCATTAGACTACATCAACTGCATAGAGTCATACTACATTAAGCAATATTTCATTAGACTACATAACTGCATAGTCATGCTACATTAGCAATACTTCATTAGACTACATCAACTGCATAGTCATGCTACATTAAGCAATACTTCATTAGACTACATCAACTGCATAGAGTCATACTACATTAAGCAATATTTCATTAGACTACATAACTGCATAGTCATGCTACATTA
Organism: Erigeron breviscapus; assembly: GCA_034093135.1. Classification (NCBI taxonomy): domain Eukaryota; kingdom Viridiplantae; phylum Streptophyta; class Magnoliopsida; order Asterales; family Asteraceae; genus Erigeron; species Erigeron breviscapus. The sequence continues at coordinate 126,938,318 of CM067173.1, forward strand.
GCAATACTTCATTAGACTACATCAACTGCATAGAGTCATACTACATTAAGCAATATTTCATTAGACTACATAACTGCATAGTCATGCTACATTAGCAATACTTCATTAGACTACATCAACTGCATAGAGTCATACTACATTAAGCAATATTTCATTAGACTACATAACTGCATAGTCATGCTACATTAGCAATACTTCATTAGACTACATCAACTGCATAGAGTCATACTACATTAAGCAATATTTCATTAGACTACATAACTGCATAGTCATGCTACATTAGCAATACTTCATTAGACTACATCAACTGCATAGTCATGCTACATTAAGCAATACTTCATTAGACTACATCAACTGCATAGAGTCATACTACATTAAGCAATATTTCATTAGACTACATAACTGCATAGGTCATGCTACATTAAGCAATACTTCATTAGACTACATCAACTGCATAGAGTCATACTACATTAAGCAATATTTCATTAGACTACATAACTGCATAGTCATGCTACATTAGCAATACTTCATTAGACTACATCAACTGCATAGAGTCATACTACATTAAGCAATATTTCATTAGACTACATAACTGCATAGTCATGCTACATTAGCAATACTTCATTAGACTACATCAACTGCATAGAGTCATACTACATTAAGCAATATTTCATTAGACTACATAACTGCATAGTCACTACATTAGCAATACTTCATTAGACTACATCAACTGCATAGAGTCATACTACATTAAGCAATATTTCATTAGACTACATAACTGCATAGTCATGCTACATTAGCAATACTTCATTAGACTACATCAACTGCATAGTCATGCTACATTAAGCAATACTTCATTAGACTACATCAACTGCATAGAGTCATACTACATTAAGCAATATTTCATTAGACTACATAACTGCATAGTCATGCTACATTAGCAATACTTCATTAGACTACATCAACTGCATAGAGTCATACTACATTAAGCAATATTTCATTAGACTACATAACTGCATAGTCATGCTACATTAGCAATACTTCATTAGACTACATCAACTGCATAGAGTCATACTACATTAAGCAATATTTCATTAGACTACATAACTGCATAGTCATGCTACATTAGCAATACTTCATTAGACTACATCAACTGCATAGAGTCATACTACATTAAGCAATATTTCATTAGACTACATAACTGCATAGTCATGCTACATTAGCAATACTTCATTAGACTACATCAACTGCATAGTCATGCTACATTAAGCAATACTTCATTAGACTACATCAACTGCATAGAGTCATACTACATTAAGCAATATTTCATTAGACTACATAACTGCATAGGTCATGCTACATTAAGCAATACTTCATTAGACTACATCAACTGCATAGAGTCATACTACATTAAGCAATATTTCATTAGACTACATAACTGCATAGTCATGCTACATTAGCAATACTTCATTAGACTACATCAACTGCATAGAGTCATACTACATTAAGCAATATTTCATTAGACTACATAACTGCATAGTCATGCTACATTAGCAATACTTCATTAGACTACATCAACTGCATAGAGTCATACTACATTAAGCAATACTTCATTAGACTACATCAACTGCATAGCGTCATACTACATTAAGCAATACTTCATTCTTCTACATTAGGGACTGCATTTCAGGTCTCATGGTCAACTACGTAATCCCATAATACCTCCCAAGTAACCCCATAAGCCCACATGCATTATAAGTTATCAATTGGAAGTATGTAAGTTTGAAACCTGCTTTTAGTTGATCCCCCAGCGTGACAAAAGTAGTGTATCTTACCTGATTGTAGTATACGTGCGCAATCAAAAGCTAGTATTGCCTATGGGTAACCTCCGACACCTATCGTACATTAACATAATGAATATAAGTCATTTAGGACCTTAAATAGACCCTCGTACGAATTTAAGACTGGCTACGTAAAATTCCAGAATTACACCTAACGAACTTAGTCCTTATCTTCGTTTAACTTGTTCTTACGAACTTAACCCTTAAATTCGTTGGATTTAAACTTACGAAAATAGACAACGAATTTGATCATTAACTTCGTTTGATTCTCTTTACGAACTTAACCCTTAAATTCGTTGGATTTAAACTTACGAAAATAGACAACGAATTTGATCATTAACTTCGTTTGATTCTCTTTACGAACTTAACTTTGAACAAACTTAGGCTTCATCAAACGACTTTAGGCTTGAACGAATATAGTCCAAACGAAGATGATCTTCGTTTGTCAAACGAAGATAGCACCAGAAAACGAATTTAACATCAGCAAACGACTTTAAGCATATTTTCGTCCAGAAATCAAAAACGACTAACTTCAATCAATTTTTCCAGACTTTGATCGATCAAGGCTTCTTTCCAAACATGTTTTTGACACAACTAAACATCCCTTGACTGACTTGATCGATTACAGACTCAATTAACACTAATTTTGAATGTTAATTAACCAAAACACCGTTTAGCCCTAATTACTTGCATAATCCAATTTTAATCAGATTGATTCCTAAATAATCAACCCCCAAATCTGAAAATACAATCAATATATCAATGATTACCTGCTTGACTCGATGATCGATCAATTACAACACCAAAACACACAATTGTTAGCCCCAAAAACTAGATTAATTGCTTTAGGATTCAAGAAAGGATTTAATTGCTTTGTTAAACACTAATGGCTGCTTAATCACATCTAATGGCAGCCCTAAACCCTTAATCCCGTTTTTCACTTTCCACCTATGTCAAAATCAGTCCTTGGACTTCTATATCCTTCATTATTGGTCACAAACTGCATTATTGACCATATACAACATTAGTCCTTCATTAAAAGGCACCACATAGCCTTTACGCGACATTAAACACACTTTTATTCGTCATTAGTATTTAGGCTCTCAAACCTAACTACTTTATCTACGTTAATCACACATAGCTGCATTCAATTATTAAGTAAAGACTTAACGACACCCCAATTGACTTAACGGCATTAGTCAAACATTACATAAAAGTTCGGGATGTTACAATTACCTCCTCCTTAAAAGGATTCCGTCCTCGGAATCTCATCAGATAGGAATAACTCGGGATATTTCTCCTTCATTACTGCTTCAGTTTCCCAAGTCAAGCTTTCTCCATGATTATGTTTCCACTTTATCAAAACAAGATCTATCACCTTTCTGCGTAACTTCTTTTGCTTTCTTCCAAGTATCGCTACCGGTTCGTCTACTATTCTCTTCATTGGGTCAATACTCACGTCTTTAATAGGAATCACACTTGACTCCTCTGCTAAACATTTCCTCAAGTAGGATACATGGAAGGTGTTATGAATTCCATCCAATTCTGGAGGTAATTCCAACTGATATGCTACATCTTTGATGCGTTTCACCACTTTAAAAGGTCCAATAAATCTTGGACTCAACTTTCCCTTCTTTCCAAATCGGATAACTCCTTTCCATGGTGATACTTTCAGCATCACTAAATCACCCACATTAAACTCAATCGGTCTCCTTTTCTTATCTGCATATGTTTTCTGCCTTTCCCTTGCCACACGTAAGGCTTCTTTTGCTACATTAACCTTTTCAGAGGTAATTTCAATAATTTCGGGACCGGTCAACTGCTTTTCACCGGGCTCCATCCAACAACTTGGAGTCCTACATCTCCTTCCATATAACATTTCAAATGGTGGCATCCCAATACTTGCATGGTGACTATTATTATAAGCAAATTCAATCAACTTCAAATGTTCATCCCATGCTCCACCATATTCAAGTACACACGTTCTCAACATATCCTCCAAGGTTTGAATAGTTCTCTCACTTTGCCCATCGGTTTGGGGATGATAGGCGGTACTCAAATTTATTCTACTACCCAACTCCCGTTGAAGACCCTTCCAAAAGTTTGACACAAACCTCGAGTCTCGATCCGAAACAATAGATAAGGGAACTCCATGTTTCGCTACTACTTCATCAATGTACATTTTTGCCATCTTCGTTAAAGGCACATCTTGTCGGGTAGCTAGAAAATGAGCACTCTTCGTCAATCTATCTACAATCACCCATATCATATCGTTCCCTTTCGGCGTTTTAGGTAGCTTCGTTACAAAGTCCATGGTAATATGGTCCCATTTCCACTCGGGAACGTCTAATTGATGCAACAAACCGTACGGCTTTTGATGGTCCGTCTTCACTCTTGCACACGTCAAACACTTTGCTACAAAATGAGCTACTTCACCTTTAATATCCGGCCACCAATAAATCGGCTTCAAATCTGCATACATTTTGGTGACACCGGGATGCATTGAATACCTACTTCTATGGACCTCTTCAAGGATCAACTCTCGGTTACCACCAAGCAGTGGCACCCAAATGCGACCCTTGTATGTTTTAAACCCACGACTATTAGTCTCCATCACAAGTCGTTTCTTCTTCCCAATACTCTCGTTATCAATATTATCCTTCATTAATGCCATCTCTTGTGCTTCTTTAATTCGATCCAATAGACCCGACTTGGCCTGAACCTGCATGCTCATCAACTTGCAAGAAGAACTTTGCACTTTCCTACTTAGTGCATCCGCCACTACATTGGCTTTACCCGGATGGTATTTGATTTCACAATCATAGTCTTTAAGTAACTCCATCCACCTTCTTTGTCTCACATTCATCTCCTTTTGAGTAAACATATATTGTAAACTCTTATGGTCGGTGTAAAGTGTGCATTTAGTACCATATAAGTAATGTCTCCATAGTTTCAATGCAAACACAACCGCCGCTAGTTCCAGATCATGGGTAGGGTAATTCTTCTCATGAGGCTTCAACTGACGTGAAGCATAGGCAATCACTTTGTCTCTCTGCATTAAGACACAACCCAAACCCGTAATAGAAGCATCGCTATATACCACTAAATCATCAGTACCTTCAGGCAAGGCAAGGATAGGAGCTTCACACAACTTCTTTTTCAACGTCTGGAATGCATTTTCCTGCTTTTCAGTCCACTCGTACTTCACACCCTTCTTTGTTAATTCCGTCATAGGCTTGGCTATTCGAGAAAAATCCTGGATAAACCTTCTATAATACCCAGCCAAACCAAGAAAACTCTTAATCTCGGTAGGTGTCTTTGGCTGCTCCCACTTTGAAACAGCTTCAATCTTTGAAGGATCTACTTTAATACCTTCCGATGTAATAACATGACCAAGAAACTGCACTTCTCGGAGCCAAAACTCACATTTAGAAAACTTTGCGTACAACTTCTTCTCCCTCAACACCTCCAAAACTGCTTTCAAATGCTCACGGTGTTCATCCTCTGACTTAGAGTAGATCAAAATATCATCAATAAACACAATAACAAAATGATCTACTTTAATACCTTCCGATGTAATAACATGACCAAGAAACTGCACTTCTCGGAGCCAAAACTCACATTTAGAAAACTTTGCGTACAACTTCTTCTCCCTCAACACCTCCAAAACTGCTTTCAAATGCTCACGGTGTTCATCCTCTGACTTAGAGTAGATCAAAATATCATCAATAAACACAATAACAAAATGATCTAAAAATGGGCGGCATACCCGATTCATTAAGTCCATAAACGCGGCTGGAGCATTGGTCAACCCAAATGGCATGACCAAGAACTCATAATGACCATATCTAGTCCGGAAAGCCGTCTTTGCTACATCTTCCTTCTTTACCTTTAACTGATGATAACCGGACCGCAAATCAATCTTTGAGAAATACGAAGCACCATGTAGTTGATCAAAAAGATCATCAATTCTCGGGAGAGGATACTTATTCTTGACCGTTCGTTTGTTCAGCTCACGGTAGTCAATACACATGCGCATTGATCCGTCCTTCTTCTTAACAAAGAGAACTGGAGCTCCCCAAGGCGAGGAACTAGGTTGTATGAACCCTTTGTCAAGTAACTCCTGTAGTTGCGTCATTAATTCCTTCATTTCTGTAGGAGCTAATCGGTAAGGTGCTTTAGCAACGGGTGTAGCACCGGGAACAAGATCTATCTGAAAAGTAACTTCACGATCGGGAGGAATACCTGGTAGATCGTCGGGAAACACATCGGGGAAATTTGATACTACATCAACACTAGCGATTGAAGACTTCTCCTTTCTCGCATCAATGACATAAGCCAAGAAATGGCTCTTGTTTTTCCTTATACATTTAATAGCTTTCATCATACTAATAACCTTTACTCCTCCTCTCTTCTTGTCTCCATACACCGTTATCACATTACCCTCGGATATGGGCAATCGAATTATCTTTTGGGAACATAAAATACTAGCTTCATTTCTAGCCAACCAATCCATACCAATCACTACATCAAAACCACCTAAGGTAGTAGGCAATAGTTGGACCGGAAAAGTACGACCTTCAATCTCAATGTTACAATCGTCATATCCCACACGTATATTATTAATCGAACCATTAGCAATTTCTACCTCTATTGAGCAATCTAGGGGAGTAGTAACTCTTTCTAGCTTAGGAGCAAATAATGTGGACACAAACGACCTATTTGCACCTGAATCAAATAAAACAGAGGCAGGCTTTGAGTTAACAAGGAAAGTACCACTTACCACCTCATCGTTGTTCCTTGCGTCATCAACCGTCATTTGAAGAGCTCTCACTTTTGTTGCTGTCGTGGCGGTCTTCTTTCCAGCATTCTTCATCTGTGGACAATTGGCAATGAGATGACCCGTTTCTTGGCACTTGTAACAACGAGCTTTGTCTCTGCATTCAGCTGCAAGGTGTCCCGACTTCCCACAATTATGGCACCTTCTAGTCTTGTCGGAACATGTACCTTCATGCACACTCTTGCATGAAGCACACCACGATCCCTTCTTCTTCTTATCCTTGTCACCGCTTGAGCTAGAATTTCCGCGGAACTTCTTATTATTATTATTGTTATTAGAGGACCAGTTTGCTCTTCTTTTAAATCCCACTTTCTTGTCGTCGACTTTCTCAACTACTTTCTTGTCTGAAGCAAAGTCATCATCAAGCTTTTTAGACTCCTTGATAGCTTCAGTCAGAGTTTTGTGCTGCCTGCAGATACCTCGATAACTCGGAGGCAAACCATCAACATAGCAAGCAACCTGATCTGCATCAGTACGAAACAGATGGCCTACGAACTTCATCTTTTCCAGAAAGGAACGAGCATAATCATTAATTTTGCCAACTTCAGCTATCAAAGCACGGAACTCTTTTTCCATTTTACGCTGCTCATGAACCCCAATATACTCCTCAATGAATTTCTGCTTAAAGTCAGCCCACGTAATAGCAGTTACCATAGCCGGAGTCATCGAAATAGTAATGCTCTTCCACCAATCTCGAGCACCTTCTTTCAACATTCTACTTGCACACAACACCTTTTTGTCCTCTGGACAATCACAAGCTTCGAAAACCATCTCAGTATCATCGAGCCATTCCATGCAACCTACTGCATTAAGAGTTCCATAAAATTTCTGAGCTCCACACTTCTGGAAACTTTCAAACTTGAATCGAGGGGCGCGAACATCATTAGGAGGAACCACATTAACATTAGCATGGGGAATAACAACATCATCGACCGGTGGCTCAGTGTGGTGAGAAGGCACAGAGTGACTGTTACCAGTTCCTTCTGCGTTAGCTGCCAACGCCTGATTCAACTGTTCTTGCGTTTGGGCCAACTGGGCCTGAAGAGTCAGCACAAGATTATACATCTCCATCTGGTTGGGAATCTGATCCACCGCTACCTCGTTAACTCTCGGAGGATTGCCAGGTGGTGGAGGCATCGGACCCAATGAGCCTGGTTGATTAACACGGCGGGGGTTCACACGATTCACATTAGCATTAGCAGCAGCATTAGCGGCATTAGAGGCGCCTGCACCCGGATGGACAGGTGGAGTAACGCTAGCAGTAGCTCCGTCGCGTTGGATGTTGCGGTTGCGAGTGTTAACCATTTTCCTTCAATAAAATGGTGGAGTCGATAAGCGTAAAATAAAACAAAAAGCTCGTCGAGATAAGGCTAAAACATAACTTCGTAACATAAACATCTCGTAAGCCCTACAATACTCGCACTCATCCCAACCCATCCTACATCACACGTCATCTCTAGCTAAGGCATCCTACGAGTACCTAGCATGCACACCTTAAGTTTAAGTCCAAATCCTATGGTCAATAGGCCTTGGTTCACTTAAACTACTTCTCTGATACCAACTTGTAACACCCGTCGTTTAAAAATATGGGTTTTCAAAAACTTTGCACCTAACGGTGTCATATTGCGGAAGAAAGGACCTTAAAAGTCAAAACCAATAAAAACATTTTGGTTTCTGCATTCAGTTGGTGTTACTTGCGACATCATAAAATAGTTCAAATGAAAACCCAACGGTTGCCCAACATAAAACAACCGTCCAAACGTCATTACATAAATTCGACATTAAGTACTGAATGTAAACAAATGTCTAAACAAAGCGTCTATAGGGTAGCTAAGGCTCCTGCATTGCATCTACCCCAACCTCACTCGTTCTGCATATAGTTCCTTCAAGCTAAACCTGAGGGAACAACCACATTAAAAGAAACAAGTGTTAGCTATTAAAATAGCTAAGTAAGATAACACTTAAATTAAAAGCATTTTGTCCAATTAAAACAATCTTCATTATTAGACAAGTTCTTTAGGCACGTCACACATCACACAAATCTGCATAACAACTTCATATCAAATAGGATAATCATCCTAAATGTGCCTATCCTGCATTACTTCATTAACCACATATCTGCTTTCTACATTTCTGCTTTACTACGTTATTAACTGCATTAAGTGTGCTCTACATTGCACCCGACTTGATGGTTCACCAAAAGGCCACCCATCGTACGTCGTTAAGGAATGGCAAGCCAATCCGAGAGTAATCCAAAATCCTGAGGGGGTCAATCCTCCGTTAATTACTCAAACTGCGTGTGACCACGTTGCTAGGAGCCACCCAAGCAACAACTGCGTTAGCGTACTCATCCGGCTAAGACTTGTACGGGTTAAGCTTAACACTTTACTGCATCAAAGTTTAACGAGCTCGAACCTACGTTATTTAGTTTAGGTGACTGCATTACCTAAACATTTACTGCGTTACTGCTTTTACGTTTTGGGCCCTTAAACGTGCAAGTGACATGGCAACCTAGCAAGTCTAGTGCACTAGGTGTTCAAGCCATACAAACATGCACACAACATACATCAACTTCATTTCGACATTTCATGCATAATACAATACTTCATTAGACTACATCAACTGCATAGCGTCATGCTACATTAAGCAATACTTCATTATACTACATAACTGCATAATAGATCACTACATTAGGCAATACTTCATTCTTCTACATTAGGGACTGCATTTCAGGTCTCATGGTCAACTACGTAATCCCATAATACCTCCCAAGTAACCCCATAAGCCCACATGCATTATAAGTTATCAATTGGAAGTATGTAAGTTTGAAACCTGCTTTTAGTTGATCCCCCAGCGTGACAAAAGTAGTGTATCTTACCTGATTGTAGTATACGTGCGCAATCAAAAGCTAGTATTGCCTATGGGTAACCTCCGACACCTATCGTACATTAACATAATGAATATAAGTCATTTAGGACCTTAAATAGACCCTCGTACGAATTTAAGACTGGCTACGTAAAATTCCAGAATTACACCTAACGAACTTAGTCCTTATCTTCGTTTAACTTGTTCTTACGAACTTAACCCTTAAATTCGTTGGATTTAAACTTACGAAAATAGACAACGAATTTGATCATTAACTTCGTTTGATTCTCTTTACGAACTTAACCCTTAAATTCGTTGGATTTAAACTTACGAAAATAGACAACGAATTTGATCATTAACTTCGTTTGATTCTCTTTACGAACTTAACCCTTAAATTCGTTGGATTTAAACTTACGAAAATAGACAACGAATTTGATCATTAACTTCGTTTGATTCTCTTTACGAACTTAACCCTTAAATTCGTTGGATTTAAACTTACGAAAATAGACAACGAATTTGATCATTAACTTCGTTTGATTCTCTTTACGAACTTAACCCTTAAATTCGTTGGATTTAAACTTACGAAAATAGACAACGAATTTGATCATTAACTTCGTTTGATTCTCTTTACGAACTTAACCCTTAAATTCGTTGGATTTAAACTTACGAAAATAGACAACGAATTTGATCATTAACTTCGTTTGATTCTCTTTACGAACTTAACCCTTAAATTCGTTGGATTTAAACTTACGAAAATAGACAACGAATTTGATCATTAACTTCGTTTGATTCTCTTTACGAACTTAACCCTTAAATTCGTTGGATTTAAACTTACGAAAATAGACAACGAATTTGATCATTAACTTCGTTTGATTCTCTTTACGAACTTAACCCTTAAATTCGTTGGATTTAAACTTACGAAAATAGACAACGAATTTGATCATTAACTTCGTTTGATTCTCTTTACGAACTTAACTTTGAACAAACTTAGGCTTCATCAAACGACTTTAGGCTTGAACGAATATAGTCCAAACGAAGATGATCTTCGTTTGTCAAACGAAGATAGCACCAGAAAACGAATTTAACATCAGCAAACGACTTTAAGCATATTTTCGTCCAGAAATCAAAAACGACTAACTTCAATCAATTTTTCCAGACTTTGATCGATCAAGGCTTCTTTCCAAACATGTTTTTGACACAACTAAACATCCCTTGACTGACTTGATCGATTACAGACTCAATTAACACTAATTTTGAATGTTAATTAACCAAAACACCGTTTAGCCCTAATTACTTGCATAATCCAATTTTAATCAGATTGATTCCTAAATAATCAACCCCCAAATCTGAAAATACAATCAATATATCAATGATTACCTGCTTGACTCGATGATCGATCAATTACAACACCAAAACACACAATTGTTAGCCCCAAAAACTAGATTAATTGCTTTAGGATTCAAGAAAGGATTTAATTGCTTTGTTAAACACTAATGGCTGCTTAATCACATCTAATGGCAGCCCTAAACCCTTAATCCCGTTTTTCACTTTCCACCTATGTCAAAATCAGTCCTTGGACTTCTATATCCTTCATTATTGGTCACAAACTGCATTATTGACCATATACAACATTAGTCCTTCATTAAAAGGCACCACATAGCCTTTACGCGACATTAAACACACTTTTATTCGTCATTAGTATTTAGGCTCTCAAACCTAACTACTTTATCTACGTTAATCACACATAGCTGCATTCAATTATTAAGTAAAGACTTAACGACACCCCAATTGACTTAACGGCATTAGTCAAACATTACATAAAAGTTCGGGATGTTACATAAATTATAAAAATTATATGGGTGTTCTTAAAATTTCATGCTCTTTCATTAGAGTTCATAAAATTTCTGAGCTCCACACTTCTGGAAACTTTCAAACTTGAATCGAGGGGCGCGAACATCATTAGGAGGAACCACATTAACATTAGCATGGGGAATAACAACATCATCGACCGGTGGCTCAGTGTGGTGAGAAGGCACAGAGTGACTGTTACCAGTTCCTTCTGCGTTAGCTGCCAACGCCTGATTCAACTGTTCTTGCGTTTGGGCCAAACTGCATTATTGACCATATACAACATTAGTCCTTCATTAAAAGGCACCACATAGCCTTTACGCGACATTAAACACACTTTTATTCGTCATTAGTATTTAGGCTCTCAAACCTAACTACTTTATCTACGTTAATCACACATAGCTGCATTCAATTATTAAGTAAAGACTTAACGACACCCCAATTGACTTAACGGCATTAGTCAAACATTACATAAAAGTTCGGGATGTTACAGATAAATTATAAAAATTATATGGTGTTCTTAAAATTTCATGCTCTTTCATTAGAGATGTCATTTGATATACTTTCGACGAATTTTTAAATCCGAAGGCGGAGCCCGTCAGGTAGATCACCCCATCACCGCCACCGCCACCGCCGCCATCACCACCCCGCCATCACCTCCCACCGCCCCCCCCCCCCCCCCCCCCCCCCCCCCCCCCCCCCCCCCCCCCCCCCCCCCCCCCCCCCCCCCCCCCCCCCCCCCCCCCCCCCCCCCCCCCCCCCCCCCCCCCCCCCCCCCCCCCCCCCCCCCCCCCCCCCCCCCCCCCCCCCCCCCCCCCCCCCCCCCCCCCCCCCCCCCCCCCCCCCCCCCCCCCCCCCCCCCCCCCCCCCCCCCCCCCCCCCCCCCCCCCCCCCCCCCCCCCCCCCCCCCCCCCCCCCCCCCCCCCCCCCGAGGGTTAGTTTTTTTTTAATTTAGTTTTTTTGTTGATTGTATTATGGGAAAAGTATCTGTGTGTATGTAACTTCTGACCAGCTACTATTGTATGAAAGAAACTTTAGTCGGGTTCATTGTATGTAAGTAACCTGTTTAAACTGAATGAATCGTGTAAACAAGCTGATGTGGAGGTCTCTCATTGGGCCATGTATCAGATGCCTGGTGGTGCCACGTTGATTTCTTACACGATTCGTTCAGTTTTAACAGGTTACTTACATACAATGAACCCGACTAAAGTTTCTTTCATACAATAGTAGCTGGTCACAAGTTACATACACACAGATACTTTTCCAAGAAAAGTTTACTCTTCAAATCTTAATTTACTAATCACAAAATAATCTAAACTATTTTTATGCTTATGAGTTATGATTGAATCTGATACTTTCTTTGCAAAAAATATAAGCTTTTATCAAATAGAATAGCCCCATATTAATTAGTTAGATTAGATGGTTTTCTTTATATATTCTAACCTAGCTTTAAGGGAGGTGATATTTTCACGGACGCTTTTGATACATACAAGGAAATCTACTGTTAATAGACTTTTGTGCCCTTAAGCTATTTTACCCAATATATCTTTACCCTTTTACGTTTGACCTTCCAACGTCCAAGATCCAAAACACTACCATTCCGGAAGCTTAAACATCTATCTCTGCTAAAATGTTGCCATATATATAAGATGTTTTATCCCTTTTTCACTCTTGGCACAAGTAGCACGACTCTCAATCTATCATGAAAAAGTTTTTATTTCATGCTCTCTTCGCATATTAATATATATTTTTATAGAATGTCATCGTTATCATCTAAATTTTCTCCGAAATCTATATATATATATATATATATATATATATATATATAACACAACACACATAAATCACTATATATATACTATATATATATATATATATATATATATATATATATATATATATATATATATTTCTATATATATATATATATATATATATATATATATATATATATATATATATATATATATATATATATATATATATATATATATATATATATATATATATATATATATATATATATATATATATATATATATATATATATATATATATATATATATATATATATATATATATATATATATATATATATATATATATATATATATATATATATATATATATATATATATATATATATATATATATATATATATATATATATATATATATATATATATATATATATATATATATATATATATATATATATATATATATATATATATATATATATATATATATATATATATATATATATATATATATATATATATATATATATATATATATATATATATATATATATATATATATATATATATATATATATATATATATATATATATATATATATATATATATATATATATATATATATATATATATATATATATATATATATATATATATATATATATATATATATATATATATATATATATATATATATATATATATATATATATATATATATATATATATATATATATATATATATATATATATATATATATATATATATATATATATATATATATATATATATATATATATATATATATATATATATATATATATATATATATATATATATATATATATATATATATATATATATATATATATATATATATATATATATATATATATATATATATATATATATATATATATATATATATATATATATATATATATATATATATATATATATATATATATATATATATATATATATATATATATATATATATATATATATATATATATATATATATATATATATATATATATATATATATATATATATATATATATATATATATATATATATATATATATATATATATATATATATATATATATATATATATATATATATATATATATATATATATATATATATATATATATATATATATATATATATATATATATATATATATATATATATATATATATATATATATATATATATATATATATATATATATATATATATATATATATATATATATATATATATATATATATATATATATATATATATATATATATATATATATATATATATATATATATATATATATATATATATATATATATATATATATATATATATATATATATATATATATATATATATATATATATATATATATATATATATATATATATATATATATATATATATATATATATATATATATATATATATATATATATATATATATATATATATATATATATATATATATATATATATATATATATATATATATATATATATATATATATATATATATATATATATATATATATATATATATATATATATATATATATATATATATATATATATATATATATATATATATATATATATATATATATATATATATATATATATATATATATATATATATATATATATATATATATATATATATATATATATATATATATATATATATATATATATATATATATATATATATATATATATATATATATATATATATATATATATATATATATATATATATATATATATATATATATATATATATATATATATATATATATATATATATATATATATATATATATATATATATATATATATATATATATATATATATATATATATATATATATATATATATATATATATATATATATATATATATATATATATATATATATATATATATATATATATATATATATATATATATATATATATATATATATATATATATATATATATATATATATATATATATATATATATATATATATATATATATATATATATATATATATATATATATATATATATATATATATATATATATATATATATATATATATATATATATATATATATATATATATATATATATATATATATATATATATATATATATATATATATATATATATATATATATATATATATATATATATATATATATATATATATATATATATATATATATATATATATATATATATATATATATATATATATATATATATATATATATATATATATATATATATATATATATATATATATATATATATATATATATATATATATATATATATATATATATATATATATATATATATATATATATATATATATATATATATATATATATATATATATATATATATATATATATATATATATATATATATATATATATATATATATATATATATATATATATATATATATATATATATATATATATATATATATATATATATATATATATATATATATATATATATATATATATATATATATATATATATATATATATATATATATATATATATATATATATATATATATATATATATATATATATATATATATATATATATATATATATATATATATATATATATATATATATATATATATATATATATATATATATATATATATATATATATATATATATATATATATATATATATATATATATATATATATATATATATATATATATATATATATATATATATATATATATATATATATATATATATATATATATATATATATATATATATATATATATATATATATATATATATATATATATATATATATATATATATATATATATTATATATATATATATATGATATATATATATATAATAATATATATACATATATATATTATATACAGTTAATAATATAAAATAAAATATTGATATATATTTGTTATTAGATAGACATTATGCAATAAAGTATTAATTATTTTTAAATTGGGTTAAAAGTGTAAATTGGTGATGGAAAATCAAAAGGTGTAAATTAATTTAGACATGTGTTGATTTAATTAATTTTGAGAAATTGAGAGTTGTGATTAGTCAATTGAGGTTAGGTCAGTTGTCTTTTAGTATATATTAAGAACTCCTTATATGTAGCCAAGCCACAACAAGCAACAACTATTCTTATATACACTAACTTAAAAGTTTTCAAGAAGCCCAATTGCAACAATCCATCCATAATTAAGCCTTCCAAATGCTTGCATTCTTCTTCTTCTTCATTCTCTTTTGTGCTCAATTCACATCCATCTTTGCTCTTGAATCTAAAGGTAACTTTCTTCTTAGATATAGTTATTTGTTATTTAACATCATGTTAATGTGCAAGAGATTTTTATAAGCATTTTGTATGATAATTATGTAGCGGGGAAAGACACTATTGACATGAATGGGAGTAGCCATGTCAAAAAAGATGGCTTGATGAAACAGGAAGCTTTAGTTGTGTCGAAGGCCACTGGTGGGAAGGCGGCCGGCTCAAGTGGTGGTCAGAACAATCGTCCTACCGGTGATAAGAAAAACAAAACAACCTCAATGCTCAAAAGCTCAACTTCAAACATTATTATTGGGGCTATTTCCATAAGTATGATCCTTGTCTTCAACTTTTAAGATCATGGACACACAATCACCAATGCAATATTTGTTTTGTATTTTCCATATTGTTTCCATGGGGTTTATTTTATGTACTAGATTGTTTTAAATTTCCACATGTTTTTTGTTTCTAGAGTAGGTTTATACTAAACATTATTGAATGCATATCATGATTGCCAATATGTAGGTTTATAGTATCGTGGGTTTGATTGGTTTCGTTATGATATTTATATTCTTTTAGTTCGATTATCTATAATACCAAGTCATTCTACTCCAAATGTATTTTAAGTTTTAAGTTTTTTTTTTTTTTTTTTTTTTTTTTTTTTTTTTTTTTTTTTTGTTTTTTTTTTTTTTTTTTTTTTTTTTTTTTTTTTTTTTTTTTTTTTTTTTTTTTTTTTTTTTTTTTTTTTTTTTTTTTTTTTTTTTTTTTTTTTTTTTTTTTTTTTTTTTTTTTTTTTTTTTTTTTTTTTTTTTTTTTTTTTTTTTTTTTTTTTTTTTTTTTTTTTTTTTTTTTTTTTTTTTTTTTTTTTTTTTTTTTTTTTTTTTTTTTTTTTTTTTTTTTTTTTTTTTTTTTTTTTTTTTTTTTTTTTTTTTTTTTTTTTTTTTTTTTTTTTTTTTTTTTTTTTTTTTTTTTTTTTTTTTTTTTTTTTTTTTTTTTTTTTTTTTTTTTTTTTTTTTTTTTTTTTTTTTTTTTTTTTTTTTTTTTTTTTTTTTTTTTTTTTTTTTTTTTTTTTTTTTTTTTTTTTTTTTTTTTTTTTTTTTTTTTTTTTTTTTTTTTTTTTTTTTTTTTTTTTTTTTTTTTTTTTTTTTTTTTTTTTTTTTTTTTTTTTTTTTTTTTTTTTTTTTTTTTTTTTTTTTTTTTTTTTTTTTTTTTTTTTTTTTTTTTTTTTTTTTTTTTTTTTTTTTTTTTTTTTTTTTTTTTTTTTTTTTTTTTTTTTTTTTTTTTTTTTTTTTTTTTTTTTTTTTTTTTTTTTTTTTTTTTTTTTTTTTTTTTTTTTTTTTTTTTTTTTTTTTTTTTTTTTTTTTTTTTTTTTTTTTTTTTTTTTTTTTTTTTTTTTTTTTTTTTTTTTTTTTTTTTTTTTTTTTTTTTTTTTTTTTTTTTTTTTTTTTTTTTTTTTTTTTTTTTTTTTTTTTTTTTTTTTTTTTTTTTTTTTTTTTTTTTTTTTTTTTTTTTTTTTTTTTTTTTTTTTTTTTTTTTTTTTTTTTTTTTTTTTTTTTTTTTTTTTTTTTTTTTTTTTTTTTTTTTTTTTTTTTTTTTTTTTTTTTTTTTTTTTTTTTTTTTTTTTTTTTTTTTTTTTTTTTTTTTTTTTTTTTTTTTTTTTTTTTTTTTTTTTTTTTTTTTTTTTTTTTTTTTTTTTTTTTTTTTTTTTTTTTTTTTTTTTTTTTTTTTTTTTTTTTTTTTTTTTTTTTTTTTTTTTTTTTTTTTTTTTTTTTTTTTTTTTTTTTTTTTTTTTTTTTTTTTTTTTTTTTTTTTTTTTTTTTTTTTTTTTTTTTTTTTTTTTTTTTTTTTTTTTTTTTTTTTTTTTTTTTTTTTTTTTTTTTTTTTTTTTTTTTTTTTTTTTTTTTTTTTTTTTTTTTTTTTTTTTTTTTTTTTTTTTTTTTTTTTTTTTTTTTTTTTTTTTTTTTTTTTTTTTTTTTTTTTTTTTTTTTTTTTTTTTTTTTTTTTTTTTTTTTTTTTTTTTTTTTTTTTTTTTTTTTTTTTTTTTTTTTTTTTTTTTTTTTTTTTTTTTTTTTTTTTTTTTTTTTTTTTTTTTTTTTTTTTTTTTTTTTTTTTTTTTTTTTTTTTTTTTTTTTTTTTTTTTTTTTTTTTTTTTTTTTTTTTTTTTTTTTTTTTTTTTTTTTTTTTTTTTTTTTTTTTTTTTTTTTTTTTTTTTTTTTTTTTTTTTTTTTTTTTTTTTTTTTTTTTTTTTTTTTTTTTTTTTTTTTTTTTTTTTTTTTTTTTTTTTTTTTTTTTTTTTTTTTTTTTTTTTTTTTTTTTTTTTTTTTTTTTTTTTTTTTTTTTTTTTTTTTTTTTTTTTTTTTTTTTTTTTTTTTTTTTTTTTTTTTTTTTTTTTTTTTTTTTTTTTTTTTTTTTTAAGGAGGGAAAATTTTCATTAACATAATAATAATAATGACCAACAAGTACAACATGCTATCATAATAGGTCCTTTAGTAAGCCTCATCTTCGATACGTATCCTACGAAGATTTTTAGGAGGAAGACCTTCGGTCATTAGATCCAGTAGCATCTTATGTGTACTTATGTACTCAATACAAAGAACATTTTCCTCAATCTGTTTACATACAAACAGAAACTTTGTATCAAGATACATCTCAGCGCCAGTTGAACTGTTACTGTTCAAGCAAGTTACGGTAGCTGAGTTATCACAGTAAAGCTTCAATGGTCTATAAATAAAGTTGACGATTTTCGAGTCCACTGACTAAGTTCTTTAACAACATCCCATGACATGAAATTATGAACGTTCAGACATCATGGTAGACGTTGCAGTCAGTTTCTACTTATGACTCCGTCAAAAGATAGGTTTGCCAACTAACCATAAATATATACATTCAGAAGTAGATTTCTTATTGGAATTAAAACATCCTACTACTTCTAAGTTGTCACCTCTTCTATAAGTTAATGTGTAGTCCTTTGGTCCTTAGCAGATATCGTAAAACCTTTTAGCCGCTTTCCAGTGTGCTAATTCGGGATTAGATAAGTAACTCCCAAGCATACCGGCGATATAAGCGATATCTAGATGAGTACAGACCTGAGCGTACATAATGCTCCCAACTACTTACAAGTAAGGTATCATCCTCATTTGCTCCTATTTTATCTCAATGATTGGACTTTGGAAACAATCACATACGTCTCCTTTTACTACTAGAGTTATAGTGGGTGTGTAGTGCTGCATGTTATGGCGTTCTAAGATGTGTTCAATATAAGTCTTTTTGAGAAAGAACCAGAACATCATTACGCCTATCTCGATGTATTTCGATACCTATAACATAAGAGGCATCACGGAGATCTTTTATGTCGACATTCTGCGAAAAAGTAAACGCTTCGACTCATGCAACATATCCAAGTTGTTACTTGCAAGAATATCATCCATGTGCAAAACAAGGATGTAAATTTACTCCCACTGATCTTGAGATAGGTGCAAAGATCCACTTGATTCTTTAGGAAGTCTTGTCCTTTTATGACTTTATTAAACTTAAGGTACCATTTTAAGTGATGCTTGCTTCAACCCGTATATGGACTTATTCAACTTGCAGACCATGTGTCATTTACCTTCTGGAATTATAGGTTCACATGTATACGTCTTATTGCAAGTTTCCATTCAGGAAAGTGGTTTTGACATCCATCTGATGTAACTCTAAATCATAATGAGCTACTAATGTCATGACAATCCTTAAGGAATCTTTATGAGACAGGAGATAAGGTCTCTTGATAATCGATTCCTTCCTTTTGAGTAAAACCCTTTCGCAACTAGTTATGGCCTTATAGCGTTTGACGTTTCCTTTCGGGTCTAATTTGGTTTTGAAGATCCATTTACGACTTATAGGTTTGGATTCTTCAAGAAATTCAACCAAGTCCCAAACGTCATTATGCTATATGGAATTGAGCTTTCAAATTACAGCTTCATTCCACTATGTGGCCTGATCGCTAATAATGGCTTCTTAATAAGAGGTAGGATCAGTAAGCTTTCCAATGTCCTCAACTTCAGTTAAATAAGTTATGAGATCATCAAAAGTTATGGCCTTGCGTGACCTAGATGATCTCCTGAGTTGATTTTCAGGTTGAGTAAGGAAGATGCTTTAGCATTAATAGCATTAATAGTAAGATGCTTTGCTTTAGCATTATTTAATAAGATGCTTTATCATTAGTAGTATCATAATTAGAAGGATTAGGATTCTGATTTGGAGAAGGTGGATCAGTGATTTTAGGAGCAGCGTTGAGTACAAGAGGAGTTATCGGAGGAGTAATAATAACCGACGAGTGGTTCCCCCCGCTTCTTGTACTTATAGCAAATCTTAAGATATGATTTGTCGTGCTCCCACTGAATCTCTTAGTCTTTGAGAAACGTGGCATGATGCGTGTCAATAATGCTAGTAGTGTAGAAAAGACAGTAAAACTAATAACCGATAAAGAAACATGTAAGGGATTTAGGATCCAGTTTCTTTAAGTTAGGGTTACAGACTTATGCTTCGGCATGACAGCCTCATACTTTCATATATTTTAGACTCAGATTCCTTCCTGTCCAGGACTCTTAGGGACAGATTCTAATGGAACTTTTATTGAGTATATGAAAAGCTGTTTTAAGGCCTTAGTCCAAAGGAAAGTTGGTAAGTTAGTGTTGAAAAGACATACTCTTCACCATGTTCATTAAGGTTCTATTTCTCCTTTTAGCAACATAACATTTTGTTGAGGAGAACCTGACATGGTGTATTGGTTACTTATGTCTTGTTCCTTTCAAAAGTTATGGAAAAAGACCATGAGCTTCACCAATATCAGTATGTCTACCATAATACTTACCTTCTTTATCTGATCTCACAACTTTTATTTTTACGATCAAGTTTGTTTTAAACCAAAGGTTTAAGATCAATAAAAGTCTCTAAGGGTTCAGATCAGATTTAGGTGCATATAACGTGAATAATCGTTAATGAATGTAATAAATGATGCATGTCCTGAAATGAATGCGGGATAGGGGCCACTTAACGTCAGAGTGAATTATTTCCAACAAGTTGGAACCTTTAGTAGCTCCTTTCTTATTCCCTTTAGCCATCTCACCTTAGAGGCAGTAAATACATGTTTCAAAATCACTAAAGTCAAGAGAATGTAATATTTCATCCTTTATGAGTCGTATCACGCGAACTCGTGATATGCGGCTAAGATATTTATGCCACATTATGGAGGAATTCTCTAATTATTTAGGTGATTTTGTCTTTGTTTTAGTTATGTCATCAATATCAGGAGACAACAAAGACTGTGAGAAATTATGATCTAGTTCTAACTTATACAACATTCCATTCAAGAAACTAGGACCACGTAATGCATTATTATGAGTAATGGCAATCTCGTCATAACCATGAATTATTACATAACCTTCAAGGTCTTAGACTAAAAAAAACAGATACAAGGTTTCGAGAAATTCTCGATACACATAAGGTATCTACTAGTCTAATACACTTTCCATTGTTTATATGTAAATCATAAGTCTCCATGGTTTTGACATATAAGAGATCAACCCTTCCAACTCTAGGCTTTCTCTGGTCATTTGATAGTTTCTAGATTGCATGGAATCCTTGTATAAAACTAGAATCACTCACACATGTATTGATAAGTACATCAAAACATAAAAGAATCAAATATTACAAAAATTAAGTTACCTTTCTTAGCTAGCTACTCCTTGATTTTAGGGCAATCTAGGCACAATCATAATTTGCAGTTAGGATTGCTTGTCAAGGACTTAATGCTAGAGGTAGTAGCACCATGATTAGCCTTTGAACTTTATTTGCAGTTTTTTTATTACTGTTTTTATCTTTCCTCTTAATGGAATTAGCAGTGGTACTAAGATGAACAACTTAAGGTTGGCCCAACTTAAGGCGACCATTTTCTTGCACACACATTGCTATTAGTTCACTCATCAACCATTTATCCTTCATAGCGCTAAAATTAATTTTGAAGGAGTCGAAATGAGCAAGCAATGAGGTCATTAAAATGCAAAAGAAAATTGTCATAGACTTCCATTTTTTTTTGGACTCTTAAGCTTATGAGTCATGTCAGTCATTTACATTATGTGTTCACAAGCACTGCTATTTTCCTTTGTATTTAAGCTACTTGCAAACGCCTTATACATTCCCTCGGAAACTATGATTGATGAAGTTTCTGACCATCATTATTGACAAGTGATTCGCCCTATCCCACTTTATTAAAAATCGCTTTCTGAGCTGCGGAAGAGTTAGCAGTAAAGCAGTGGGTTCATTATGGTGAATGACATAGTCAAGGTCTATCATCTACAGAATTAGAGGTAATTAATCCTTTCATAAAGCAAAGTTTGCATCAGTAAGTGGCTCAATGCCTAAGTTAGGTACTTCAGTGAAAATAAGGAGGATATTAATTTATGATACAAGCAATAGAAGATTATAATAGTAATGCCTAAAATAAGTAGGCTTAATAGTAATGAAATTATAGTGACATGATTAGCTATATAAGGCAAACTAAGTAATGTCTATAAAAGTAAGGTAACTAAAGTAATGCCTAAAACTAACTAAGGGCTAATAATAATGTTCCTTATAGCAACATAATTAGATTTCAAAAGGTAATGAGACTAAGACCATTATACTAATGAAGCTAGTGATAAGTAAGCCTATTGTAAACACCAAAACAATAAGCTAAAGTAAGGCTCTACTTAGATGTTACATCACCTTTGGGCAGAAATAACTAATATCTAAGTACACATGAGCATTAGGGTCATGCAACACAACGCTTATCTTTTGATCTTTGGGCACAAAATTAAGAATCGTGTATATTAGGCATGAAAAGAATCCCTTTGCTACACAAAACATATTAAATCGCCTTTGGGCAGAATTAATATGCTAAGTGTTAATTATGCAAAAGAGAAAAGAGCGCAACATGAGAATCACATTTGACCTTTGGGCGCAAATGATGAAACCATGTACATTAGTGCGAAGCCCCCACACATTACGGGGGTCCGGGGGCAGCGCCCCTGGAAAGCGGGGTCCAAGGGGCGGCAGCCCCTGGCGGGGTCCAAGGGGCAGAGCCCCTGGCTGGGGTCGAAACGCCTCAGAAAAAATTATTTTCTGAAAATTAGGGTTAATTTTGCCATTGAATTTAAGGGTAAAACTATAAGCACGAATTATATCTTCGCATGTTAAACATTAAGTTCGTAAGTTATAGTATCTTCGTAAGTTAAAATTTAAGTTCGTACGAAGATACTTTACGAAAATAACTGAACGAAGATAGCTGTACGAAGATAGGTTTAAGTTCGTGAAACAGTAAGTGCGAAGATGAGCAGAAGTTTCGTACACAAATAAGCCTTACGAACTTAGTAATTCCTTACGAACTTAGAGTTCAAACGAATTTAGAGTTCAAACGAACTTTAAGTTCGTAAGAAGCATACGAACTTAAGCTTCTGCATTTTTTTTTTTAGTTCGCGATTTAGGGTACGAAAACGGATCAAATCAATGGGGAATCGATTTAACCACTCTCTGATACCACTTGTTGGATTTAAACATGATTCGATCCATTTAATAACGTACCAGTTGATCCTGAGGAACCTGTGAGGGCATTAAACATTGATGCCATTGATTCGGGTTCCCAAAATAAGATGATTGAATTAGGATGGAATGATGAATTCGGTTTTGATGAATTCAACAGAGGAAGGAGAACGAAATTAGATATGAGGAGGCTGTGATTATGTGTGTTGATTAACCTAAAATTAGGTTAATTACTCTCTATTTATATAAGGAGAGTATTTTCACATTTAGTCCCTCTGGTGTTTAATTTGTGCCTCATTAGTCCTCTTAGTTCCAATCACCTAATGGGAAACCCTATAATACGTCTTTAAGAGTAAATACATCCATCGAATATTTACTAGACATAGGGATTTCAGTTATCGTCAATTATCATATCAGGAAGGATAGATGATCAGTGACGGTCACACTAACGTGGTTCCAACATTCTCCCACTTGACCAAGCGATCATTTATCTATGAGCATTTAATAAGTCCGGCCGGGATAATACTCATTTTTTGTTTTAAACCGAAATCATAGCCAATAAGTACAGTCGTAGAGAAGAACATCAACTCAGGACCCCCACTAGTCAAACTATGACTCAAATTTAAAACTAATAAGCAATGATCAATTGACTGAGACAAATTTTGTTATATAACGTCTTTACACTATTATGAGCTCAAAGTGTAACTAATAGACAAACAAAATCTGAATAAGGAGGAAAATTTTCATTAACATAATAATAATAATGACCAACAAGTACAACATGCTATCATAATAGGTCCTTTAGTAAGCCTCATCTTCGATACGTATCCTACGAAGATTTTTAGGAGGAAGACCTTCGGTCATTGGATCCACTAGCATATTATGTGTACTTATGTACTCAATACAAAGAACATTTTCCTCAATCTGTTTACATACAAACAGAAACTTTGTATCAAGATACATCTCAGCACCAGTTGAACTGTTACTGTTCAAGCAAGTTACGGTAGCTGAGTTATCACAGTAAAGCTTCAATGGTCTATAAATAAAGTTGACGATTTTCGAGTCCACTGACTAAGTTCTTTAACAACATCCCATGACATGAAATTATGAACGTTCAGACATCATGGTAGACGTTGCAGTCAGTTTCTACTTATGACTCCGTCAAAAGATAGGTTTGCCAACTAACCATAAATATATACATTCAGAAGTAGATTTCTTATTGGAATTAAAACATCCTACTACTTCTAAGTTGTCACCTCTTCTATAAGTTAATGTGTAGTCTTTGGTCCTTAGCAGATATCGTAAACCTTTTAGCCGCTTTCCAGTGTGCTAATTCGGGATTAGATAAGTAACTCCCAAGCATACCGGCGATATAATCGATATCTAGATGAGTACAGACCTGAGCGTACATAATGCTCCCAACTACTTATAAGTAAGGTATCATCCTCATTTGCTCCTATTTTATCTCAATGATTGGACTTTGGAAACAATCACATACGTCTCCTTTTACTACTAGAGTTATAGTGGGTGTGTAGTGCTGCATGTTATGGCGTTCTAAGATGTGTTCAATATAAGTCTTTTGAGAAAGAACCAGAACATCATTACGCCTATCTCGATGTATTTCGATACCTATAACATAAGAGGCATCACGGAGATCTTTTATGTCGACATTCTGCGAAAAAGTAAACGCTTCGACTCATGCAACATATCCAAGTTGTTACTTGCAAGAATATCATCCACGTGCAAAACAAGGATTGTAAATTTACTCCCACTGATCTTGAGATAGGTGCATTGATCCACTTGATTCTTTTAGGAAGTCTTGTCCTTTTTATGACTTCATTAAACTTAAGGTACCATTTTAGTGATGCTTGCTTCAACCCGTATATGGACTTATTCAACTTGCAGACCATGTGCCATTTACCTTCTGGAATTATAGGTTCACATGTATACGTCTTATTGCAAGTTTCCATTAGGAAAGTGGTTTTGACATCCATCTGATGTAACTCTCAATCATAATGAGCTACTAATGTCATGACAATCCTTAAGGAATCTTTATGAGACAGGAGATAAGGTCTCTTGATAATCGATTCCTTCCTTTTGAGTAAAGCCCTTCGCAACCAGTTTGGCCTTATAGCGTTTGACATTTCCATTCGGGTCTAATTTGGTTTTTGAAGATCCATTTACAACTTATAGGTTTGGATTCTTCAAGAAATTCAACCAAGTCCCAAACGTCATTATGCTATATGGAATTGAGCTTTCAAATTACAGCTTCATTCCACTATGTGGCCTGATCGCTAATAATGGCTTCTTAATAAGAGGTAAGATCAGTAAGCTTTCCAATGTCCTCAACTTCAGTTAAATAAGTTATGAAATCATCAAAAGTTATGGCCTTGCGCCTAGATGATCTCCTGAGTTGATTTTCAGGTTGAGTAAGGAAGATGCTTTAGCATTAATAGTAAGATGCTTTGCTTTAGCATTATTTAATAAGATGCTTTATCATTAGTAGTATCATAATTAGGAGGATTAGGATTCTGATTTGGAGAAGGTGGATCAGTGATTTTAGGAGCAGCGTTGAGTACAAGAGGAGTTATCGGAGGAGTAATAATAACCGACGAGTGGTTCCCCCCGCTTCTTGTACTTATAGCAAATCTTAAGTTATGATTTGTCGTGCTCCCACTGATCTCTTAGTCTTTGAGAAACGTGGCATGATGCATGTCAATAATGCTAGTAGTGTAGAAAAGACAGTAAAACTAATAACCGATAAAGAAACATGTAAGGGATTTAGGATCCAGTTTCTTTAATTTAGGGTTACAGACTTATGCTTCGGCATGACAGCCTCATACTTTCATATATTTTAGACTCAGATTCCTTCCTGTCCATGACTCTTAGGGACAGATTCTAATGGAACTTTTATTGAGTATATGAAAAGCTGTTTTAAGGCCTTAGTCCAAAGGAAAGTTGGTAAGTTAGTGTTGAAAAGGCATACTCTTCACCATGTTCATTAAGGTTCTATTTCTCCTTTTAGCAACATAACATTTTGTTGAGGAGAACCTGACATGGTGTATTGGTTACTTATGTCTTGTTCCTTTCAAAAGTTATGGAAAAGGACCATGAGCTTCACCAATATCAGTATGTCTACCATAATACTTACCTCTTTTATCTGATCTCACAACTTTTATTTTACGATCAAGTTTGTTTTAAACCAAAGGTTTAAGATCAATAAAAGTCTCTAAGGGTTCAGATCAAATTTAGGTGCATATAACGTGAATAATCGTTAATGAATGTAATAATGATGCATGTCCTGAAATGAATGCGGGATAGGGGCCACTTAACGTCAGAGTGAATTATTTCCAACAAGTTGGAACCTTTAGTAGATCCTTTCTTATTCCCTTTAGCCATCTCACCTTAGAGGCAGTAAATACATGTTTCAAAATCACTAAAGTCAATAGAACGTAATATTTCATCCTTTATGAGTCGTATCATGCGAATTCGTGAGATGTGGCCAAGATCTTTATGCCACAACAAGGATGAATTCTCTAAGTATTTAGGTGATTTTGTCTTTGTTTTAGTTATGTCATCAATATCAGGAGACAACAAAGACTGTGAGAAATTATGATCTAGTTCTAACTTATACAACATTCTATTCAAGAAACTAGGACCACGTAATGCATTATTATGAGTAATGGCAATCTCGTCATAACCATGAATTATTACATAACCTTCAAGGTCTTAGACTAAAAAAACAGATACAAGGTTTCGAGAAATTCTCGATACACATAAGGTATCTACTAGTCTAATACACTTTCCATTGTTTATATGTAAATCATAAGTCTCCATGGTTTCGACATATAAGAGATCAACCCTTCCAACTCTAGGCTTTTCTGGTCATTTGATAGTTTCTAGATTGCATGGAATCCTTGTATAAAACTAGAATCACTCACACATGTATTGATAATAGGTACATCAAACATAAAAGAATCAAATATTACAGGAAATAAGTTACCTTTCTTAGCTAGCTACTCCTTGATTTTAGGGCAATCTGAGCATAATCAGAATTTGCAGTTAGGATTGCTCGTCAAGGACTTAAAGCTAGAGGTAGTAGCACCATGATTAGCCTTTGAACTTTATTTGCAGTTTTTATTACTGTTTTTATCTTTCCTCTTAATGGAATTAGCAGTGGTACTAAGATGAACAACTTAAGGTTGGCCCAACTTAAGGCGACCATTTTCTTGCACACACATTGCTATTAGTTCACTCATCAACCATTTATCCTTCATAGCGCTAAAATTAATTTTGAAGGAGTCGAAATGAGCAAGCAATGAGGTCATTAAAATGCAAAAGAAAATTGTCATAGACTTCCATTTTTTTTTGGACTCTTAAGCTTATGAGTCATGTCAGTCATTTACATTATGTGTTCACAAGCACTGCTATTTCCTTTGTATTTAAGTACCTTATACATTCCCTCGGAAACTATGATTGATGAAGTTTCTGACCATCATTATTGACAAGTGATTCGCCCTATCCCACTTTATTAAAAATTCGCTTTCTGAGCTGCGGAAGAGTTAGCAGTAAAGCAGTGGGTTCATTATGGTGAATGACATAGTCAAGGTCTATCATCTACAGAATTAGAGGTAATTAATCCTTTCATAAAGCAAAGTTTGCATCAGTAAGTGGCTCAATGCCTAAGTTAGGTACTTCAGTGAAAATAAGGAGGATATTAATTTATGATACAAGCAATAGAAGATTATAATAGTAATGCCTAAAATAAGTAGGCTTAATAGTAATGAAATTATAGTGACATGATTAGCTATATAAGGCAAACTAAGTAATGTCTATAAAAGTAAGGGAACTAAAGTAATGCCTAAAACTAACTAAGGGCTAATAATAATGTTCCTTATAGCAACATAATTAGATTTCAAAAGGTAATGAGACTAAGACCATTATACTAATGAAGCTAGTGATAAGTAAGCCTATTGTAAACACCAAAACAATAAGCTAAAGTAAGGCTCTACTTAGATGTTACATCACCTTTGGGCAGAAATAACTAATATCTAAGTACACATGAGCATTAGGGTCATGCAACACAACGCTTATCTTTTGATCTTTGGGCACAAAATTAAGAATCGTGTATATTAGGCATGAAAAGAATCCCTTTGCTACACAAAACATATTAAATCACCTTTGGGCAGAATTAATATGCTAAGTGTTAATTATGCAAAAGAGAAAAGAGCGCAACATGAGAATCACATTCGACCTTTGGGCGCAAATGATGAAACCATGTACATTAGTGCGAAGCCCCCACACATTACGGGGGTCCGGGGGCAGCGCCCCTGGAAAGCGGGGTCCAAGGGGCAGCAGCCCCTGGCGGGGTCCAAGGGGCAGAGCCCCTGGCTGGGGTCAAACGCCTCAGAAAAAAAATTATTTTCTGAAAATTAGGGTTAATTTTGCCATTGAATTTAAGGGTAAAATTATAAGCACGAATTATATCTTCGCATGTTAAACATTAAGTTCGTAAGTTATAGTATCTTCGTAAGTTAAAATTTAAGTTCGTACGAAGATACTTTACGAAAATAACTGAACGAAGATAGCTGTACGAAGATAGGTTTAAGTTCGTGAAACAGTAAGTGCGAAGATGAGCAGAAGTTTCGTACACAAATAAGCCTTACGAACTTAGAGTTCAAACGAATTTAGAGTTCAAACGAATTTAGAGTTCAAACGAACTTTAAGTTCGTAAGAAGCATACGAACTTAAGCTTCTGCATTTTTTTTTTTAGTTCGCGATTTAGGGTACGAAAACGGATCAAATCAATGGGGAATCGATTTAACCACTCTCTGATACCACTTGTTGGATTTAAACATGATTCGATCCATTTAATAACGTACCAGTTGATCCTGAGGAACCTGTGAGGGCATTAAACATTGATGCCATTGATTCGGGTTCCCAAAATAAGATGATTGAATTAGGATGGAATGATGAATTCGGTTTTGATGAATTCAACAGAGGAAGGAGAACGAAATTAGATATGAGGGAGGCTGTGATTATGTGTGTTGATACACCTAAAATTAGGTTAATTACTCTCTATATATATAAGGAGAGTATTTTCACATTTAGTCCCTCTGGTGTTTAATTCGTGCCTCATTAGTCCTCTTAGTTCCAATCACCTAATGGGAAACCCTATAATACGTCTTTAAGAGTAAATACGTCCATCGAATATTTACTAGACATAGGGATTTCAGTTATCGTCAATTATCATATCAGGAAGGATAGATGATCAGTGACGGTCACACTAACGTGGTTCCAACATTAAGTACCTGAAAAGTTTGAAATACCCTCTCACATATTACACCATCTATCCCCTATATCCTAAAATACCTACAATAATTTTTTAGTAACATTTTCATCACTAAAACAAACCTAACCCTATCTCCCAGCCGCTGCCTTAATCTCACCACTACCATCGATCTCCGTTCACCTCCAATTATACCGCCATCATCATTCCTTCAGCGAATAATCAACGTGTTGCGCGAGTAACTTGATATTAATGATTTACAACCAATAAGTAATTGGCCTTTTAGGCTCGATCACAGATTTAAAACTTTTCTATACTAATTCCCGACAACTACTAACAAAAAAAGTCATCAAAATACTATATAAATAACAAAAATTGTAAGATATTTATCCCGCAATATTACGCAAGTAGTATACTAATTTTTTTTATTTTAAGTTATATTGTGGTTATTAGAAAAATCATGATTTTTGTTAAGCTTTTACAAATAGTTAAAAGTTTCTTTTTTGGTGCTTTGTTATTTTTGATACACTCGTGTCGAAGCACAATCACCACAATCCTCCTTTTGATACATTATTACCAGTTTAACACCATTAAAGTTATTTTCGATTTAAAGTTTTCCCGTCCGTATTTGATATATTTGGTTTTCGTTATAATTATAATTATCATTTATTTTATCTATTTCGTTGTTTACTATTGATACAGATACTATCAGTTATTGTTAATAAATTTATATTTGATAGTGTTAGCTTTAATTTATTAGTTAGTGCGTGTTTTGTAAGTTTGTTATAGATTTGTCCTTAATTATGTTAATTAAGTATGGAAGGATGTAGTTGTAATTAGAGAATGACTTATATGTAATTAGGGAGGGGGTTTAGTGCAAATGTTGTGCCTATATAAACACCTCTCCACAACCATTGTAAGTTTACACCTCATAATATTATTTCCATACTTTTTCATTTTCTCTCTACTTTCTCTCTCACACACTTAAGCTTTATAATCATAAATCACGATTTAGCATTGATTTCAATTGGTATCATAGCCCAAGGCGCAAAATCCGGACCTTTTTCCTTCATTTTTGCAATTTTCAGTTTATTTATGTTGTAATACCGGTATTCTTACCGGTTTTCCTACCGGTTTTCTTACCGGTATTCATTCCAGTTTTCTTTTTAACAATAACTTCATTGTTTTGTACTCGCCTGACAACTTCACAAACAACCTCAAGCATAGATGCTCTGACAGGAGTTACTTTTTGCATGCAGCTGCTATGTCTCCGTAATTCTTGATAGTGGCTTCAAGCACCGGTGCTACACTCTGTTCACTTTATAGCCTTGGACACAGATTATGTCGCAACGAAAAGATGAAACCTTTCTAGGGAGTGCCTGTCCCAGCAGTAAAAAAATCAATAAAGATTACTGGTGGCAGTATGAGATGGTCAGGTTGGGTAATGGGTCACGCAATGGGTTGACATGTTAGTTTTTTCTACTATAACATACAAGAAGTTCAAAAATATAAAGAGAGGCACGAAGAAATATACACAATCCGGCACAGGCAAGGCCGGCTTAACCTTTTTGATGGCTCTAAGCTGCACCAATTTTCGGGGGCTTTTTTAAATTCTAACAAGAACCTTTTCTTCATGTTTATATGTTAGTCTGTAGACTTTTGAAACACTTATCTACAAATTCAACAGAGAATGTAGATTTTATTAGTATTTTAATGGAGTAAATGGTTAAGGAAGTTTCATATAAAATAAAGCAATAACCTAATAAAATTTTACTCTAACACAAATTGTGAGCCTTATTTCTCTATGGGGGCCTTAGGCCCATTCCTAGTCTCAAGATACTATCAAGCCGCCTCTGGGCGCAGGAACAACCTTTTTAACCAACTCCAGGTTTTCTTGATTCACGTGTAAGAGTTCTTCATCACCATTACCATGCAATGCCTAAAATTATATGGCAAAACATGTTAGTCTGCAATAAAAGAATAATTGGAGTGGAGAGTTGTTTATGTTCGCTTTGGTCCCCCTAGGAGAATAAAGTTTTGCATTTTTTATTTATTTAATAGAGTTCATAAATGACTAGACATGTGCCCACGCGATGAGGCAGTGTTACGGCGGCGACAAGTGGTGGTGGTGGAGACGGATGGTGGTGGTGGCAGTAGCAGTGGCGACAGCGGCGAGATTATTAATGTAAAAGTAAATTAGGTAAAGGAGGTAATGTATTTATTTTAATGGTTGAAGGATGTATTTTGTAAATAATTTCATTAAGGGTACTATAGGTATATTAGGTAAAATATTTAAATTAATGAATAAAAGAGAGGGGTAGTTTGGGTTTATCTAAGTTCTTTTTTCAGAAATTTAGAGGGAGTAAATGATTTATAAGATAGTATAGATATTTGAGGACCAGAATTCAGGAAGCAATACCCATTTATGCTTAAACGGGTAAATTTGGGTTATAATTCGACTCTAGCAGGTAAAATGGGTAATTTTAGAAGTTTGTTAATATGGAAACGATGTGAATGGTTGGAATCGGGTCAACAGTCACTCGAAATCTTTTCAATATGCATAGAACTGCCTAAATCGTAATATGTCAGAAGTTAATTATAGTTGTAATAATATAGTTTTAAAATCATTTTCAAAATACTATATTTGAAAGCTCAAGAAAAGAAATAAAAAATGAAGTTTGTGAGTCGGCCCGACTCAGAGTCTGAACTACCCATTTTGATCCGTACTCAACCTAATCTAACCTTGCCACCTAAGAATAGTTTCCAGAGAAGATAGTGTTTCTTCTTTGGAGTTCTATTTCTCGAGTTTCCTCATAACCTCGGTAAATGATTTTGGCTGCGTTGGTGGTGAAGTATCAGATTCTTCATCACTTGCAAACAAAAGGTCAAAACTTTTACATATGAAAATGGCCTTTGTAGATGTAACCATAAGATGCTTATGACACAAAACTTATATCATGATATGAAAGTGAACTTAGTCACTCCAGTGATCACTACTTTTAGGTCTATTTAAGCACCAATCAC
This sequence comes from Erigeron breviscapus, assembly GCA_034093135.1. NCBI lineage: Eukaryota > Viridiplantae > Streptophyta > Magnoliopsida > Asterales > Asteraceae > Erigeron > Erigeron breviscapus. The sequence goes on from CM067173.1 coordinate 126,971,691, forward strand.
AAAAAATTTCAAATCATATATTTAAGGTAAGCACATTTACCGGCATAACACTATCAACTGGCGGTGTTATCTCCCTCTCGATGTGAAGTATCCTCATTTACAAACTCTGATGTCGTTGGCATCTCTGTATAGATGCCACCTAGTTGTCTATCCTCAAAAAAATCCCGCATAAGAAAAATTACCATAACAATCAACGTTTTGAAAATATATCCAAACAAACAGCTGCCTCCATATGGCAGTTGTGATACAATACCTTTTCGATTAGCACTAACTGAAGTAACAAATGAACAGTAAAAAAAAGAGAAAAGTAAACACACATTAACCTCATTTTCAAACTCAGACATCTTCGGCATCTTTGTTTGGACTTCAGGTGGTCGTCTATCGTTCGAGATTGCCTTCATACGAAAAATACATCTGATATCATTTTTTAAAAACTTTTTTAAAAAATGAAAGGAAAAGGTTAAAAGATAAATACCTCGACATGTTCCTGTAGCCTTGAGTTATCCCCATCTAACTTCCTGTATACGTGAAACAAATTGGTTACTTCTTTCTCTATAGGCACCAACCACTTCTGGTGACAAGCGGTGGTGTCAGGACAAGGCATAGTTGCATCAGCTGTCTCGTCAAGATGGTCGTGGCGGCATCTGTCACTGGAAGTAGCAAATGAAGGTGAAACGGAGTACCATGCATCTGGGCCCTGACCCGACTGTGATGGAAATGCAGCTCGGGTCTTCTCCACCGCTTGCTGAAAATAATCAACATAAAAATAAAAAATATTATGTCAGCCAGTTAGTTTCGTCCATTTGGGCCAAAATAGTTCTTTCTAACATAAATCAACATGTAACATAGTTTAGTATAAAATGGAACTAAGCAAAAAAAGTTCCATAGTATGAAGAGAGGCAGGAAATATTTACAGAATCTGATATAGGAGGCCCGTTGTCAGCCCATTCCATCCGTTACCGCTTGGGGTCAAAGGGTTCTACAAAATGATCATCAGGCCATAACTACAAAGATTAAGCAAAACAGGTTAGTCTACATACATAGTAGTTGGAATGAAGAATTGTTTAACTTTGATAAGGACCAGAATCAAGGTGGGTTGTACTTTGCTTCTATTATGCCAACGGAGTAAATTATGTATAACGGAAAGGACTTGAATGATTTACACCCAAAATTAAATTTTAGTTTTCTTTTCAATTTTTCATAATTAAGACATCAAATATTTTAGTACAAAAAAAAGGAAAAGACAAAAAGTGTTTCAGCTAGCCTGACCCATAATGCTCTGCTCCAAAACCCACTTTGACCCACATTCAACCTGATCAACCATTTTTCAGCCTCTAACTCATATAGTTAAAATATATATATATGGGAGAGAACCGTGAGAACCACTAGATTCTCTTGCGTTTTCAGCTTTGTTGCAGATTGGGACAGCATTTGATGGTGTATCATCACATGAATGAGTTCTGTTTTCATGTTCATTTACATCTTGAAAATGTGATCAGTGCCTTACCATGTCCAGAATGTTTCCACTACCCTTTGGACCCTCAAATTTCCTCTTGTGAGTTGCATCCTCCCGCAACTTGCTTGCCTCACTTGTAGATGAATTGGTTTCTCTCAAAGAACCATAAACTTCTTTCTTCGCCACCTAAACAATTTTTAATATGAAAAATGTTATATGTAACCTGCAACAGATGTTATGGCAGAGTTTGGCCTAACTTGTACAAAGCTCAAAGTACAACCAATTAGCAGTAGGAGTCTCCATAGAGTTGTATACATGCTTAAAGTATATTCCAATATGGGACTCGGGTCTTACCCAATACCATATTACGTACCCTATCTGGGAGATGTAATAGGAGTCGAGAAGCGTAGTTCTTGATAATTTTTCTTGCTAGTTGCCAGCGAACAGGCGAAGTAATCTAGAAGACAAACAATTCTTTAGAAACAATACTTTACTACACAAAGTAATTAGTGGTCAGAGAAACATAATCATCACCTGTTTCTCCTTTCTTGCACTTGTGACCAAAAGTTCTACAAGCTCAAGGTTAAATGACTCACTTTTCTCTATGATCATGGTCATAATTTTCTTCATATAAAGTAAAACAGTAGCGGAACTAGAGCTAAAAGTCAGAAAAAGAAAGAAGAAACTTAGATGGGCCTAAAAAGTCATCCCCTAAACAAAACTAAGCTCCTAAAAACATCTGAAGTGTTGAACACTTTGTGAGTGAAATAATAGATTTCTTACTTAGCAACGATCAAAAACTGTTTAAATAGTCAAACTATTAGTCCGTCCATCTGCAGGTCAGAAATTAGCACTGAAAATTTAACCCTGCATAATGTTTTGACAACTTTAGTCATTTTGGCATAGCTTCCAAAAGATGCAGATGATAGTTTCTCAAAGGTGATTACAGTCAGTTCAACCAGTTCCTGACAAGAAAAAAAAACAATTACTAGCAGGAAGTTACGTGTTAGACTTAAAGTATGTTACAACGATTTCACACAAACGTTCATGAAGATGTTTTAGTACCTTCATCTGTTCCTTGTTGCAAGGGGCATCCATAATTCTTAAAATCTCACATATGCAACATGCAACTATGATGTTCACATTCTTATCAGAATGGCCTGTCAGTTCTTTAGCAAACAATGCCTCGGTTACAGGAAGCATTGGACATTCCCATGATTTAAACAGGCGTGATCAAAATGAGAATTGCTTTTCGAGCTCTTTGTGCCCACATGGCATACCAGAATTTAACGCCCCGTCAAGAACTGGTATGATGTGGCATGCCGTGTCACTGCTACTTACTTGAGAAGTTTTTTTAATCTCATTACCTTTTTTTTTTAATAAAAAAAAGACATGTGTAGTGTGTGGTTGTTTAAGACTTAAGAGTGTTCTCTAACAAGTGATTTTTTCTAAAAAAACACATGTACAAACAGCCACTTAAGCCATATCATGAAAAATAAGAAGTTTAACAGGATACCTATTTAAGAAATAAAAACAAAATCTTTCGAGTGCAAGTTATGACACTTTGGTTTGGTGTGAAAACCATTCACCAAGCGGGGTTCGACATGGTACAATGGCATGGATCCATACCACCCTCAGCTTGGTCACCAGCGTGGTGGCCTTAGGGTATGGTGTTATATGTAATCTATACACTCATAATGTATACTTGTAACACATTTAACGCACTACACTTCAAAACTAAAAGTTAAAAACTTGTATAATATTCATTATCTAGGAAGCCTAACGACTTATATCATTTAATAACTGATAGCGTTTAAAATTGAGCTACTCATCTTGTAAACACTCATTAATCCTTTTAATCCACAACTAGTCAAATCATCATCTATCTATATATCAAAAACCCATAACTAATTTAGATCATAACCAATATTCTCACCAAACTATTAACACTCTCAACATTTACTTCACATAATCATATATAAATCTTAACTCACTAAATAAATACAAGTCGTGAAACGAAACAACTAAAAAACCATGGCCATTTGTTGTTAGTTTAACACCATAGACCATAGCGTGGTGATGTGACAGTTTCTTTTTTTTAATCAGGGTACATGCACTCTTTGGTGGTCTAACTAAAACTTTAATAACTTACCGTAAAAGTAGTAGATTATGTGTGTGTGTGTGTGTGTGTGTATATATATATATATATATATATATATATATATATATATGATATGATGCAAAAAGACTAACATGAAGAATGTTGAGGAGAAGCGGCAGATTTGCAGATGGGAAAGGTAATAGTTTCATTAGCTCAGTATAAAACTCAGACTCAGACTTTGTGCCATAAAAACTTGATGAAAATGACTAACTAGCTAGAATCTATTTTGTTGTTGTTGTAGTATGATATTATAATACAGTATAATGGAAAATTTTGCCAGGGTAACTACAGTCAGTGAATTCAATATATCTCTATTTTGATATTCCCATTTACCGCATAAAGTCTAGTTTGGATTTGATTTGATTTTGTAACTATTTACTACTGTATGAGCTAATTTAGTTAGAGGAATCTTGGTTGGAGTGAAACTAGAAGCTTGAATGAATTAGACTATACATAATGATGACTTGATAACTCTTTTTTAAATTGTTAGAATTTTAAATTTAAGGATAAATGCACAAGATAAATAAGAAAAAAAACTCTTTAGACGAATTCATAGATTTACCAATGTTTTAAAAGAGTTATTGTCAGAAATATTTTCTTATTTACTGACATAAAAAACTAATGTTTTTACCAATGTTTTAAAAATGTGATTGATACCCATTTTTTGCAATCCTATTAAAGCTCAGGCTCATATTCGTACACAAAGACAATGTCATATGCCTTAAGACCCTCAAGATATCTCCAGAAAACCTAGACTTCAGGTTATGGAGGTTTTCTATGACTTGGGTCCTTGACTTGTCTGATGCAGCCCCTAAGCTTTTAACTTCTTGAAGACGCAAACTACAATAATGAATTGTAGCATCATGGCAGTGGAGGGCAAGCCCTGCATTCATCACTGGCTCGCATATTCGAGAAAACCATTCTTCACAGACCTTTTTATTTGGTCTGAAGAAAACTAAACTCTGGCGAGATGGAGATGGTAACACAGTTGATCCATCATAGGCATTGTACACATTTTTCTTTAGTGACTCAACAAAAACTAAGTAATAACCGTAATGGTAACAAATGGGCATAAGAAGAACCTAAAATATTTCTTTGATATCTTGGTCTGGATCTCCAAGCTTTACAAGAATAACTTCAGTTAAAAAGTATACAACTGTGAGGGGTGTATGAATTTTAACACCTCACTTTTAATTCCCTATCTGATGCAGCATTAAGAACAGAGAAGACCAGTTCACCAAAAAACTTAAGACCAGAAAACCAAGTTCATGAAGAAACATTTAACATCTAGTAACTCCAATAATCTAACTAATTTCGTAGCTAATTTATCATTCGTTTTATAAACCTTGACATACGTGAATAATGTATCAGTGACTAATCAGTGGCACCTTTCAAATATATGTGACATTTGCTAGGTCTTGAAGCTTTCAATCTCTTTAGTCTTCTTCCTTTTTGCTCCTATTCTTCAATTCTTTGTCATGATAAAAAAACTTATATGTTCCTCCTTGGAAATCACATGGCTGTTGGTGTTTCATTGTAAGCATTCGGTTGCAGAGGATTCGATAATTGTATAGTTTTTCTTTCTCCTCTGCTGATAGGTTCTTTACATCCTCGGCTGGTTCATATGGGAAATTGGGGATTTGACCAGTACGGAGAAACTCTTCCCAATTTGCAGTCAACTTATTGCGGCTTCCGAATTTCCTGGCTTCTCTTGAATATGTTCGCCACTTCCAAAAGAAAGGCTTGACCAACTTTGCCATCATATCCATAATTACTAAAGAGTGGTTCAAGACATTGTCATATATCTGCGCTACCAAACGGTTCCGGGCCGATTCAGCAACTAACTGAACAATCAAATGGGTACTAAACTCTAGCTCCTTAAGCCGAACTAAATCTAGACTTGTATCACCTAGATTATTAATGACATTTCGGTAGGCATCTAGTATCATCTGATAATTCATTCCATTGTATGCTTCCCAGTTGTTCGGATCATAACCACACCCAAATCCAATTGCCTGAGAACCCTTTAAGACCAGTTTCACGTGCTTACCATCCTTACGTTCCTCATCATACATTTCATAGGGAACCGTGAAACTAACTCCATCATCGATACTTTTGGAGACTGCGATCGAGTATAAGTCATCTTTCCTCATGAAATACCTGATAACACAATTTTTAAAGTCTTCATTGCCATCGACACGTACATCGTAAAGTGTGACCTGATGACCCTTAAGACTTATATCTCTGTCTTTTTGAAGCATAGGTCTGGTTATTCCGTGGAACACTTTGAGGTCTTTTTTAAAGTGTCTTCGCTCTTCGCCCAGGTTTATCTTAATCGGTGTGCAATTTTTGTACTCATCATCTTCCTCCATTTATGCTAGTGCTAGTAGATGAAGGCTATTCTTTTCTGTTAAGATAAAATCAGATGCATCGTAAGAAATTCATATTCAAAGCCAACATATCGTTATATGATCATAAATTGTTTTGAAACTTTCATTTCTTCATTTTGTCTGCTAGCTATTTAGACTCTTGTAGACGATGTAAACTATGCTAAATCGTGAATTATGGTTATAAGGCTTAAGTGTGTGAGAGAGAAAGTAGAGAGAAAATGGAAAAGTATGGAAATAATATTATTAGGTGTTATTGAAAGTTATTATACAAAGGGAGGTGAGGGGTTTATATAGGCTCACATTTTACACTAAAACCCCTCACTAATTACACACAAGTTTTTGTCTAATTACATTAACAACCTTCCATACTAAGCAAGATTAGACAAAAGAACAATTCTATTACAATGTTACAAAACACGCACTAACTAATTAAATTAAAGCTAACAATCTCCCCCTTTAGTGCGGTTTTGTTGAGATTCATCGTCCGGCTTTCTTCTTTTTCTCTTCTTAACTAAATTACAATTAAACACCACAAATTTATAGCTAACATACAAGCCAATTCAAGTTGTGTTTGGCTAAAACGGCACCATAGCCCATTAGGTTTAAAGGGGTTGAAAGTTGTCTAAACTCTAATTTTAAATGCATACACCATCCTAAATGGTTTGAATGATTAATAGTGCAATAATATTGTTCATGTAATGATTACTAAACACAATTACATTCTTGAATATCGTTTAAACAATAACAGGTCAGACACGACCATCTTTTAACCCATATAAAAAGCTGACATGTTTGAACTCATAACCCATTTTGACCTATTCTCCAATGCTTCCAACCCACTCATCTTGCCACCTCTATAAGAACTATGCCAAATGGCATTGGAAGTTAGGCAAGGTGGTTTCTGATTCATAAACCCAAATGAACTGGTTCAATCTCACACAAAACAAGTCAATATTCACAGCACTAAGAGTGACAAGTATAATTCTAAGAATGTAAAAGCAAAGTAGAATGAAGCTCAAATTTCTTTTAAGAATCAACATTCAAAATGAAATAATTAGTAATCACATAAATATTCTAAAATAATTAGTAATCACATAAATAAAATGAAATATAATCACATAGATACCAATAATCCAAAATACACTGTTCTATTGCATATCCGTACAGCTTAGCAAATGTTTTTTTGAAAATTTTTAAATAATTAGTAATCACAAAAAAACAGATATAATCACATAGATACCAATTATGCAGAAAACACAGTTATATCTGAAAAAACAACAATCCAAAGTCGTTTTGCTCACATATATACAAATCATTTTCAAAACAGGAAAAGAAAGAAATAAACTGCTCAGTGCCGCCTTCCGCGGGTTTTGAGCCCCAATACCTCGACGGTGTATGGGGAGGTTAAGATGTAGGAAGACCTTACCTCTACCTAAGTAGAGAGGCTGCATTCATTCTTCTACCTAAATGGTAGAAAGACCCTCTAACCTTTGCATGGGTGGGTGTTTACCACTAATCATTTACAAAGCACAAACTTGCATATATATACAAAATCCATCATGTTTAAGCATATAAATTAAGAAACCTAAAAGAGATAATATAAGCTCCATAAATTTTTTTTGAGTAAAATAGCAAAACCATATTTTACTTATATGGCCGTACACAAGATGGCTCACAGTGAAAAAGCAGCATATATTAAAAACTATCAAAACGACCATGTTTTGAGAAACACACAGATGACAGACCAAATGAAGAAGATACATAAATTTTTTATTTTTTATTTTTTTAAAAAAAATGTAATGAAAAAACAGAGTGAGTGTCAAATTGTACACAAATTATGTATAAAGATACACAGTATATATTTAAAAAAAATAAAATATGAAGATTATATAAGCAATGTAGTAGATACCTGGTGAGTTTGAGTGAAAAAACGGCCGGCGTTTTGAGTGCACGCGCCCCGGAATGTTATGGTTGAGGTGACTCTGTAAGTTGTAAGAAGAAGTGTGGTATGTGCTTTTTTTTTTTTTTTTGTTTATAAGTTAGTCCCTACAGTATTGTAATGTATCGTTTTACACTCTTCAGGAGGGATCGAAATGAAAAATAATTTTTCTTGGGGAATAAGATTTTCCGTACAAATGCCACTTTAAAACTATTTTCTACTTAAAAATTGCATGAATATATTTAATCAATTTCTTACATTTTGGTTTCTTTAGTTGTATCCCTTTTTTTTTTATCTTAGATAAAAACACTCCTTTCACACTCGGCGTTGATACATACTTATGTCATATTATACAAATACCCGAAATACCCGACGAGTATATGTGTATTACTCGTACTTACTTTACTAAATTGTTTCTATTACCCAGTTATTAAAATAAAAATATATACATTAACACATTGAGGTTTTAAAATGTAAAAATTATAAATATAAATATATGTATTCAATTACTCACATAACATGTAAAACTTAACAAAATGTTTTAAATTTTTATATCTAGACATGTCTAATTTTAAAGTTATTTATCTACTTGTAAATAAATATTATTATAAGCTGAATTTTCGAGCCGCAAAATAGTAACATGCGTATTAAAAAGGGAAAATATAAACTAAAATACATAAATAAATATACAAACAAAAATTAAAACTTATCAAGAGCTTTCTTAACTATGGTTAGCAGGATAATTTGCAACCATTGAAATGAGCAATCAAAATCATATAAGTTGTCTCCTTAAAATACTTATTATATCCTAATTAAAAAGATTTTTCACTTTTATATTTTGACCATCAAATTTTTTAGCTTTTGTTTTAGTTCCCTATCGTGCAAAATTGAGTTTTTAAAATTTATAAAACGTACCATTTAAAATCGAATACAACTCTTAAGTAATCTTAAATAGTAAATATAAAACGTTTCATTATAAATTCGTCATGCTAATTCCACACGTTACTAATGTCGTTTGAATATATATGCAAAACCGATAGAACTGATAAATAATCATCAAGATCAAGACATAATTGTAATATTTATCCAAGTTACGCATACTTGGCATCTATCCATAAAAATTTAAATTTGGGTTTTTTCTTACTACAAATATATATATAGGGGTGGGTTATTTATAGTACAGACAATTAAAAAAGTACAAAAGTACAAGGTTATTCCTCCTTCTTCCTTCTTCTCCGGCGAGACTGCCGCCGCCAACCACCTCCTTCTTTTCCGTCGACCGCCACACCTCCTCCTTCTTCCTTCTTCTCCGGCGAGACAACCACCGCCACCACCTCCGGCGACTTTTCCGGCGAGAATCAGGTTCGTTTTTGGGTGGATACGGTACGGGCGTTGCCCTCATCCGTTCTAAACTGGTTGTCAAAGGACGCATATGGGAATCGTATGGATTTGATGGGCGTCGATCCAAGAGATGGTGACGGTTTGCTAGGGTACGGACGAAGCCCTTGTTGCCGGCGCCGTGGTTGGGGTGGTCGGAGATGATGGTGGTGGCGGTGGTTGTCTCGCCGAAGAAGAAGGAAGAAGGAGGAAGAACCTTTTACTTTTTGGATTGCTTGTACTATAATTATCTTTTTCTATATATATATATATAGGGGTGGGTTATTTATAGTACAGACAATTAAAAAAGTACAAAAGTACAAGGTTATTCCTCCTTCTTCCTTCTTCTCCGGCGAGACTGCCGCCGCCAACCACCTCCTTCTTTTCCGTCGACCGCCACACCTCCTCCTTCTTCCTTCTTCTCCGGCGAGACAACCACCGCCACCACCTCCGGCGACTTTTCCGGCGAGAATCAGGTTCGTTTTTGGGTGGATACGGTACGGGCGTTGCCCTCATCCGTTCTAAACTGGTTGTCAAAGGACGCATATGGGAATCGTATGGATTTGATGGGCGGCGATCCAAGAGATGGTGACGGTTTGCTACGGTACGGGCGAAGCCCTTGCTGCCGGCGCCGTGGTTGGGGTGGTCGGAGATGATGGTGGCTGGTGGTGGTCGGAGATGATGGTGGTGGCGGTGGTTGTCTCGCCGAAGAAGAAGGAAGAAGGAGGAAGAACCTTTTACTTTTTGGATTGCTTGTACTATAATTATCTTTTTCATATATATATATATATAGGGGTGGGTTATTTTGAGTACAAGGGGGAAAAAAAGTACAAAAAGTACAACCTTCTTCCTTCTTCTCCGGCGACCGCCACACCTCCTCCTTCTTCCTTCTTCTCCGGCGACCGCCACACCTCCTCCTTCTTCCTTCTTCTCCGGCGAACAACCACCGCCACCACCTCCGACGACATCTCCGGCGACTTTCTGGCGAGAATCAGGTTCGTTTTTGGGTGGATACGGTACGGGAGTTGCCCTCATCCGTTCTAAACTGACCGTCAAGGGACGCATATGGGAATCGTATGGATTTGATGGGTAGCGATCCAAGAGATGGTGATGGTTTGCTACGGTACAGGCGAAGCCCTTGCTGCCGGCGTCGTGGTTGGGGTGGTCGGAGATGATGGTGGTGGCGGTGGTTGTCTCGCCGGAGAAGAAAGAGGTGGTGCAGCAGCCGGAGAAGGAGGAAGAAGGAGGAGAAGGCTTGATCTGATCCGTCCAAAGCTTTGATCGGAGGTTGTGGAGTGTAGTCTCGCCGGAGAAGAAGAAGGTGCCGCAACAGCCGGAGAAGGAGGAAGAAGGAGGTGGAAGGCTTGATCTGATCCTTCTAAAGCTTTGATCGGACGGCTGGTGGCTGTTCCTTGGTACTTTTTTTCCCCTTGTACTCAAATTAACTTTCCTCTATATGTATATATATATATATATATAATTATATTATATATATATATATATATATGGGAAAAGTGAGTGTGGGGTTGTTACACACCTAACTTAGGTGAAAAACCCCTACATTTTATTTTTTGTATATTTAATAAATGTTTGGGCCCCATGTTTTTATGAAATAAAAAATAGAGATGTGATGGTTTTTCACTCAACTTGGGTGTGAGACAACCCCACCTTCACTTGGGTAAAACCCCTCACATTTTGATTTTTTATTCCATAAAATTCATGGGGACCCATTCATTTATTCATTATACAAAAAATATTTAAAAAATAGTTTGTGAGTGGTTTTTCACCTAAGTTAGGTGTGAGACAACACCACATTCACTTTTCCCTATATAAGCTAAGCTTTTCGTAATTGAATATATATATTTTTCAATTTTAATTAATGTTTAAAATATATATAAATATATATTTGATTTCATTTTTAATTAATGTCTAAAATGTAAATAATAACTATGATATGTAATTCTAAAATTATGATCTTATTATGCATATATAATTTTTTGTTATAATGCTAGTTATCATTTATAAAAAAAGTTGTTTATATATTTGAATTCGGTAAAAGTTAGGGGCATTTTTTTCTTGGCTCGGCCGGGGTGTTTGAATTCTCAGGGCCACTGATTTTCTTTATAAGGTTTTGTCAAGTCAGCACATAATACATCTTTATAAATGCTTTAGTTATGTAATTTGAACTATTTTGTTAAGTTTTATATGATATATGTGACTTCTTGAATATTAAATTACTAGATTATTGTCCCGTGTAATACGCAAGAGAACATATATAACTGATGACATATTATCGATTCATAATATCGTAAAACATAGTTAAAAGATGTTGAAAATGGATATATTAGTATCATGATGCAAAAGATGTAAATTAATATCTTGCTATAATGAGTTAGATTACATATAAACAAAATTTTATTGAAGACTATTGCAGTTTGTAACACCCCAATATTTTTAAGGTAAATAAAATTAACCCTAATATTAAAATAATTTCTTAGTATTTTATTTTGAGTTATAGGGTTAATTTAGTTGGAACCTTAGTGACTAGCGGATATAATACCCTTTTTATTTTTTTGAAGAAAACGTGGTTGCATTACAAGAAGCCAGGCATCTCACTTCTTGCGACTCATATTACCATTTTCATATTTCTCCACACTTTCTTCATTCCATTTGAAACTTTTAATTTCTTCTAGTAGTTGTATGTTTGATTCTTCCTTCCTAAATTCATCTATCTATTTCAAGTAGCTAAGAATCAAATCAAGGGTTTTGATTGTGGCTTGGTGTGAGAATTCTACAAGAAGAGAAGGAAGAAATTTGGAGTTTCAATTGCTTCTTGTTGTTTTCTTTTCTTAAAGGTAAGAACTAAACCTAGAAAAATACTCCCTCCGTCCCATTTTAATTGTCCTATTTTGACTAGTCAAGTCTTTTTCTTGCGACTTTGACCGTATATATCTTTGTTTGTGTTATATATTAGTTGATGAAAGTTATATCAGTGAAAAGTACATTTAAAACTCAACCAATTCATATTTGTTATACTAAGTGTTAAATAACACAAACAAAAATATTTACGGTCAAAGTTAAAAGCAAAAGACTCAAAAAGTCAAAATAGGACACTTAATATGGGACGGAGGGAGTATTGTTTATAGAATTAGGGTTCTTACCTATGGAATTGGGGATTTTACTATTTGGGGGTTTTCTTAGAATGAGTAATTTTACTTAAATTTAAGTTTGGGTTCTTAAAATTAATCAAATTAAGGATTTTGGTTGAGATGATTAGATTGTTATTGGTTTTCTAATTATCCTTTGTAATTGAGTATATTATTAATGAGTTGAAACATGAATTTTTAATAAGTAAATGTTGTTGGTGATCTTTATGGTTAAAATAAGAAAAGATGATTTTAATGATAATGTTGTTGGTGATTTTTAATAGAATTTTACCCGCGCAATGCGGCTGTGGTGATGGTCGCAGCGATGTGGTGTTGCCGACGGTGGTTGGTAGTGGTGGTTCGTAACGGGTGGTGGCGGTTTGGTTATTACTGTAAAAATAATTAATGTAGAAGGAGTAGTGTAGTTATTTTAGAAGTTGATGAGTCTATGTTGTAAATTATTTCATTAAGGGTATTATAGGTATTTTAAGTGAAGATGTTTAAATTAATGAATAAAAGAGAGAGAATTATTAAGGGTAAAATGGTCATTTGGTATAGGGACATTTTTATGAGAGAGTGTGTTGAAAAGTGTTAGGAGAGAAAGTGTAATAATTTTTATAAAGTAGTAGAGATTATATTGTAGAGTTTGGTTTTGAAGGATGTGTTAATATAATAAAATTATTTTAATAAGTAAATGTTGTTGGTGATCTTTATGGTTAAAATAAGAAAAGATGATTTTAATGAAATGTTGTTGGTGATCTTTATGGTTAAAATAAGAAAAGATGATTTTAATGATAATGTTGTTGGTGATCTTTATGGTTAAAATAAGAAAAGATGATTTTAATGATAATGTTGTTGGTGATCTTTATGGTTAAAATAAGAAAAGATGATTTTAATGAAATGTTGTTGGTGATCTTTATGGTTAAAATAAGAAAAGATGATTTTAATGATAATGTTGTTGGTGATCTTTATGGTTAAAATAAGAAAAGATGATTTTAATGAAATGTTGTTGGTGATCTTTATGGTTAAAATAAGAAAAGATGATTTTAATGATAATGTTGTTGGTGATCTTTATGGTTAAAATAAGAAAAGATGATTTTAATGATAATGTTGTTGGTGATCTTTATGGTTAAAATAAGAAAAGATGATTTTAATGAAATGTTGTTGGTGATCTTTATGGTTAAAATAAGAAAAGATGATTTTAATGATAATGTTTGTTTGTTATAAATTGTTTAATATTTAAATATAAAATTATTAGCTACATATACACCCAGAGAATACAATCGAACTCGCTAAATAGAATATTATCACTATTTGAACCTCTAGAATTACCTATAAGCATTGGTAATTTTGATTACGAACCACTCGACGGCCAGTATGAATTTTAATATGTCAATATATACCCACAATTCGCAGATAAAGAAAAACCATGTGTAAGAAATATCTGCACTCATTTCTCCCGGGATGTCATTTCTTATCAAAGAATATAGTTAGAAAAATCATATTTAAGGTTTTTGAAACTATTTCTAATCATACGAGTGTGTTAATGCGTATGCTTATTCAAACTCGAATTAAGATAGAGATGAATTCATTTAGCTAAAACTTGAGTTACAAGATTATTTATCAAGCTTTTTCTAAAAGCGAAGTGGATCATATAGGAACTCTCTTCCCAAATCTCAAATTACAACTCCAAGCTAGCAAAATATTTCTCTCTTTTATTCATTAATTCAAACAATCTTACCTAATATATCTATAATACCCTTAATGAAATATTTGAGAACATAAATTCTCAATCCTTAAAATAACTACACTACATCCTTTAACATCAATTATTTTTACATTTATCACCATTGCCGCCACTGCCACCCGTCGCCACCACCACCCCACGCCGCTACCACCATCACTGCCGCATTGCGCAGGGTCCCGTGGGCATATGACTCGTATCATTGTAAAGCCAAAAGGCGAAGTAACATTCTTTATGGTACCAACAAAAAGAGAATGAATTTTCTAAGGGCAAACCTAGTTTATCAATGATAAATCGAAGTCCAAATGCCCTTTTCTATGAAAAACCTTTCTCCCTTTCTTGGGCCAAGAGGGTTGAATTACATTAACAAAATTACCAAAATTCAAATTCAGTTCAAATCAGATTAGAAATGACAAAAGAAAAAATGTTAAAAAAAATGCACCATAAAAATGTGACTCTTTAATTTTTACTACAAGTTCTAAAACATCGCAAATTAGTCTTCTCTGACAAGCTAATTGCAAAACTTCAAATAGTACACCACACCTTTCAACAAAGCCAATACCTTGGTGCTTTACTTATCAAAAGTCGGCAAACCATCAAAGAACCAGCTTGAGGAACAAAGATAGCCTCTTACCAGTAAGAAAACTGATTTCAGAAATTTATTTCACGTCTCTCTGCAAAGAATTTACCACTAGTACACTGGTCAGGAAACAAGGCAAGCCATACGGCTGTATCAGCTCCTTCCTCAGGTGGAGTTATGCCTGCCCAGCCAGTCATGGCAGTTTTGACCCAGCCCGGACAGCAGCAATTGATGAATATCTTGCTACCATCAGGTCGTTCTGAGAGTACCTTGGCCATCAGCCTTGTATACGCATTGACAGCAAGCTTTGACAATGAATAGTCTGTACTATTTCGAGGCCAGCCTCCGGATATCCAACTTCCATCACTCTAAGAACTTGTTCATAGTTGTGTCAATTAGGTCCTCTGATAGAGATTCCACATCTTCTAATAGCTGTCTCAAAGCAACATCCGCAATCCTCTGATATGAAATTTTGGCAAATGTTAGACAATGCAGAACTAGACAAAATATATAGCTAAGACTAGAGGTGGCCATTGACTTCTAAAATGGGAAAAACTGGGTTGGGTTGGGCTGGGGTGGATTGTATCACGAACGGATCAGATATGGGCCAAATGGGTTGACAGTTACCCAAAGTCTACTATCGAATGCATAAACTTCCTAAAAAGGAATATTGAATTAAAGCTAAGACAAATTTAGAGGTGGCGTTTTCAACCCAAGCTTTTCTTAAAATCATTCCAAATTAGCTTAGAGCTATAACGAGACAACGTATTTCATAAGATTTATTGAAGAAAATAAGATCTCACGTACATTTCTCCTGCCATTAAGTCTTCCCAGCCGTGAGCTCACCATAACAATCCGAGCCCCTTCAGCAGAAGGCCTCATAAATGGAATCATAGCTTTAGTCATGTTTTTGGTGCCAACATAGTTGGTGTTGATTACCTTTTCAGCAAAGTCGACAGAATTCTCTGATCCAGTATTTTGACTTACTCCTGCATTGTTTATCTGTAAAGTTCGCAATAAGTACTAGATTAATGAGTTTGCCCTAAGCTAAGGTAAACTTGAAGCCATGAAATAACAGATATATGTTACATAGGGCCTATAGTCTATCAAGTCAATACTCCTTCCACCAAAAAAGTATGCGTTTTTTTTTCTCTACTATATTTTACAAGATAACTAAAGATAGCCAAATGGGTGTGTTTATTTGACACAAAACACCACTGGTCCAAAATTCTTGATTTATCTATATATAATTTGTGTCGAATACTCTGAATATGAGTACAAAAACCATCATATAATCGTTTAATTATAATCCAAGTTCAAAAGTTTCCAGTAAAACAGTTTAGGAGACTTTATGCATTAAAAAATATATACTTTGGGCGGATTTAACCCTATTTGCCGCTTTTCATTTATAGCTATCACTATATCTTTTATACCTTCTTTTTAGCGAGTGAAAATAAAACATGACCTGCACCAAGTTATCCAAAAAGGCAAGATTCGGTTACATTTGCTTCTGCAAATATGTAATTGGTGTGAGATACACTGAATGCACACACAGTTTGCAAAGTTATATATAGTGGATTAGTGGCAAAGACTTCATAACAATTTCTATGCAGACTCAACTGGCTTTCAAATATACGCAAAAACTCTAAACAAAACTGAAAATTCTCAAGAAAAGAAAAAACGCGCACTTAATTATGATGCAAAGCAACATGCCAACATAGCATTCAAGTGACAACCATCTTACCAGAATATCTATACCGCCATACTTTTCATTTACCCAAGCGGTAAACAAATCAATAGATTCATGATCAACAACATCGAGTTGATGAAAGACGACTTTTAAGCCTTCTTTTTCTAGGACCTTAGTTGCTTCTTCCCCGACAGTAGCATCTCTTGAAGTGAGAACAGCTGTCAACCCATGTACCGCCAGCTGGCGCGCAATCTCAAACCCGATCCCTCGATTAGCACCAGTCACCACAGCTATTGTTTCTGCAGACCACCACCTATATATTTCAAACATTAAATCATAGACAAAAAAAACTAATTTAAAGTGATGCACGGAAATGCAGTAAGTTTTCATCACTAATTAGTAATTTTTTATTTAGAACGGCATGTTAGTTAGGCAGGTTAGTTAGTTAGTGGTTCAAACCTAGTGACATCCAAGCGGGCAGCCAGAGTTGAACCCGAAGGCACGCCTGATTACTTCTATTTTTTAATTCGGAAGCCTAGAAATGACTATTGCCTGGTGAATATTCAGAAATTTGACCTTTTTCTTTGACTAATACACCTTAAATAAGTTATAAATTAATATAAAGAGTAAACGACATAAATCGTCCCTGTGGTTTACTTAAATAGTCACCTTTCGTCCCTGAGAATCAAAAACCTCATGGATCGTCCTTATTTGGAAAATAAGCTTCGCCTTTCGTCCTTTGACTATTTGACCGTTAACCTCAATCCGTTAACCCCCCACGTGCCTACCACGTGAGGGGTATTCTTGTCTTTGCGCCCACTATAAATAGAGTAAACGACATAAATCGTCCCTGTGGTTTACTTAAATAGTCACATTTCGTCCCTGAGAATCAAAAACCTCATGGATCGTACATAAAGCTGGTTGAATAAAGTTGCTTTATGCTGCAACTTTACACAGCATTTTAAGGAATTAAATGTTATTCCTTAAATGTTCTCAACCATATTTGTACGGCCAAAGTTGACATCCCAATGTCAACTTTGCCTATAAATAGAGGTCTTTGCACAACAAGAAAATAACTTTGCAAACCTGCAATATTTTTGGTGAACTTGTGCAATATTCTCTCAATCGCAAAAAGGAACATTTCACAACTTTAAGTGTTTCGATTGTTTAGAGAATTTCCAAGTATAGATCAATTGTATTTCATAGGTTGTTAGGATATTTACATACTTTGCATTATCTTGGTTCCGCAACAACCTTGTAATTTATTTAAAGTTAATAAATAAATTACACTTGAAAAATACATATTGTCTCACCAATTTACTTTACAAGTACTTTCTATTATTGCATGGTCTTTCAAGTGTAATTTATTTATTAACTTTAAATAAATTACAAGGTTGTTGCGGAACCAAGATAATACAAAGTATGTAAATATCCTAACAACCTATGAACTACAATTGATCTACACTTGGAATTTCTCTAAACAATCGAAACACTTAAAGTTGTGAAATGTTCCTTTTTGTGATTGAGAGAATATTGCACAAGTTCACCAAGAATATTGCAGGTATGCAAAGTGTGAAATCTTTCGAAGTGAAGAAGTGTTATTCTTGTTGTGCAATGACTTGTATTTATAGGCAAAGTTAACATTGGGATGTTAACTTTGGCCGTACAAATATGGTTGAGAACATTTAAGGAATAGCATTTAATTCCTTAAAATGTTGTGTAAAGTTGCAGCATAAAGCAACTTTATTCAACCAGCTTTATGTACGATCCATGAGGTTTTTGATTCTCAGGGACGAAATGTGACTATTTAAGTAAACCACAAGGACGATTTATGTCGTTTACTCTATTTATAGTGGGCGCAAAGACAAGAATACCCCTCACGTGGTAGGCACGTGGGGGTTAACGGATTGAGGTTAACGGTCAAATAGTCAAAGGACGAAAGGCGAAGCTTATTTTCCAAATAAGGACGATCCATGAGGTTTTTGATTCTCAGGGACGAAAGGTGACTATTTAAGTAAACCACAGGGACGATTTATGTCGTTTACTCTTAATATAAATAATAAAGGGAAATAAAATTAGAAACGTACCTTTGATGAACGGGATAAGGAATAGAACGGAGAGAGAGATTTGTTGGTGACGTTTTTCTCTGTTTTCTTTTGCTCTCTCTTTTTTATTCATTCGTTTTCCTTCTGTTTTAGCTTCCATTTTTAAATCCCAATTGAGTCACCGTGAAATCAAGGAGGAGTGGGTTTCTCTATTGTTGTTATTGCCGGTGTGCAGTTATACCCCTCGACTTATTGAAAATTTTTACTTTTAGCTAGCTCCTTTTCGTTAGAGGTTCCAATCCAATTCAATAGTATCTATTGAGTATTGATGCCCCACCAAAAGATGATATGTTTTTGGGAAAAATATCCATAAGAAAGGACCTTTTACCACAAAATTCAAAATTTCAAATTATGAAACCTATTTACGTTTTGACTATGAAAAATATTTAGTTTTTAAAAACTTGTTAGTGTTTAACACTTGATATTTGTTAACTGCCAACGTGGCTTGCAACGTCATAAATATATCCTTTTCTACACGTTATCATCATCTCCATCAATTTTACTCTGACGAAAATTCCAATAAATATTCCGGCAACCATGATTAATTAGTATAATTTATGTTTGTAATATTACTCTATCTATAATCCCTTGTAAAGAGGGAACCCACGCCTCTTTTTTAGCAAAAAAAAAAAAAAACAATTTACCTTCTTATCCGTGTCTCTAATGTTGTATATTTGCTATTCCCTCTCGTTATACCAAAACTACACCTATCAAAATCCTATACCCCTAATACACACACACACACACAAAAAAAAAACGCTCCCCACCTAATCCCCCCTTTCTGTCTGTCGATGAAAACACACATATATAACAAAAGACTAGTCGATAATCTTTTTTTTTAGGTACCGTGTAACAATTGTGATTTTTGCCTATGATCATATGTACAATTTATCTAATGATCAAGTTAATCAATGTAGTTCAAGTGTAATTTGGGGTTCAATTGAGTGCAATGTGTCCTTATGGGTCAATTTATTTCTTAATATGAAATTTATGTGCTAGTTGAGGTCATTAGTTAGTGCTAATCGATTTTCATTTAGATGAAATGAAATTAACTAGTGAAATGAATATGGATCCTATCCATGGGTTATACCCAACCCATGACCCATCCAAGATACACCCAACCCTCCCCACCTTATCCCTTCTTCATCCATTCATTCCATTCTCTTACACTTCTCTCTCAATCTCACTAAATGCAAGAGCACATACTTCCCTCTCTCTAAATTCTAGTCCATTAAATGTTGTTTCAAGTAAATCAATAACAAAATTCATCATCTATATCATCATTCTTACAACATATCAAGAATTCAAGGTTCAAAGTGCAAGAAAAGTCTTCAACTAGGTCAAATTCGGGTTTGAGTTCTTGTGGAGGTTTTGGTAAGTGATTTCTAGTTCAAATTCATCATTTCAAGTTATTAAACATGTCTTTCATCTAAATCTAAGCACTCTTGGTCTTTTGAGCTTCAAAAACCGAAATTAGGGTTTCAAGGTCTTTAATTAGGTCAAAATCGTTTTTGGGTTAAAAGTGATATCATGAAATGAATTATTGAGTGGGTTATGTTCAAATGAGTTAGTTATGTTTAAAAATGGGTCAATAAACTTCTCAAAACGATTTTTAAGCCAAGAACTAGGTTTTGGGTCAATTTGGGTTGCAAATGGGTCAAGATTGAATTAAGCATGTAAATGTGTTAAAGGGTTGGATTTGAAGGATGAAACATGTTTAACTATGCCTAATTATGTCTAATTATGCTTAATAATGGGTCTTGGAGCTGTGCAAATCGATTTCATGGTCTAGATGTCAAGAAGTTAGGGTTTTGGGTCGATTTTTGGCTTGAAAACTGCTGCTGGTGTGCTGGTGCAGCACCAGGCGTAACTTACGCCCATTTGGGCCATACCTTACGCCCCTCTCCATTTTCATTACGCCAAAACCCTTCTGTTTACGCCCCAAAATGTATGTTTCTAGGGCACCGTAACTTACGCCCAACCTCAGCGTAGCTTACGCTCCTTCGCACAGCATAGCTTACGCCTTCCTTAGCCGTACCTTACGCCCATTCAGAAAACAACTAGCGTAACTTACGCCCAAATGGGCCGTACCTTACGCCCCTCCCCAAAGTTCAATTTCCTGTTTTGATTTCTAGCTTGGCTTTTAGTTTCCTTGGATCGAATCGAACTTCAGAATGAGTCCTTTCTTGTGTTCTAAAGTATCCTACTCGAGTCATAATGCGTGTTCAAGTCCCGGGTTCAATTCAAAGGTTCATAAAAGTTAAATGAGGACATAATTGTGTATATATTGATACGTGCATGTATATTATGATAGGTTGTGATCGGTTGGCAATTAAGGGACGTTCTAGCTCACTCTAAATTCGATAATCTAGGCAAAGGTGAGTTTCGTAGCTCCCTACTCAATTGAGATCCGGGCTGAAAAGTGTACAACTTTGTGTGTTTATTTGTTGATTGTGCAATTATATGTTCGTCTTGGTTTATGACATAGTTCAATTGTGCATACGCTTGTTTTTCTCGATTGATGATATGATGCGAATGTGCTTATGTTTGAGAGTCTTCGGTGATGACATTTTGGAGGACAAGAGGACAATTGAGGGACAATGTGTGCATGCGTGAGACATAGGACTTGTTAGGATACTTGTTGATATCATTGTTACTTTTTCTTGCTTACTATGCGTATTCTAAATACCTTGATGTAGTTCTTCATGCGAATACACGTGCGAGGGTCATTGATGGACTTGGTTGATATGGATACATTGATTGATTTATGAATTGAATAAGTATGATTGATTTATTTATGATTAGGATAGTTGTACATACATGGAAGACGATGATACATTTAATGAGTTGCAGATGTGGTGGGAAGGCTGCGGGTGACCCTATATATAAGCATCTAAGATTCTTTAAATGTAAAGTCGTATGAAATGTATGTGCATTGTGTTTGGTTGAGTTTGATGGACAAGATGTACTTGATGACAATATGGTGGACAATTGAGGTGCAATGTGTGCAAGTGCAATAAACGGGTACTATACGTACTTGATGACAATAAACGGGTATTATACGTACTTGGTGACAATATGGTGGACAATTGAGGTGCAAGTGCAATAAACGGGTACTATACGTACTTGATGACAAGGAACGGGTACGATACGTACTTGATGACGATTGAATGACATGAGGACAATTTAGGGACATTGATGAACATGGTTGACATAGAACTTGATGGATACTTGTTGATATCATTGTTACTTTTTCTTGCTTACTATGCGTATTCTAAATACCTTGATGTAGTTCTTCATGCGAATACACGTGCGAGGGTCATTGATGGACTTGGTTGATATGGATACATTGATTGATTTATGAATTGAATAAGTATGATTGATTTATTTATGATTAGGATAGTTGTACATACATGGAAGACGATGATACATTTAATGAGTTGCAGATGTGGTGGGAAGGCTGCGGGTGACCCTATATATAAGCATCTAAGATTCTTTAAATGTAAAGTCGTATGAAATGTATGTGCATTGTGTTTGGTTGAGTTTGATGGACAAGATGTACTTGATGACAATATGGTGGACAATTGAGGTGCAAGTGCAATAAACGGGTACTATACGTACTTGATGACAATATGGTGGACAATTGAGGTGCAAGTGCAATAAACGGGTACTATACGTACTTGGTGACAATATGGTGGACAATTGAGGTGCAAGTGCAATAAACGGGTACTATACGTACTTGATGACAAGGAACGGGTACGATACGTACTTGATGACGATTGAATGACATGAGGACAATTTAGGGACATTGATGAACATGGTTGACACTTAGAACTTGATGGATACTTGTGGGTCTAGGTCGCGCTACGAGCCAACCTAAATTGAATACTTGTGACTTTTAAGGACTTACTGTAAGTGTGTTCCTTGCTTATTATCCTTGTTCATTTGTGAATGGCTTTGGCATTAGATCCTTGTCATTCGTTCCTACGAACTCACCAACCTAGTGTTGAATTTGTTTAGTACACTTTTCAGGTAATCAGGTGAATCCAAGATGTGATGGTTGATTGGTGCTTGTGCTAGAATTTGGGCTTGGACTGTAACACCCCAAGCCGAGGCTCGAAATATTACGGAAATCATATAGCACAAGGTGGAATTACAATAGATCAAGAACTAAATGCAAATAAAGATTCAGTGAATCCAAGATGTGATGGTTGATTGGTGCTTGTGCTAGAATTTGGGCTTGGACTGTAACACCCCAAGCCGAGGCTCGAAATATTACGGAAATCATATAGCACAAGGTGGAATTACAATAGATCAAGAACTAAATGCAAATAAAGATTCAGTGAATCCATTACAAAGACGAAACAAGTACCAAAATACAAAAGGAGCAATAACCATCAAAGTTTACAAACGAGCATTCAAAAGATGGCAATTAATCCTAAGTATAATGCAAAAGAAGGTCAATGAATCCTTGATCCATAAAGTCCAAAGCCTGGGTTAACAGCATGCAACAATCAAACTCCACGTCCAGGGATAACCTGATTACCTGAAAAGTGTACTAAGCATAGTCAACACAAGGTTGGTGAGTTCGTAGTAATGGTCCACAAGGAACCATAAACAATAATCATAATGTACAAGTAGAGGCTAGACGTGACTTACAGTGAGCCTCTAAGTAACACAACAATATCCAATCAACAAGATTACATAAGTACGTAAATGCGTGTAAATGAATGCTCAATGATATAAATATCAAATGCAAGTACCAAATGCATAAATAAGTCAACATGCCTATCTTATGCGTGAACGCCAGTCACCAATGCAACGATACCCTTCTATCATCACAATGAACAAGGCTGTATCTCAAAATCATCGAGATATATATGTCTATATACTCGGAGTCAGGAACTACATCCAAAATGGGTGTATACATCTATACACCAGGATGTCGGCAATCCCCTGCCGAGGGTCATCACAATGAACAAGGCTGTATCTCAAAATCATCGAGATATATATGTCTATATACTCGGAGTCAGGAACTACATCCAAAATGGGTGTATACATCTATACACCAGGATGTCGGCAATCCCCTGCCGAGGGTCATCAACAATGTATGCAATGCTTACAATCAATTGTAAATGCATCAATCATGAACCAACAATCAATATACGATGATCTTGAACCAGTAATTAATATTCGACAAACATGAGCCAACAATCAATAATCGTCAATCGTAAACCATTAACCACAATTTAAACCAACTATACGTACATACACTTAAGAGGATTCTACTTCCTTTGAGTCCCAGATGCTTATATATAGGGTCACCCGCAGCCTTCCCACCACATCTAAAACCCAATGAAAGCATAACCGACTTCCATGTATGTACGTCTATCCTAACATAAATGAAATACTTAGCAAAACTTAAACCAAGTCATTTAAGCGTAAAACCGTCTCAACAATCCAACATTCAAACCAAGTCAATCAATCAATCAAAAACGTAAGTAAACACGCAAGTTTACACTTTTCAGCCCGAATCTCAAGCGAGTAGGGAGATACGAAACTCACCTTGTCCGACAAAGAAGCTAGTATAAGATTACAAGCGAGTATTACGGTCCACACGTCCACAACCTATAATTATACATCAATATATCATAATGTCAACTCTATAATCATAAACAAGTTGGTTTAGCACAATTAGTCAAGTCACAAACCCTAAACACCTTTACAACCTTAACGAGTAGGAACAAGACGCATTCGACTCGACCTTTTTAGAAATGAGAAAAGATTCATACAAAAAGAGTGTTACTACTAGAAATTAGACTCTCTCACGATTCCAACGATAGGTCATACGACTTATTTGGACTTACGGATCAAAAGTTACGACCTTTCAACTAAAACAGGTTTTGCTGCCCTGGAGGAAAGGTGCGGCGCACCATTGAGGAGGTGCGGCGCACCAAAGAGGGGGTGCGGCGCACAAATCGATCAGGGAACCCAGTCCAAGCTTTGGTACGGCGCACCAAAGAGGAGGTGCGGCGCACCTGTGCCCAGATCAGTTCCAAAACACCTCAAACACGAACCAAACTCAACCCAAACTCCATTTTTGATCACCAAATCGACTAGTGATGTTTCAAGGCTCATTTTGAAGCTTATACAAACATATTTCAACATAAATAAACATAACCCCTATCTTAGTTTCGATTCATAACATCATAATCACATCCAAATCATTCAAACCCTAATTTGACCCAAAACAAGATTTAAGCCGATTTAGGACTTGTAAATGGTCAAGATGACTAGAAATGCATAAACAAACATAAGTAGGTACAAATGAGATAAATTAGACTTACCAAAACTCCTCCTTGAGCTAGAACCCGAAATTAGGTCAAAATGGGTAAAATGCAAGAACTTGGCTTTTGATTCTCCAATAGGAAGCAAACGAGATGAAGATGGTTATGATTCTTGTATTATGGTAGTTTCAAACACAATGTTGATGCAAGAAATGATGAAGAACAAGAGGTGGTTCTTTTACTTGAGAGAGAATAGAAGAGATAGAGAGAAAAGAGAGAAATGAGAGGATAAGGGGAAATGGGTCACTAGTAGGTTCATGGGTCATGGACTACCCATGGGTCGACCCGTTTCCCTTATAAGCCAAAATTACAATTGATTACACAACTAAACGCCAAACAATCATATTAACGACCCGACTAACATACCACATAGTCATATAATCACAAATGGGCCCAATTATTTCATTCAACAAGTTTGTTAGTCAAATTACACAAAAAAGTCAATGGGTCAAAATTCACGGATGTTACATTATCCCCCCGTTGAAGGAATTTCGTCTCGAAATTTAACAAAACACTAATTACTAAATAAATGCGGATACTTAGTTTTCATGTGATCCTCTCGCTCCCAAGTGAACTCGGCTCCACGTCTAGCATTCCATCTAACCTTAACAATCGTGTAGCGTTTGCTCTTGAGTTTCTTTTCTTGACGATCCAAGATCTCTACCGGCTCTTCAACAAAGTTCAAATTCGAATCAACCCAAATTTCGTCCATAGGCACATGATGTGTAGGATCCGCCAAACACTTGCGCAAGTTACAAATATGAAACACATCATGCACACCGTTAAGCTCTTGAGGCAATTCTAGCCGATAAGCAACTTTCCCAACCCGCTCCAGAATCTTGAAAGGACCAATATACCTTGGCCCAAGTTTACCTCTCTTCACAAAACGTACAACACCCTTCCAAGGCGACACTTTCAAAAGCACAAAGTCACCAACTTCAAACTCTAACGGTCTCCGCCTCACATCGGCATACTTCTTTTGACGCTCACGGGCCAATTGCAACTTCTCCTTAATTTGAGATATTACCTTAGTCGTTTCAATCACAATTTCGGGCCCGATTAGTTGACTCTCTCTAATTTCCGCCCAAGCTAGGGGAGAACGACATATCCTACCATACAATGCTTTAAAGGGCGCCATTTGAATGGTAGCATGATAACTATTGTTGTATGAAAACTCGACTAGCGGCAAATGGTCTTCCCAACTTCCACCAAAATCAATGGCACATGCCCTCAACATGTCTTCAAGTGTTTGAATGGTTCTCTCGGTTTGCCCATCCGTTTGAGGGTGAAACGCCGTACTCATGTCAAGTCGAGTACCCATGGCTTTTTGAAAGGCTTCCCAAAATTTTGATTTGAAACGGGCATCTCTATCGGAAATGATAGAAATCGGCACTCCATGCTTAGATATTACTTCCTTGATGTACAAACGAGCCAAAGTGTCAAATTTATCGGTTTCACGAATGGCTAAAAAGTGGGCCAACTTCGTTAACCGATCTACTATCACCCAAATCGTGTCACGACCGCTTCTCGTCTTCGGTAGTTTTAGTAATAAAGTCCATTGAAATGTGCTCCCATTTCCATTCGGGCATCATCGGTTGTACCAACAATCCGGGTGGCTTCTTGTGATCGGCTTTGACTTGTAAGCAAGTAAGACACTCACTCACATACTTAGCCACATCACGCTTCATGCCCGGCCACCAATACAAATCTTTCAAGTCAATGTACATCTTATCCGACCCGGGATGGACCGAATAAGGCGATAGGTGAGCTTCATTCATAATAAGTGTTCTTAAGTCGCCGAAAATAGGAACCCAAAGTCTTTCAACCATGTATAGCCCATTATCATTCTTCCGGTCGAATTGTTGTTCCATGCCATCTAGGTTCTCGTTTCCAAAGTTTTCCGGTAGGGTGGCTTGAATTTGGGCTTCAATGATCCGATCACGAATATTTGGCCCTACCGTGAGGCTCATAGCTCTAGCCCGTCTTGGTTTCACTCTCTCCTTTCGGCTCAAGGCATCGGCTACTACATTTGCCTTGCCCGGGTGATAACGGATGTCACAATCATAATCACTAAATAGTTCTAACAAACGCCTTTGCCTCATATTCAATTCACTTTGGTTGAAGATGTGTTGGAGACTTTTGTGATCGGTATAAATCACACATTTGGTGCCATAGAGATAATGCCTCCAACACTTCAAAGCAAACACAACCGCTCCCAATTCCAAATCATGTGTCGGGTAGTTCTTCTCATGCACCTTCAATTGACGAGAGGCATAAGCAATGACTTTACCCCTTTGCATAAGAACACAACCCAACCCTTGCCCCGAAGCATCACAATAAACAACAAAATCTTCGATTCCATCCGGTAGCGTCAAAATAGGAGCGTCACATAACATATCTTTAAGAGTTTGGAAGGCGTTATCTTGTTTTTCGCCCCATTCAAAGTTTCTATCTTTTTGAGTCAAGAGGGTGAGTGGTTGTGCAATACGGGAGAAGTTTTCAATGAATCTTCTATAGTAACCCGCCAATCCAAGGAATTGACGGATCTCGGATGGCGTTTCGGGTCTTCTCCAATTCTTGACCGCTTCAATCTTGCTTGGATCCACATGAATACCATCCTTGCTCACTACGTGACCAAGAAAGTGGACCTCTTCCAACCAAAACTCGCACTTGGAGAATTTGGCATACAACTTCTCTTTTCTTAGTAGTTCAAGCACCTCACGCAAGTGCTCAACATGCTCCTCCTTTGTCTTCGAGTATACAAGTATGTCATCAATGAACACAATGACAGACTTGTCTAAGTATGGTTGACACACCCGGTTCATCAAGTCCATGAACACCGCCGGTGCATTAGTCAACCCAAAAGGCATCACGGTGATTTCAAAATGGCCATACCTTGTGCGAAAAGCCGTTTTGGGGATGTCATCTTCATGTACCCGAAGTTGATGATAACCCGAGCGAAGATCGATTTTTGAAAAGTGCTTAGCACCTTGAAGTTGATCAAATAAGTCATCGATTCTTGGGAGGGGATACCGGTTCTTCACTGTGAGCTTGTTTAATTCCCGGTAGTCGATACACATTCTGAAGGACCCATATTTCTTTTTGACGAAGAGAACAGGAGCACCCCAAGGAGATTGACTAGGGCGAATGAAACCCTTCTCTTGGAGTTCCTTGAGTTGAGTTTGTAGCTCTTGCATTTCGGTTAGAGCTAGTCTATAAGGAGCTTTTGCTACGGGCGCGGCTTCAGGGATAAGATTAATACGGAAGTCAAGTTCACGAGTTGGAGGTAATCCCGGTAAGTCATCCGGAAAAACATCGGGAAATTCACAAACAATAGGAACGGTCTTCAATTCCACCCTTGTGACGGTAGCACTAAAGACCTTAGGATTAGAGGAATCGGAGATTTCACCTTGAACCCTAAGAATTCTACCGTTAGTCAAAGGTATCTTAACAACCCTCTCACCACAATCAATAGTTGCTTTCACCACCGTTAACCAATCCATACCCACAATAACATCAAAACTCCCAATATCCAAAGGCATAAGGTCTATGAAGAAATCGACATCTTCCAAGGTCAAGACACAGTCGCGAAGTATTTGACTAATTCTAGTTAGTGACCCGTTTACCATTTCAATGTCAAGCACATAGTTTAAAGCACAAGGATTCACATCAATCAAAGGAACAAAATTAGAAGACACGAGGCTATAATCGGCCCCGGAATCAAATAGGACGGTGGCATAGTGACCATTAAGGAGAAAAGTACCTGCTACTACGTTGGGATCGTTGCGGGCTTCATTTACATTGGCCGCAAAGGCTCGGCCGCGTGGTTGCACTTGATGGCCTTGTTGGCCCCGGTTTTGGTTAGGCCCGACCATTTGGAGTTGATTGGGGTGAACGGCTACTTGAACTTGTTGTCCCACCCATCGAGGACAATTATTACGGTAGTGGTCACGGCTACCACATTCAAAACATTCGCCTCTTCTTTGGTTACCTTGAGGAGGAACGACCCGAACGGGAGCCACATTCATTGGACCCGCTCTTGGAGCTCTACAATTTCTAGCTTCGTGCCCGAGTTGATTGCAATTAAAGCATGCTCCACATTGGTTATTGGCGGGATGATGCCTGTTGCATCTCCCACAGAAAGGATGAGGCCCCGAATAAGCCTTCTTAGCCGGTCCCACCACCGCCATCACTCTACCCCTATTAGCATTTCTAGGGTCAAACTTTCCCATCTTCTTTACCCCACTCGACTCTCCCACTTCTTTCCTCTTGTTCGTTGAGGATTTGCTCAAAACACCACTCCTTAACAAGTCTTCTGTCACACTCCCGGCTTGGTTAACCGCATTAGCCAAAGAAGTAGGCATGTTGGAGTTTACATAAGATCGGACTTGAGGATTTAAGCCCAATACAAACTTCTGGATGGCCTGAGGCTCGGTACCCACCAAGTGAGGAATGAGGGTAGACAATTCTTGGAATCGTCTAACATAGCCCTTGTAATCGGCTCCCTCCATATTGAGATTTGCAAACTCAATGGTTAAATTTTGTAGTTCATACGGAGGACAAAACTTTGCTTTCACTTTGTTCTTGAAGTCAATCCACTCCAAATTATAAGTCCGCCCCAACGTTATTTCTTGGTTCCACCAACTCAAGGCGTCATGTCTAAACATGCCGGATGCATAGGAAATCCGGTCATCATAGGTGCAATGACTCCTTTCAATCACCGCCTCTATCGCCTCAAACCATCTTATACATTCCGTGGGACCACCTTTCCCATCAAACTCCGGTGCCCCACAACTTTTAAAGTCTTTAAATACACACCCTTGACGGTATCCTCCCTGTTGATTATACATGGGCATACCGTTTCCAATTCCCACCGGTCCCTCTTCTTCATTTTCTTCGGCATGAGGTTGGGCATTTTCATTATTTTCATTTTCTGGAGCTTCGTTGTTCTGAGCCACATTATTTTGCCCAAGATTTGCCGTGACTTGAGCAATAATGGTTGGCATGATATTGGCGATCGTTTGAGCAATCACCTCGGCCATGTTTGGCTCAGGGACCTCACCACGACCCCTTCCTTGGCCCCTACCACGACCTCTACCACGGCCCCTACCATGGCCCCTACCTCCTTGTACCTCCGGTTGAGCTTCCGGTTGAGGTTCTTCCTCTTCAGCCCTATAGTTCGTTCCGGCTCTCCTTGGTCTCACCATTTCTATAAAACAAGTGACACGTTGACCCGAGAGTTAGTCTCAAATGCTCGCATGTTAGTCACACAAGTAGTCAATGCCCTCATACCGATACCACATACTCATTTCATAACATTATGTTAAGGCAAAAGTGTTAGAATCATAAGGGATTTTTACATATCATAACATCAAGTAATCATGCTCATTACATCAAGCAATCAAACAACTAACACGAATGATTCAAAGTATAATCCGAATTCGATATGCTCTCTAGTTATTAACCGGGTATGTATACAAGGTGTACCAACGGCTAACCTTCCACCTAATCAACTTCCATTAAGCATATCGGTTC
Source organism: Erigeron breviscapus (assembly GCA_034093135.1). Taxonomy (NCBI): domain Eukaryota; kingdom Viridiplantae; phylum Streptophyta; class Magnoliopsida; order Asterales; family Asteraceae; genus Erigeron; species Erigeron breviscapus. The sequence goes on from CM067173.1 coordinate 127,002,161, forward strand.
CTTATTATACTTTAAGCCACACGTGCGCAATCCACGATGTCCTGAACTTGCTATAATATCGGGTAACCATAAAAGAGTTGATCGGGTTCTTTTAGGGTTGCCACAATATTATACTAAGTTAATGGCATCCCATCATTTTGCCCTAAATCATCACATTAGTTCCAACAATTAACAACAACAACCCATATTAACTACAATCCACATTCATCACATTGAATTCAAGCTATCATACAAGTGGTCTTAACTACGAACTCACACGGGGATTCACAAAATTCACGTTGCACACAAATTCCTAACCATGCATGCTATATGAAGAGTTTTAACTTAAGCCGTAGTCTAGGTCAAACCGCCTAATTCTCTACGACCACGCATGGGCCACCATTCTGTAACACCCCAAGCCGAGGCCCGAAATATTACGGAAATCATATAGCACAAGGTGGAATTACAATAGATCAAGAACTAAATGCAAATAAAGATTCAGTGAATCCATTACAAAGACGAAACAAGTACCAAAATACAAAAGGAGCAATAACCATCAAAGTTTACAAACGAGCATTCAAAAGATGGCAATTAATCCTAAGTATAATGCAAAAGAAGGTCAATGAATCCTTGATCCATAAAGTCCAAAGCCTGGGTTAACAGCATGCAACAATCAAACTCCACGTCCAGGGATAACCTGATTACCTGAAAAGTGTACTAAGCATAGTCAACACAAGGTTGGTGAGTTCGTAGTAATGGTCCACAAGGAACCATAAACAATAATCATAATGTACAAGTAGAGGCTAGACGTGACTTACAGTGAGCCTCTAAGTAACACAACAATATCCAATCAACAAGATTACATAAGTACGTAAATGCGTGTAAATGAATGCTCAATGATATAAATATCAAATGCAAGTACCAAATGCATAAATAAGTCAACATGCCTATCTTATGCGTGAACGCCAGTCACCAATGCAACGATACCCTTCTGTCATCACAATGAACAAGGCTGTATCTCAAAATCATCGAGATATATATGTCTATATACTCGGAGTCAGGAACTACATCCAAAATGGGTGTATACATCTATACACCAGGATGTCGGCAATCCCCTGCCGAGGGTCATCAACAATGTATGCAATGCTTACAATCAATTGTAAATGCATCAATCATGAACCAACAATCAATATACGATGATCTTGAACCAGTAATTAATATTCGACAAACATGAGCCAACAATCAATAATCGTCAATCGTAAACCATTAACCACAATTTAAACCAACTATACGTACATACACTTAAGAGGATTCTACTTCCTTTGAGTCCCAGATGCTTATATATAGGGTCACCCGCAGCCTTCCCACCACATCTAAAACCCAATGAAAGCATAACCGACTTCCATGTATGTACGTCTATCCTAACATAAATGAAATACTTAGCAAAACTTAAACCAAGTCATTTAAGCGTAAAACCGTCTCAACAATCCAACATTCAAACCAAGTCAATCAATCAATCAAAAACGTAAGTAAACACGCAAGTTTACACTTTTCAGCCCGAATCTCAAGCGAGTAGGGAGATACGAAACTCACCTTGTCCGACAAAGAAGCTAGTATAAGATTACAAGCGAGTATTACGGTCCACACGTCCACAACCTATAATTATACATCAATATATCATAATGTCAACTCTATAATCATAAACAAGTTGGTTTAGCACAATTAGTCAAGTCACAAACCCTAAACACCTTTACAACCTTAACGAGTAGGAACAAGACGCATTCGACTCGACCTTTTTAGAAATGAGAAAAGATTCATACAAAAAGAGTGTTACTACTAGAAATTAGACTCTCTCACGATTCCAACGATAGGTCATACGACTTATTTGGACTTACGGATCAAAAGTTACGACCTTTCAACTAAAACAGGTTTTGCTGCCCTGGAGGAAAGGTGCGGCGCACCATTGAGGAGGTGCGGCGCACCAAAGAGGGGGTGCGGCGCACAAATCGATCAGGGAACCCAGTCCAAGCTTTGGTACGGCGCACCAAAGAGGAGGTGCGGCGCACCTGTGCCTAGATCAGTTCCAAAACACCTCAAACACGAACCAAACTCATCCCATACCTATTAGTCCCTTGCCTAGCCCAATAATCCTTCAAGTCAATTGGACAATCGAGATCATACCCTTCTAACAACAAAGCCTCTATGACTTTTGTGAATGTGTTACGACCCATTTTTCTCCCCTGCAATCTTGCAATATGACTTTTTCCGACATATGTTGGCAACAGACACATGGAAAGATCAACTGTACAACAAGTGGAGCTCCACCCATCTCTATTCCACCGACGACAGTTCCTAGGTATCCCTGTGCATGAGCATATCGGTATTGGCATCCATGATATGTCCATTTCTTCCCCAAATACTACCAAAATATTTTTATGTTTCACAAACTGGTAAGACTTTTTCTTACGGCTATAAAATTTGCTAATATAAGCCCATGATTCTTCTACATGCTTCTCAAACTCTGGGCCGCGATCTATTGTTGTATCAACCAACTCCACTGCATTCGAAGTGGAAGCCCGATTATGTACTTGACCGCCAGGATTTTCGAACTGTATTTGAGCATCAAACATTGGCCGTTTGCCTAGTGCCCTGTTATCTTGCTCAAAGGTTTCTGGTTGTAATGATGGTTCTGGCTGGAATGTCGGTTCAGGTGTGTTGAGAAGCCAATCTTGATGAAAGGAATTTATAGGATTTGAGGATGAAGCTTCAGGATATGCTACCCCAAAAGGATTTGGGAACAATGCACTAGTATTTTCTTTGGGAAATTCTGGTTGTGATGCTGGTAGTGTATTATGAAGAAGCCATTCTTGGCAAAAGTCATCGGACGTTGTATCCCACTCGTTAGATTCAAACGTTGGATTTTGAAATGCGTCCATAATTGCCTTGAATTTCTTTTACCTGTAGTAAAGATTGGTCAGATAACTGACATGTTAAATACTTTAAAAAAAAAAATTGCAACTATGATATATTGTTAAAAGAGACATTCTGAACAACTCGAGATTTAAAAAAAAAACATAATTATTTGTGACCAGAATAATTTATACAAAATATCTCTTGGTTTCACGAGTTGGAAGTTCTGTCAGAACTTGACCCTGGCATGTTGCTTCCTCCGGCAGCATCTCTATTTTTCTCTTAAGAAGTTGAACATTGAGATTCTTCTTCTTCTTCAGATGACATGGCGAAAATGGATCTTTCTCTTGGTGTTGGCTCATCATCTTCATGTTGAGCTACAACTTTTGCGAACGCTTCATCGTCTTTTATTTGACGATTAACAATGTTGGATTGTTATTCCTCTAAGATTTCAGATAAAACTTTGGCCAACATTTCATCTTCAGTTTCTTGCTTTGCTTGTTTCTCAACAAGTTCAGATTCTTCCATGTCCACTATTACCTTGCAGTCTTCATGGGAGATGCCTCTAAGTTCGGCCTCCAGTTTGATTCTTTTAACCCTATTATCTTCATTAGCCAATTTTTCAAGGGTTTCGAGTTCCTCTTGAGCCATTGGCCATTTGCCTTTCGGATCGCTAGATGAGGCGCCGGAATTTTTCATTTTCTTGTGATAAATTAACAATATTAACTTTGGTGTAACAACATTGTTAATTAAGCGGACAAGAATTAAAAGATAAATGTTTTAAATAAACATATAAATAGACAGTATAATATTTAAAATGAGAAAAAGTACAAAAGATAGCTTACCAAAGAGAAGGTTGGGGATCTTTCAGAACACAAGTTGGCTGTGAGCTGATTAACTTAAAGCAAATTAGCAGAGAAAGAACCAAGTAAATAAAAGAGATAGAGAAAGAAGATTTGGTGTGCATTCTCCCTTAACAAAACGCGTTCTTTTATAGAGGATGAAAAGGGGAGCGTGACCTGGAAGAACGGACAGGTGTCCGTAAACTACAGTAATTTTAATCATTGTTACAGTGATCTAATATTTGAATATTATATTTACCATAATTATTGGTAAAAATCAAGCAGAATGTGTAAAAAGGAATATTTTAACTGGGAAATTACCTAATCGACAACAATCCCAAAAGAAATCAAAGAAAGTTGTATTTCATTATTCGAACAATACGAGTGAAACTCGTTACATTATTTAAACGGAAATACAACAATTAGAATTACAAAACATTTAAAACCCATACAATGAAACCCACGTGGCCACGAACAGTAAAGGGACCACACCGAGAACGAAGGCGACTAGCCATGGATAGGCCTCATTCCATGGGAGTTGAGCCACGATAGACAACCAAGCGATGATGATTATGTAAATCACAATGATAAATGGGTTCAACATCTTAGAATGAGAGTCTGTTTCGGATTAGTTTTGAGAAAAAGATGAATGGCGAGTAAATATTGTATGGAGAGGTGTGTGTGTGTGGGTGTGTGTTGTGATGTCATTTATATAGACTAAATGAGTCATTGTAACGGTTGAAAATAGAAAGAGGGAAAAAGGTAAATTCGAATTTTGAATTTTGAAACTTGAGTGTTTAAAAAATTTAAATCTATAATGTGGGTTAAAAGTCATATCTTCTAATAGCGGTTTATTGTCAAAGTTGTTGGAGAGGCATTAAGCGCTTCTAGGCATAAGCTTCGTAAATGCATATAGATATACCTCACTATATTTGGTTGGTGTACATAGATTTCTACACCATTTGTTGTAAAAGCTGACTGAAAATCCAGATAGTGTTCTGTATATAGAGAAGAAGAAACTTCGTAGGAAACAAATTGACCTTGTGTTAGTAAAGTGGAAGCATAATCGAGGTGAGAGCATGACTTGGGAGACCGAGTCTGTGATGAAGGATCGTTACCCACATCTTTTTGTTGCTGACCCGATTCTGAGGACAGAATCTTCTTAAGGGGGAGGTAATTGTAACATCCTAAATATTTTTATCTTTGACTTTGACTTTGTTGTTGGTCAATGGTCAATTTCGATTGATGGACCGTTAGTTGATTTTTTTGACACCGTTAGTTGCTTAAATTGCTAAGTAATTAACTATTGTTGCTTGAATAATGAATATGATACTTGAATGAGTTTTTAAGTAATATGACATGTTATCTTAGGTGTCGGTTTGTCCTTAAAGTGTTCGTTAGGTCGTTTGAGTTCCCGAGTCGTTAGTTAGTGTTTTAACGGTCGTTAATTCCAAGTAAAGTCAACTTTGGAGTATGGAAAAAGGGTGAACGGTTTTAATACACTAATTGCAGCCAAAATATCATTCATTTCTCCAATATTAGTGTGTGTAAAAGAGTGTGTGAGTTGACTTCAACAACTATAGCCATTTTCATCGATTTCGGGTTGATTCGGGTGGAATAAACGCTAGTATATCGAATCTTTGATCATCTTTAAGAATTGGTGATTTTGGGACGATCGGTAATTGGTTGTGATATAGTTTGGTGTTTTGAGGATTCCTTCAGGTACCCGGGAATACATTTCAAGCACGGTAAAGTAGTTTGTAAGGAGTTGTAAGCTGTCCCAAGGTAAGATAACTACCTTTTGACACGAGGGACACAACGAGAACTTGGTTTTTATATTTAACGATTGTTAAAGCCTTTCATACGCTTGTTAAGTTAAGGGAGCTTATGGGAGGGCTTATGGTTGACATTAATGCATGCTATGCCTTAGTTAGCTTTTGTTAATAGTGTTATGCATGCTATTGATTGGGTTGAATGATATAATTGGTTTGGTAGTTTCACAGTTGATATGTCATTTTGATTTGCATGATTGATTGATATTGTGATTTCATGCTTGATGTTTGATTTGGCTTATACATGTAGTACACTAGACTCATGTAGGATTGCCATGATTCACAGTTGCACGATAGGGGCCCTAAAATGTTGAGATTGATATGGTTGATACAACACAATGTTGAAATGGTTGCTAAAACTCGAGTATAAACATACAGTTGAAAGTGTTAAGCTTAACCCATACTATTCCCCGGTGGGACTAGTGTGCTGAGTTGGTCGGACGGGGTAATCATGATGCCTCTGACGACATGGTCAAGTTGATTGAGTAGGCCGGGTGATTAGGACCGATCACTATGAGTTGCTAAACGGTTTACTCCTGGATTTGGTTATGCCTATCCTTAACGACGTCGATGGACCCCGAAAGGACAACCCATCATGTCGGGTGCAAGGTTCCTTGAAAGGTCGAATGACCGCCTATGCACAACCTGTTGTTGATTACATATGTGACATAAGTCACTTATATATAGTTGAAAATGGCATAACCTGAGTTGTTGACTATGATTGTTGTTGACATTGATCTTGTTGGTTGATGAGGTGATTGAGGTTGCTAGGCACATGTAGGAATGTAATCTTCCTATTGTGTTATATGTTTGATATGTGATGATTCATGATTGTTATATGCTTGACATGCGTATGATGTTTCATAAAATGGTTTAATTGACAACTATTTTATATAACCTGTGGTTATCTTACTCAGCTTTTTAAGCTGACACTTGTTTTGTTGAAAATGTTGTGTTTCCTCAGGTTGTTCGTTGATGGCTTTTAGAGTGAGGTCTGGGTAGAGATAGATCGATGAAGTCATTTACCTTACCTTGCTTCATTGAATTAGATATTAATTATGATGGTTGATTAGTGTGCCTAAATATCTTAGATTAATATTGTGATGCTATAAGTAACATCAAAACTCTTGATTAACATTTCCTTTAGGAAATGATGATGTTTAAAAAGGGACCTTTCCGCATTTAATGATCGTTTTATTAAATAAAAAAAAAATTGAACTCCATATTTTATAGAGTTGGGTGTTACAAGTAGGCTCATGGGTCATGGACTACCCATGGGTCGACCCGTTTCCCTTATAAGCCAAAATTACAATTGATTACACAACTAAACGCCAAACAATCATATTAACGACCCGACTAACATACCACATAGTCATATAATCACAAATGGGCCCAATTATTTCATTCAACAAGTTTGTTAGTCAAATTACACAAAAAAGTCAACGGGTCAAAATTCACGGATGTTACATGGACTTACATGGATCCAGGATTCATTTGCCCCCTTATTTTGCTTTATGCATTATGTACTTGTTTGTTGATGTTGGATCCACCGAATCCCTTTTTATTCATATAGTTCATGTCCTACGATAATCCCATGCATACGCTATTTCTTTTCGGTAATATTTCGAGCCTAGCTCGGGGTGTTACATAATCATGCATTGCATATATTTAATAATTATCTGAAATCTAAACCGTCTTAAAAAAAACTCCTGCGAATACTCAAACACTAAAATCAAGGAAATAGACAAATTCTTCTAAATAATCTTAAAGCATATGACAAAAAACGTTTAAAAGCTTTTTATTTTGCCATCTAAATTTTCCACCATGTTTAACCTCTTAAAAAATCATCTCCTCCAATGAAAAGCTTTTTTAAAGCTTTTTTTAACATTAGACAAGGGAAAACTAAAAAAGCTTTTGATCAAAAAATTGAAGATTGTAAGCGTATTAATCAAAAAAACTATTAAGTCAAATGACATCAATCTTTACAAAGACTTATTATTTCATAAAAAGTTTATCTTGAACCCAACATTGGAGATGTCCCTAATAAAAATCCACCTAATTATGATATCATTAAACTTGATAAAATAAATCTATGAAATTAAAAGAAAAATGGAATGAGTGGATTACATTTATTGTTTTCTAAAATTTGTTAATATAATATATCATTTTTAATTTTTAAACCCTTATAAAGCAAACACCATTTTTCCCTTTAAACTTTTCAGCCTTTGAAAAGTCGAAAATACCAGTTTATTAAAATGTTAAAAAATCAATGTTGTTGCGAAAAATTGTATATATATATTGTTTCCGGTGCGTTTTAATTTTATTTAATCTTGACCTCTCATTTGAATTTTGTATGAATCACGGCCGTATAAAATAGCCCATTAAAAGCGGAATGATGGTTATAGATAATATAAACGTGTGTTAAAAATGGTTATTTGAATTGTGGATAATTGATACAGTTCAAAAGAGTTTAGAAAGAGTCTTGAGTTGACCGAATAAGTTGGAACATTGGGATTTTTGCTGAAAATATGGAGTCGGTTGCTAGAAGGAAGGAGTTTATGGGTTTAGTTTTGCATGTGTTCATTTTCTTTGTTTCATTATAAATAGGGTAAATTACACTTTTGGTCCCTGAACTTGGCACATTTTTCACTTTTAGTCACTAAACTTCAAAAATTGCAAATTATACACTAAACTTGCCACTTTTTTTCACTTTTGGTCACCGCGTCAACTTTGTTATCTTTCCTCCGTTAACTTGCCCAGATTCGTTAGTTTTTTTTTCAATTTTTCATTTATTCCATTATTAAAAGTGATAATCGTCTAACACATTATTCGTCTTTGATCGACCACCTTCTTTGATCGATTATATATAGCGTGGGATAGATATATAAGCGTCAGCTGTTTTGTGTGTTTTTTGCCGTATATGTATTTCCATGTCATGTATTTCCATATATGTATTTCCATGTCTTTTCTTTCTTTCGTTTACACTGGAACATATATCTATCTATATTGAATATAGATATAGATACACTGCTTCGATCTCCTCTTATATATCTATCCCACGCTATATATAATCTATCTAACAAATCTTTTTCTTCTTAGGACCTTAAGAGATTTGATAGTTAGTAAACTTTCATTGATTTCATCATCATTTCGGAGATTACTACGGAAGTTCTTTGAATGGATGGAAAAGGATCGGGTTAGTTGATTGTGATGGTGCCTATATATATATATATATCGAAGTGAGCATAACGTTACATATATATAACCACTGGACTATTATATGATATATATATATATATATATCGAAGTGAGCATAACGTTACCAGATCTAGATCTAGATCTGGGATCGGATTTAGGCATAAAGTTAAGTTTTGTGAAGCTCTTGGAAGGAAATAACCGACAGAGATGATCGAGGCGGCGGTGGTACATTTTACCGGTGTCGGACATGATAAGTTTTTTCCGATTCAAACTTTTTTTCCGGCGATGCATATTTTCCGGCCACGCATATGATATTTTTCCCGGTGATGGATATGATATTTTTCCGATGAAAAATTTTCCGATTCAAACTTTGTTTATATATTTACAGATTTTGGGTTCCTTCGATTTATATATGATTTTGTCAATCTAATTGTACATTAATTTATAAAATGACTTGGTGTTGGATGAGGTATTTTGCAATTTCTCTCGTGAAGATACATACTTATATTTACTTGTTTTTCTATTATTTAATGTAGTTAATTATCAGTAAATCTTGAAACATTGGGAATCTTAAGACAAGCTATTGGATGTTTATACACATCATTGTTGTATTATTTGATACGGTGGGTGTTGGATGTTGATAATGATGCTTGGCCATGGTGGTTGCCGAAAAAAATGGTGGTTGTCTGGAGAAGAAGGTGGTCTATCAAAGAAATCTGGGTTGTTTACTTGTTTATGATGAACTTTTAATAATGGAATAAATGAAAAGGACGAAAATTGAAAAAAAAACTAACGAATCTGGGCAAGTTAACGGAGGAAAGATAACAAAGTTGACGCGGTGACCAAAGTGAAAAAAAGTGACAAGTTTAGTGTATAATTTGCAATTTTTTAAGTTTAGTGACTAAAAGTGAAAAATGTGCCAAGTTCAGGGACCAAAAGTGTAATTTACCCTTATAAATAAGAGTATGTTATTTTACTTGTACTCTCAAATCTCAACATCAATTGCGGTAAGTTTGAAAGCAGAAATAGATCAATTTCTTCTTTTCACTTTTTACATACTCACATATATAATATATATACATTTGGTGAGTATTTTGAAAAGGCCTGGAAATACAACAGAAAGCATGGAAGAGATTTATAGGGGTTCTTTAAGAATTCGTGATCATCATGTTGATACATTGAAACAACATAAGATCGATAATCAAAGTGATGATTATGTTTTATGTATTAATTTATATGTTTGGGTATGCATGTATTTCTCTTTTTATTTTTTGTCAATTCATATATGCGCATAAGAAACGTGGAGTTGCTTAATTCAGGTTTTATTGCAAGGAGTTACCATAAACGCATATGTAGAAGATATCGTGGGTTTCCTTTCTGGTTGTGAGTATGATCCACCCAAATCCAGGTTAAATCAGTTTGGTCTATGCTTACATATATAGAAGTAGAGCTAATATAGCATGGTATTGCTCCAGCTATGGACTATTGATAATAGGAATGTAAAAAGATTAACCATAGGAAATATAGGACTAGATGAACAATTGAACCCACTTATTTAGGCAAAATATCTATATGTTTTGATCTCTTTATTAGGGTTATCTTTTTTATTGGTTTCTGTAGATTTATTTTCTATAATTTTAAATCCTGATTTTTCAATTAAGTTGGTCATCTATTTTTATTAAAAATTTTAGTCTGTTAATTGTTTATGATGGTATTTAATTTTGGGTGTTTTGTTGTTTTATGGTCAATGCTTTTAGACAAAATTGTTTTTAGTTCATAGTGTTGTTGAGAGATCTTCAAGCTCACTTACCAGTAGAGTTTGTGATGTGTAGATTGTGTTGGAAATATAAAAGTTGAAGAGATGTGTTTTATGACTAGGAATTATGGGTTTGTATTAGAAGTGATACACTGATACAACATCCTCTAGCCACACCGTATGTATTTATAATTTTTCTTGATGCTTATTTACTTTTAAATGTACTCACATATTCACATATGTAACATGATAGTCGTATATGCATTATTTTTTATAGCATGGTACCCGCGCGTTGCAGCGGATACCATTAACAGGGTGCAAAAGAAAAAAAAAAGAAAGATAGAGATATTAAGAGAGAGTTGCGTAGTGAAAAAAAGGGAGAGTTTTTTTATGGAGGGTAGTTTAAGCATTTCCCCCATGTAACTTTCAATATGGGTGCTATTCTTTTTATTATGTAGTATAGATATGCTTTTAATTATTAAGTTTCTATAGTCATTTGTTCTTTTAGAATATGTTACAGAGCATTTATGATTGACCGGATGTATGTTTGGGCAATGGGGCGGTGTTACAGCGGTGACAGTTGTATTGGAGGCACGGATGGAAGCAGTAACGGTGTGGTTATAAATGTAATGTTATTAAAGTAAAAGAAGATAATGTAGTTATTTTAAAATTAATGAATATAAACGTAATTAAGTGTAACCCGGACAACGTACGGGTATTATTCTACTTGTTGTTGTGGACAAGACTTAAAACAAAAAATATACGACTTTTAACCATCTCACCACTCCATGATTATTGTTGGTTTGTTATATTTTCTTCCACTAAATATATGACTATAGTTTCCTTTGGATATAAATCAAATACTTTCACCTAATATACCTATAATACGTTTGGATATAAATCAATTACTTTCACTTAATATATCGATAATACCTTTAATGAAATTATTTACAACATATATCATTCAATTATTAAAATAACTACACTACCTCTATAAATAATTACATCAATAACTTTTACATTAATGACATGTTACTATTTTCGTTATCACCACTGTATTGTGCGGGTACCCTTTTAGTTTTGTTTTTTAAAATCAAAGAAGTATTCGCATAATCTAAAAAACATATCCTTTTCAATATTACTTCATACTTTGTAGATACAAAAAGCAAGAAAAAAAATTCTCCCATGCCTAATCCCCATATCCCTGAATAATATAATCCCCATATCCCTGAATAATATAATATCAAAAAAAAATAATAAATAAATAAACAAAAATAAATAAATTAATACTATAGTAAGTAAAAAGGGAGAATGGGGAGAGCATACGAAGAGGGAGAATGGATAAGGGTAGAAAACAAGAAAAAAAAACAAACAACAAAACCACACTAATTCATTTATGATTCAAAATGAACCTCGTCATCACGATATATCCACCTTCTATGTTAGCAATATTCCAGAAGGAATCTCTAGCAAACATTTGTGGTCTGAATGCAAGAACTTGGGAGTATTGGCGGACGTGTTCATCCCCAACAAAAAGGATCGCCATGAAAATAGATTTGCTTTCGTAAGATTTTGAAGGGTGAGAAATGTCGAAGAGATGGAACAAGCCTTAAGCAACATCAAAATTGGGGGAGCAAAGTTGGCAGCAAATTTAGCAAGATTCGATGTGAATGGCAACAAGCTAGAAAAAGAGACCATTCACAAAAACGTAAAAATCAGAGACAATCGAATGCCATGGAGAAGCATGTACACTCATTCAACGAAAGGCTTCTCTTTCAAAGAAGCGCTACTTAGAAAGTCTGGAGTAGTGGAAATGCATCCCATAGAATGTTGAAAGTTTAATCTTGACTTATTATAGTTTTATTAGTTAGTTTTATGCATGTGTGAAAATAGGTTGAATTGGTATTTGGTTTTGACCATATCTCTTGGAAGTGTACGTTGGAGAAGTGCACGTTTAGAAGAGTGGGTCTTTGGGTGTACCGATTCTTTAGGTAGTAGTGGTTAGAGTATTAGCTAGTAGTTTGTTCCTTATTTTCTGCATTGCACGTTCTAGTTTGAAAGGCTATAAATAGCTATTTGTTTCATTGTATTATGTATCCTTTTTGTTATATAAACCAGTGAAGTTTCACATAAGTCTTCTCGATCTTCTGCAATTATCTTTTACATATTCATTTACTTATATTAGAGTGTTATGGTGAGTTTGTGAGTGCTTAGTTTTGGGCCTGTGATTCCAACATAGAAGTCAATGCAAAGGGAGATTCAAAGTTTATGTCTAATTGCAATGGAACCTCGCTACTGGGAGAAGTAAATTCCATAGATGAGCTACATAATTTGGATAAGCACATGGAGGCAATAGGAACAAAAAGCTTTGTGATAAGGTACATGGGGGGTTTCAAAGTTTTGGTAACTTTTAAATCCGTTGATGAGGCAAAGGCTTTTCTGTCAAGAGAGGAAGTGTGGAATAAGATTTTCAGGTCCTTGATGATATGGAATGGGCAAGCGTTAGAAATGGAGCGGCTCGCATGGGTAAACGTCATGGGCGTACCACCGCAAGCCTGGGATACGAATGTTTTCAACCAAATTGGTTACTCACTGGGAAGAATAGTATGCCTCAGCGACGATGCAGATTTATCAAAGAAAAAAATCCGAATTTTATTAAAGATTGGTTCCACGGTCAACCCGTCATGTCTTGTCCGATGGAATGGCTCACCTTTTAAAGTCCATATCCAAGAAGTCGTAGAAGATTGGTTTCCAGATTTTCTACACCGTAAAGAAAAATCAATACTATCACCGGAAAAGTCCACTGGAAATAGCTACGGTCAAGAAGATGAGTCAGGTAGGAATGCATCAGGTCCGGTTGGAAAATACACTGAACCAAATTTGAAAGATGAGCCATTGGGAAACCCAAAAAATAAAACAAAAAATGGGCAAAAGCATGTTGCAAAAAAAGTAAACGTTGGGCAAGAAAATGTCGACGTATCAATTTCCAAAGTTGCATGCGGATTACGTGGGGAGAAAAATAATAGTATCTCTATAGATGTAGGTGACGGCTCTTTGTCTCATGGTGGACCCCATCTTTATGCTCCAAAATATTCAACAAAGGATCCTCTTACCACCCCTTTAAATGGGCTTTTTCCTGTCAATGGCCCAACAAGGGGTTTTAGTCTGGGAAAGAGACCCAGGATACTTAGAAGCCCATCTTCTTCTGGGTCCAACCAAGGTTCAACTCCAAAACGTGTTGACCAGTCAGACGGGGATCTTTTCCCAATTCTAAACACACCTGTACACAGCAAAGGTGATTTTTTAGAGACAAATAAAGATGTCTCTTCTGTACCAGATCGACAGCCGTCAGATGAAGATGATTCAATTAGGGTCCCACCGGAGTCACCTCAACCGTCGCGTGGTTCTGTCCAACGACCATCTCATGTGGCTGGTCCTGATTATGTTGCCGATTTCGATGTTTTAGCGGAAAATACATCTGATGCACAAGTTATAGATGAGTTAAGAATTGAAATTGAAGCCACAAAGGGGATGGCAGATCAAATGGGCATCGATGGTCAAAATTTGGACAATATGATAACAGAAGCTGTTATTGGAGATGGGATTATAAATGTAACTCAATGAATTTTCTATCACTAAATACCAGGGGTTTGGGAGATGATGATAAAGTCTCCTGGGTTAGAAGGCTTAGAAATTCCCACAAGGTATCTTTTCTTTGTTTACAAGAATCTCAGTTAGCTGATCATAATAAAATTAATTTTTTGGGCATTTGGGGAAATAATAATTTTGAAAAGGAATGGGTAAATGCAAATGGCAGATCAGGGGGTCTAGTTTCTATTTGGTGTCCTTAATTTTTTGTAAAAACTGGAGTTGTCAAAGAGCAAAATTTCTTATGGATTTCCGGTTATACTGTGGGTGATGTTCTCAACCTAAATATCATTAACATTTACGCCCCACATGATTTAAGAGCTAAAAGGCACCTATGGTCCAGACTTCAGGATATTGTCACGGGGAATGGTGGACTGTGGATCTTGACGGGTGATTTTAATGAAGTTAGGGTACCGTCAGATCGTGTAAATTCCGAATTCAACATTGCTGGTGCAAATGCTTTTAATAGTTTCATAAATGATGCAAATCTTTTAGAGTACAATATGGGTGGATACCAATTTACTTATGCGTCTCCGTGTCTTCAAAAATTTAGCAAAATTGATCGCATATTGGTCTCCCATAATTTTATGTCTTTATGTCCAGACGCTTCTTTTATGGCTTTGGATAGAGACTTATCAGATCATCACCCATTATTACTGTCCTGTAACTCTGATGATTTTGGTCCGATACCTTTCAAGTTTTTTAATTCATGGCTGAATAAACCGGAGCTTGAAAAGGTTGTTACCGTGGCGGTTTCTAATTTTGGCCTTGGATGGGGTTCCCCAGATGGCATTTTACGTGAAAAGCTTAAGGCGATTAAATTTGCAATAAAAGAATGGTTGAAATTGGAGAGGAAAAAGGAGGAGGAAAAGTTTAATCAATGTAAGTCGGTCCTTGAGGAACTCGACAAAAAAGTTGAAAGTTTGGGGGGTCTATCAGAGGACGATCTGATTTTACATGGTCATACAAAGGCAATGATGGGCAACATTCTCCACTCTCGAAGATTAGACATGAAGCAAAAAGCTAGGGTTCGATGGAGTTGTGATGGGGATGAAAATACTCATTTTTTTCATGGTCTTTTTAAAAAGCATGTTTCTGTAAACAAAATAAATGGTCTAATGATAAATGGTATGTGGTGCAAGGAGCCGACAATCATAAAAAACAAAGCCATGGAATTTTTTGAAGCTCGATTTCAAGAGACAAACACAACCCGACCGAACTTCTTGATCCCTTCTATAAAGCAGCTTTCCACAAATGATCAGTCCAGTCTTGTTCATTGGTTCTCATTATCAGAAATAAAGGTTGCGGTTTGGGATTGTGGTGGTGAAAAAAGCCCTCGACCTGATGGTTTCACTTTTGCATTTATAAAGAGATTTTGGGCGTTGCTAGAAAGTGACTTTAGAAAAGTCGTTGATCACTTTTTCATGCACGGAAAAATCTCAAACGGATGTGCATCCTCTTTTCTTGCCCTAATCCCCAAGGTAAGTGACCCTCACTCGTTCCAAGATTTTAGACCAATCTCGCTTATTGGTGTCATCTACAAGGTGATTGCCGAGCTATTGGCAAACCGATTGAAGAAAGTTGTGGCTAGAGTGGTCTCCGATAACCAATCTGCCTTTATTCATGGGAGACATATTTTGGATGGGCCTCTAATCGTTTCCGAGACTCTATCTTGGATTAAATCAGTAAAAAGACCTTCTTTTTTACTCAAGTTGGATATAGAAAAGGCGTTTGATTGTGTAAGTTGGAGTTATTTACTTGAAACAATGAAACATATGGGTTTTCCCACGAGATGGTGCAAATGGATAAAAGCTTGTCTAGCTTCATCACAAGCCTCAGTTCTTATAAACGGGTCTCCTACTTTAGAATTCGTCTTCTCTAGAGGTCTCCGACAAGGGGATCCATTATCTCCTTTGTTGTTTACAATTGCTATGGAGCCGTTGAGTTGTTTCTTAAATGAAGCGGTCCAAAAAAATCTTATTCTTGGTATTGGTCTACCAAATGGGGGCTCCACAGTTAGTCACTTATTATATGCCGATGGCGTTCTTTTGATGGGTTCATGGTCAGTCACAAATTTATTAAACATTATTAGAATAATGAGATGTTTCAACATCATCTCAGGTCTAAAAATGAATGTTAGCAAGTCCTCTTTGATTGGTGTTGGGGTTCAAAATGAAGTGGTCTCTCAAGTGGCTGATCAATTTCATTTTAACAAAGGCTCTTTTCCAATGGAGTACCTTGGTTTTCCACTTGGGGTTAGTATGAACAGATGTATCCATTGGCAACCTATGATTGATGTTTTCAACAAACGACTCTCCTCATGGAAATGCAGATCACTATCGATTGGTGGGAGACTAACATTAATTCAATCTTTTCTTTCTAGTCTCCCCTTATACTACTTTTCTTTATTCCGGGCACCAGAAAAAATCATTGATCAACTTGAGCGAATTCGGAGGCGTTTCTTTTGGGGTGAACAAGATGAACGCAAAAAAATAAGCTGGATTGCATGGCGAGAAGTGTTGAAACCGAAGGAGAAAGGTGGATTAGGAATTGGTTCCCTTAAATCCGCGAATATGGCCATGCTTGCTAAATGGTGGTCACGTTTTAGGCTTGAACCGAATCGAATCTGGCGAACTGTGGTGGCATCAATACACGGGGACCAAGTTTCCTCATTGGTAATTCCTATAAAATCCAGAATTGGGGGGCTATGGAAAAATGTTTATAAATTGAAGTCTGATTTCACTAAGAATGGGGTTGAAATTCATTTGGTCATAGAGACAAATTCATATGTGGTGGCCGAGGTGAGGAAAAAGCTTGATGAATCTTCAAGTAGTGCTACCATATCAAAACTTTGGTGGAATAATTGGGTATCAAAGAAAGTAAATGTCATGAATTGGAGGGCCGGTCTTGATCGTATTCCAACTTTTCTTCAACTTAGCAAACGTGGTGTTGTTCCAACGTCAACACTTTGCATTTTCTGTCAACAAGCTGATGAATCCAGCGATCATTTGTTCACGGGCTGCCCTATAGCTATGGAAGTATGGTGTAAAGTGGGCGCGTGGTGTAAGTTAAACACAGTTTTTGCGTTTCAGGTTAGCGACTTACATTGCTTTCATACTTATTTAACCGGAAATAAATCGTGGAAGAAAATTATTAATGCCATCTTCCAAATCACTATTTGGTGCATATGGAGGAAACGAAATGAGGTGGTGCATGAGCACAAGACTTTTTCTTCCGTTGCCATTTTTGAAGAAGTTAAATCTATTTCATTTTTATGGATATCCAAAAGGACGACAAAGGTGGTGACAGATTGGCATAAATGGTGTAATTTTTCATTTTTGATGTAAACTATTGTAATTGTATTCCAAATTTGTACTCGATATTACTAGCATCTTGCTAGAGTTTGAAATGAAATCCCATTTTGCTTTTCAAAAAAAAAAATAAAAATCTATAAACACAACCTATACATATACACAGATCTGTTCACTTCTACCACCAAATCACCGGCACATTTTTCATTTCTCGATGACGTCACCCTCTATTTAACCCCCTTCCACCTATACATACACAAAATAAAAAACTGTATCTATGTCTGTAACTGTCCGCCTATACATACACAAAAACCAATATATAAGAAGACTTAATTATGAAATTGGATGGTGCTATGGAATTGATCAAATGGGCAACATGGGTTGGAAGTTTTCGAGAATCATTTGATTCTTTTTTAATGGATCCAATCTCCTAAATCATTTATCATAATATAATATCTTTGAAATCATAATTGACACACTGAAGTTAAAAGAATGGAGAAAAAAGTGTCTGTGGGTCAACTCAATCTGGATCATTATCCGTACTGGAAGATGACTTGATTCAACTTGAATCCCTCTTGACTCATAATTTGACCTGGCTGGGCCACATATTTGTCACCTCTACATTTCTATGCAGTTGGATCGTTGTATGCTTATGAATGCTTGTGTTGTCAGTTGGTATACTGAGTTCTAGCAGTGCTCCTTTTCATTGAATTGTCTACATCTTATAAGCCATGGCAGCTTTTCTTCCGCAGGGATAGAACTTGATGATGATGAACTAGCTAGTTTTGTGGAGCGTGTCGACAAAGATAACAACGGCATCATAACTTTTGAAGAATGGCGAGACTTTCTTTTTCTTTATCCTCACGAAGCTACAATTGTAAACATCTACCAATATTGGGAACGGGTTTCACTTGTTGATATAGGAGAACAAGCTGTAATTCCAGCTGGTATTAGTAAACATGCCCACGCAAGCAAGTATTTGATTGCTGGCGGGATGGCAGGAGCCACTTCCCGTACTGCAACTGCTCCTCTTGACCGCCTCAAAGTGATGCTTCAAGTTCAGACTACTAAGGCTTCAGTCGGTCCTGCAATTAAATGTATATGGAAGGACGGTGGGATTTTATCGTTTTTTAGAGGTAATGGATTAAATATTTTGAAAGTCGCCCCTGAGAGTGCAATGAAGTTCTACGCTTACGAGTTGCTGAAGGATTTCATCGGAGGAGGAGATAAGGATGATATAGGAACTTCTGGGCGGCTCCTTGCTGGTGGTTTGGCTGGGGCGGTTGCACAAACTGCTATTTATCCAATGGATTTAGTGAAGACCCGATTACAGACTTATGTTTGTCAAGATGGAAAGGCTCCTAATTTGGGGAAGCTATCAAAGGATATATGGATTAAAGAGGGACCTCGGGCTTTTTACAAGGGAATTATTCCTTCACTTCTTGGAATTGTTCCTTATGCAGGAATTGATAAGGGTATGACTCCACCCTGCAAGCTGTGCACGTGAATATCTTGGATATTGAAATTTGATTTTTCATTTTTTTGGTTGTCTTCCAGACCCTGGACCTTGGAGCCACCTGCGTGTACCCATTGCAGGTTGTCAGGACAAGGTAATTGTTAATATATACTAGAGATGGCGAAATGGGTGGGTGGGTCGTTTAACAGGTCAACAGATAATTTTGAATGCATTAGGCTGACCTGAAACATTATCTGCACAAAAGATTGGGTTTGGTTTTTTTTGTTGATACGGATAATTAGCTTGTCCAGTATGATTACAAATACTTCCTTATTACAGTAACACTCTGATCTTTTTAACAAAATGATTTCAGTGGCTTTGTGCTTACAAATTTCTGCCGATGGCTTTCTTCTTTCCACATGTTCAATCAACTTGAGCACTTTTTACTTGAGCACTTTTTTATCACTTATACTTGAGCAACTTATAAAAGAGGAACATTTATAGTCTTTATATTGCATACAATATTTTGAATTGGTAATGTGTAAATTTTTTAGCTTAGCACATTTAGTATGGACAAAAAGTGTTCAACAATCCCTGTTTGAGTTTTTACTCGTTTTGACTTAATACCTGACCCACCATCCCACCCTTCTGCACTAGTTTTGCCCTTTTCATATTAACGAGTTGAAATTGCCCCCTCTAATCATTGATGGCGTTCTTGATTGTCGTTTTCTAGGATTCTGAAACACTGAAATCCTTATGAATCCTATAAAATGTTTAACTAAATTATTATTGTTGCTTCATGGCTATCATGATGGAGTTATGCATTTCAGGATGCAAGCACATCAAGCTGAAGGAAGTACTGCATACAAAGGGATGACAGACGTCTTCATGAGAACTTATAGAAATGAAGGGGTTCGGGGTTGTTACAAAGGAATTTTTCCAAATCTTTTAAAAGTCATACCAGCAGCAAGCATCACATATATGGTTTATGAAGCAACGAATTAAAAAAGACGCTAGATCTCGAGTGATGCAAATGATGATGACGATGAAAATTAGAATAAGAAAGTAGATGATTAGGTGATGCCCATTGTTGAGTTACGTGATGATTGATGATAATAGGTTTTCTACTTCCCACTTGGAAAGATGGGGGAATGTTGTAAAGGGAAGAAGCATATTAATCAAGGGGTACACCTAGAGCATTGTATTCTTGTTCCATGTATATGTTATGTTTCTCGAGATTATGTCCACAAATCGAGTACATTGGACTTGCCAATTCTTTGTTACATCAATACATGTTGAATTGTGAAATGCTTAACTTAAAGGATCGTGTTTAATCTTGTTTCGAATCATTGTTGCATATATCTGAGATTAACATATTTTTTTCTTCGTGTTCTTGCTACACTCTAGTGATTTGCTGTGTGGACTCTGTAAACGCAATGAGGACAAGAACGCATGTGTATGAAAATCAACCAAAGTAGTCTAGCAAATTTCTTTGCCCAAACAAGGTTGTGTTTTGAAACATGAACACGGAGCTAATACCTTTGGGAGGGCTACTTTTCCACAGCAATCAAACTACTTTGTCTTAAACTTTTGGTCACACAGAACCAACAGAAATTGAAGCTGATGAAGCCGGTGACAACTTCCAAGTTCAAGAGAAACATGATACTGGCCCGAAAAAGGAGCTGGCAAACGAGGTTCCACCAGAGGCATAACACACCATGTCGCTAAGAAAACCTCATGTTGTATGAGCATAAAACGAAACACACACTCATAGTAAATAAGTCGGCCGTTATATTTCTTCAACCAAAATGTGAGAAAACAAAGAATTTGGAGAATGATGAATTTTTCATTAACCAAACAAATGAGTCATCTTTGGGCTTAACTACAAAAGGGAAATAAATAAATTACGAGCTAAGTCTACCTACCATCAACTAATGACGATAAACACCCCACAAAATACAAAATACATCACTCTACACCCCCACTGTGACAACTCGTAATTTATTAACAACGGGTTAGTCCTAATCTCGATCATTATTATAATTTCGTCTAATTTAGAGATTATGACGTAGAAATTATTAGTTAATTGAACATTTGATATAGTTCAGTTAGACGTATCCTGATGACGTAGACTATTAGCTATTTAGACAGAATGCTGAGTCTTAAAATAACTTTAAATGAGATATTTAAAGGTTATAAATTATGCACAGTAATTAGACTGTCTAAACTTAATATTTCTAAAGTTAGTTAGAGTTTTATTTACTTGTCTTAACTAAAATAAGACGAGGGAAAATACCTTTACTTTACATTTTGACTTTTAGGTCAAACGGTATTTAATCGTAAACATTTTACCAAATTTAGGGTACAAAATATACCTAAATAAGCCACATGGGCCGATTTATGTATTGTGAGGCAGGGGCTTTGACACCAAAATTTCCCTTCCCTCCTTCCTTTTGATCGACCCCAACACCACACACAACACACACACACCACACAAAACACACATACATCACTCAAAATCTCTCAATCTCTTCTATCCTTTTTCTTCAAAATTGGTCTTGCAAAGGTAGTAATCATTTGGAGATTTTAAAGGGGTTTATTATCATTAGCATCATCATCTTCACCATCTTCAATTATCTTCAAGAACATCAATTTTTGGTAAGTCTAAATCATCCCTTTTGCGCCTATTTATGTTTACTTACTCTTTTCTAGTCATTTCGAGTTTTTACATGGCCTAAAACAACTTAAAATGGAATTAGGGTTTAAATAGGGTTTTGGTTTGATTTGATCGTTTCGGAAGATTCGATGATGTTATGGATGAAATTATGGGTTGGGTTATGTGTAATTATGGTTTATAATGTTTAGTTATGCTTCAAAATGGGTTACAAGCTCCTACAAATCGTTTTGGATTGATTTGGGTCGAGTTTGAAGGGTTTTGGGTTTGGTTTTCCTGCATAAACTGCAGCTACTGCTTCTGGTTCAGAATTTGGCCACTGCGGCGCAGTGGCATGGGTTAGCCCCACTGCGGCGCAGTGGCTAGGGCCTGTTTGTTCGTGGTTAGCTCACTGCGGCGCAGTGAGCTTGGCAATGGCTCACTGCGGCGCAGTGGATACCCCCTGTAAAATTTTGCGCGTCAATTTTCAAATGTTAATAACTTTTGATCCGTGACTCCAATTAAGTCTTATGACCTATCGTTAGAATCGTAGAGAGTCTAGTTTCTAGTAATAACACTCTTCTTGTACGAGACTTCTCTCATTTCTAAAAGGGTCAAGTCGAATGCGTCTTGTTCACACTCATTTAAGTTGTAAATGTGTTTAGGGACTTATGACTTGACTTAATCGTACTAAATCAACTTGTTTGAGGTTATAGGGTTGACATTATGGTATTTTATACAACTTTTAATGACTATGTCATTGATTTTTACCAACTAAAGGTAAACAAAATGAAAGTTTGAAACACGTTCTCGGTTACGGCATTCTAGGGTCTATAGCTAAGTAGTTGTACGTAGGATACTCGTCGTCAAGAGATTTGATCCTCATTATTGGTAATGATATCATAGGTTTTGGATCACGTGGAGATCTGATTGTTGAATCTTCTCGAGCCACTTTGCACCTTTTAGCACTAGATCGCTAAGGTGGGTTTATGGCGCCCTTTTCCTTTTACTTTGGGCCTGAAAAGCATGTGTTATTGTATACACGATTTGTTAAATAAATGATTGTTTTGTAAGTATGCCATGTGATTTGGATGCTTAGATCATTTGAAGTAAATTTGCCATGTTAGAGGCTGTGAAAATGTGTATACGTGTCATTTATTAAATGTTGGATAAAATGACGTTTAATTGCCGTGTGATGGCTGATTAAAATGTTTCTTTGTGTTTGACGAAGTAAAATGTTGTCCCTGTAGTTATCATTGTTATGGGACCCTAGTGGTCGTGTTGTCAGACTTAGTTCTTGACTGTCTTGTTTAGGGTCCGCACCCACTAGTAGAAGGAAATCCTGTGCAAGGCATGTTGACTGATACTGTCGGATGTTGTTTCCCGGCTGTCATATGCTAGTCATAAACATTGTTGTGGTGCGCACCCCATTTTAGAGGAAAATCCTGTGCGAAGCAATGTAGCATAGTGACTGATACTGTCGGACTTGGCTCCCGGCTGTCATATGCTTTAGTCGGACTTAGACCCCGGCTGTCTTGTTATGAAATATTATCAAGTGTTGGATTCTGATTGTCTTGTTGAAAATAACTACAAGTCATTGTGTGCTCACAA
This sequence comes from Erigeron breviscapus, assembly GCA_034093135.1. Lineage (NCBI taxonomy): Eukaryota > Viridiplantae > Streptophyta > Magnoliopsida > Asterales > Asteraceae > Erigeron > Erigeron breviscapus. The sequence goes on from CM067173.1 coordinate 127,025,357, forward strand.
TGACGAATAAACTTGGTCAAACATTCTGTAAACTCACCAACTATTTCGATAGTTGATCCTCTCAAATTTCATGCTTTTCAGGTAACCAACAGTAAGTATTGGAAGCGTATATGACTTCGTGAAGCCATCTTTTGAACATTGGACGTACAATTAGCGTCAGACCTCTGAGACTATCGTTTTATTAGTCCTAATTGTACTTAGTAGTCCAAATGTTATTATTGTATTAAGTGGACCCATTTCCAATTGAGGATAGTTTGTATCCGTGTATTGGGATCCACATCTGAACGATTATACTTGTAATAGACTTGTATTTGGATTAATAGATGTAATCTCTATTTACCTTCTGATAAGTACGCAATTTTTGTTAACCCTATATTTCCGCTATAATGGGGTGTGACAAAAATTGGTATCAGAGACAAGGTTATAGTGAATACGGAGTTATTCCTCGTGAATAACTCAATCTATAGCCATGGTCGCTTCAAATAAGAAATCTAAGTCTTTAAGGTTTAGGATAGTTGTCTCGAGAGTTATACTATTTGTCAATAATTAGACCTAACCCGATCAACTACGTCCCGATTATGTAAAATAGTATAAGGCTCGAAATAAATGTCTTAAATTGTGTATATACGTGTTAGTTGAATTATATTCACAACATACTGTAAATGTGGTGGGAAGGTTGCGGGTGACCCTATACATAAGCATTGAAGGTATGTTAGGAATAGAAACTCAACTCGTATGTGTATACATAAGGTTTATATACGTGATAGTTTGGATTATATTAACAACATATTGAAAAGGTGGTGGGAAGGCTGCGGGTGACCCTATATATAAGCATTGGAGATATGTTGCTAATAGAAACCCAAATCTAATGTGTATAATCTAGACAAAGATCTCTTTGAAACTCTTGTTGCGTACTGTCTCATTCAATTGATTCGAATTGTCTTATCCATCAGACTTATATGGATTCTTTGACTATCCTTTCAGAATAGTCATGTCGGACGGAGTTATCTCTAATGTTGTTGTACATAGTACACCTCCAGTTCCAGTTGTGGCAAACTCCATTCCTTGTGTTCCTGACTCATATGAAGAGGAACCTATGGAGGAATCGGGTAATGAATCTCGCCCTATCAATTTGTTATCATCATCCAGCGAATCTGGAGGTGAACATGTGTCTATCCATGTTCAATCATCTGTAACACCGGTATCTCCATATCAGAGGAGGACTACCGAGGGAACTCGTATACCTTATGCTCCTAGAGACCTTTATGCTCCTGGTCCTTCTGCACTAGTTCAGGGCAACTGTGGACTTGGTCTTTCATTCTTTCAGGGAGATCCGTATGCTGCGGGTCCCTCCAGAGTGCCTGTCTACAATCCAAGTGTCGTTAGGCCAGTTGCATCTGCAGCTGATAGGTCGGAATATTATCGCCGACAATTGTCAAGGATGAACAATTCCCTCATCTGTACAAGGGAGAATATAGAGAGTCAAGCTCAGGCGATGACTGGAGCTTATCATCAGGCGGCTGAGGCTATGACTGTTGCTAGGGAAGGGAAGGAAGCTATTGGGAGGATGATCTGGATACTATCAGTCGTGGTAGTCTTGGTGGTGGCGTTGCTTGTTGTAGTTCTTTTCAGGATATAATCAGTAGTGGTAGTAGTAACGTATTGTAAGCCTTAGAACGGATGACAACTCGTACTTCTGTATTTGAGTTGTAATCTTTTTGGTGGATGTATTTCCCACGTATTTCGGATAGTATTGTTCTGACTGTGTAATGTATCATCGTGGATGTTGTTCCCACATGATTTGGATTGTGGATGTAGTTTTCCCACAAGATTTTGGAAATGTACAAGTCAGACTATGTAAAAAGTTTTAAGTATAAATGAAATATGATCGTTCTTTGGCTTACCTACTTGTTCAGGCTACATTACTGCTCATTTCAATTCTAGAAATGTAGTGAACTACATTTCTTGTCTTGTTTAGTTAATGAGTTCAAGTAAGTCGATAATTTGCGACGTGTGTTTAATGCCCTCTTATATCTTGAAAAGCTACATTCTGTGTTATTCTTACGAGAAAACCTCTAAATTACATCTTGTTCATATCAAGGATAGATGGCTCCCAAGACGAAAAGTAAGACCCCGAAAAAGGCTTCAGTTAAGAAAGCTGCTCCAAGGAGAGTTACTCGATCAACTCCTTTGAATACTGAAGCTGAACAGGAAGGACCTGTGATTCAGCAAAGACAGGAAGCTGCTACTGTCCAGGTGAATACTGGCCCTGGACCTACCCCAAATACTGGGGGGAAAATAATATGGCAGCATTTGTGACACAACAACTGTTGGCTGCTATGCCTACTTTAGTCGCACAGATTACGGCAAGCATGAACGCTAATAATAACCATCATGCTGACAACAGTAACAATGTCGAGCCTACTGCTGAACAAATTATTCCTCGAGTGCATCTGCACGGGAATGACTACAAGACCTTCACTTATTGTAAACCAAAAGAATTTAATGGTACCGAGGGTCCGGTAGGTCTAATCACTGGTTAGAGAGTATAGAGGCGGTGCTTCATATCAGCCGTTGTGCTGAAGAAAAAAAAGTGGAATATGCTTCCACTCAATTTCAGAAGCACGCTCTGTCATGGTGGAACGAGCAGATTAGGACTCGTGGCCGAGAGCCGGCATATAGCATACCTTGGTTGAACTTAAAAAGGATGCTCATGGAAAAGTACTGTCCTCGTGAGGAAGTACAGAAAATGGAGGGTGAATTCTGGAATCATACCATGATTGGATTAGACAACGAGAGATACACTACTCGTTTTCATGAACTGACAAGGCTAGTTCCTCGTATGGTGGATACGGAGGAGAAGTTAGTTGAAAGGTACTGTTATGGATTGTCACCTGATATCCGAAGGTAGTAGCCGCTTTTAATCCCTTGACTCTTCAAGCGGCAGTAAGTGCAACCAATCGTATGGTGATAGATTTGAAAAGAACCACCGGTTCTTCTGTTGGAACCGAGGTGATCAAGAGAAGGACTGACCAAGCCTCCGGTAGTGGATTTGGCAATGGTGGAAATGGAAAAAGGTTTAAGGCTGCCAGAAACTTTGCAGTGGTTCCCCAGAATATTAATAGAAACCCTGACGCAGACAGAAGATGTAACAGGTGTGGCATGCGTCATATAGGAAATTGTCCTATTTGCCGCCGTTGTAAAAAGGCGGGACATTTGGCAAAGAATTGTAGGGAGAAAGTATCAAATCAATGCTACGAGTGTGGGAGTGAAACTCATTTCTGACCAGCGTGTCCAAGACTTAATCAAGCCCCGAACAACAATGCCATAGTTCCCGTGAGGAACAATGCGGGGAACAATCAAGCTAGGAATCAAGGAGGACAAGGCAGAGGTCGAGTGTCTGCTTTGGATGCTGCTGATGCACGACGTGATCCCAACGTTGTGATAGGTACATTCATACTCAATAATCATTACGTATTTGTGCTATTCGACTCTGGTGCTGATAAAAGTTTCATATCCTTAGAATTTAAGTCTCGTTTTGGCATAATAGCTATCCCCATGAAAGACACTTATATTGTTGAATATGCAAACGGTCAGAAGTATATTGCTAAAGATCATTTAGTAAATTGCAATTTGATATTGGCCGGTGAAACTTTTAAAATTGACCTACTTCCTATAGAACTAAGTAGTTTTGATGTAATCATTGGTATGGACTGGTTATCTAAAGTTAGAGCTGATATAAGTTGTTATGAGAAGATTGTTAGAATACCCCTACCGAAAGGCGAAACCCTAGTAGTGCAAGGAGACAAATCAGGAAAGAAATTGATCTTAGTATCGGCGATAAAAGCAAATAAGTATTTACAAAAAGAACACCCTGCTTTCTTAGCATTAGTAGTAGAAAGAAAATCAAGGATAAAGACATGAAAGATATTCCAGTAGTTAGAGATTTTCCAGAGGTGTTTCCTGAAGATTTGATGGGACTTCCACCTCACAGGCCAGTTGAGTTTGGAATAGATTTGGTCCCTGGAACTGCACCCGTGGCCAAGGCACCCTATCGTCTTGCGCCATCAGAAATGCAAGAATTGTCCGAACAACTTCAAGAATTGTTAGCTAAAGGACTAATTCGTCCAAGTTCATCACCTTGGGGAGCTCCGATCCTATTTGTGAAGAAGAAAGACGGCTCTATGCGTATGTGTATTGATTACAGAGAACTGAACAAGTTGATTGTCAAGAACAGGTACCCTTTACCTCGTATTGACGACTTGTTTGACCAATTGGAAGGTGCATCACACTTTTCCAAGATTGATCTCAGATCTGGGTATCATTCAACTCAGAGTCAGAGAGACGGACATTCCTAAAACAGCCTTCAGAACTCGTTACGGACATTATGAGTTTTTGGTTATGCCGTTTGGCTTAACCAATGCACCTGCTGTGTTTATGGACTTAATGAATCGAGTATGTCGACCGTATCTTGACAAGTTTGTCATTGTATTCATTGACGACATACTGATATACTCAATGAATAAAGACGAACATGAAGGTCATCTGAGAACCATTCTGCAACTGCTCAAGGATCAAAAGTTGTACGCGAAATTCTCAAAATGTGAATTCTGGATTAGGGAAGTACACTTCTTGGGTCATGTAGTGAACAGGGATGGGATCCACGTAGATCCATCTAAGATTGAAGCAATAAAGAAGTGGGAAGCCCCTAAGACTCCGACAGAAATCCGCCAGTTTCTTGGATTGGCTGGATATTATAGGAGATTTATTGAGAACTTCTCAAAGGTTGCTCAACCTTTGACATTGTTAACTCAAAAGACCAAGGAATTTATTTGGCAGGATGCCCAGAAGAAGCATTTCAAACGTTGAAAGACAAGCTATGTAATGCTCCTATTTTAGCGTTACCGATGGAATTGAAAACTTCGTGGTATACTGTGACGCATCACATCAGGGAATGGGATGTGTACTTATGCAGGAGGGTAAGGTCATTGCTGTAACAACCGTCCTAGAAATGATCTAAATAAGTCCTTTAAGAAGTACTTTCGCCACTCGAACGGCTAGACAGTTCAATTTGTTTAAGTTCTTGACGTACTTTAGACCTAAATTATGTGCTTATATGAAGATCAATTTAATCTTAGATCGTGATATATATGACGAAATTATGATTAAGTTCAATGAAGTACTAAAGTGCAGTACGTAAACGTTCGTGTTCATAACAGTTCTAGTTCAAAATGTTCGCAATTAGTCCTTGCATTTATGAAGTGTAATAAATATGGGCAAGGTATATAAAGGAAACCTAAAACCCTAAAAAGAAAAGGCCGTCACTGTTCATCTTCTCCACACACACTAAAACACCGTGAAACACACACATAAGCAATCCCTTGATTTCGTGATTGTTAGATCGAATTCCTGGTATTATAAGCATCCTTGTGATAATCAAAACGTGTTTCTGAAATTAATTTTGAGGTAACAACAACATCTTATAAGTTTTTGATCAAATTAAATATGAACTTTTATAGACTTTATGTTCTTGATGATTTGGTCCATTTCGATGTGAAAATCGTGTTAAAAGTTAATGGGTTGTGTCTAAATGTGTTTAGTAACCGTTTTGTGATCAAATTTGGGTCTTAAGATGTATTAATCTTCAAAAATCCGAATGTTCATCAAAACAGACCTTAAATTCGTTCTATTTACGAATTTAACTTTAAGTTCGTTCTGTCCTTACGAATTTAACTTTAAGTTCGTTCTGTCCTTACGAATTTAACTTTACGTTAGTTCTGTCCTTACGAATTTAACTTTAAGTTCGTTCAAGATCATTTAAATTCGTTCCATCTATCTTCGTTTTGACCTTCGAACGAAGATTAACTTCGTTAGTTCTGTCCTTACGAATTTAACTTTAAGTTCGTTCTGTCCTTACGAATTTAACTTTAAGTTCGTATGAAGTAACCTAAGTTCGTTCAGCACACTTGGTCGTTAATGCACACTTGAACCCTAATCGTACAATTGGTCCTTAACAACGTTAGCACTTGATTAAACACATTTGAGGCTGTTCATTACTACTTAAGCTAGATCCCGGTTCGATCTAAATCGAAGTACAAAGTGCAAACCCAAATTAAAGTATCAATAAGACACGTTCTAGTTCGATCATCCGAGTACGAGTTCTATAATCAGTCAAACTAAGTTCTAAAGACTTAAGTTCATTAATTAAGACATGTTCAACTCTTTTAACACGATAAGTACTTAATTATGAGTTCAAAGACGTTCAGTTCAAGTCCAGTTCACGTACTTAAAGTTCATTTAAAACCCTTTTGAGTCAAAACGTTCAAAGATCTTCAAAGGACCAAATCATCAGTTCGTCGAGGACATTTTGTGATTGAATAATCACATGTACTAATATATGTACTTCTTTATAAACATTATGTGCTTAGGAATCCATCAAGACGTACTTGGATTTCGATAGATATACGTATCTATCTCTGTGCTTGTTCTTTGTGCTATTACTACTTGTGCTTGTACCAGATCACGGTGAGTTCACTTATTCCCCCTTTCGTACATTTTGTTCAAAGTTCTTTATCGGGGACTGAAAAGCATGGAAACTATTTTGTACTAAGTACTTATGTTCTTGAACTATTTTATGTACTACAATATGACCTGAACTACTTATCATGAATTAACTACTTAAAAGTGTATTTAAGTCTTGAATGGGCAGGACCTTAAATACATGTATACGATTGTACTTGATCTTTACTATGTTCCAGTTCGTACATGTACTTGTTCAGTTCTTGTTCACTGCTATCAATTCATATCCCACAGTTCAGGGATTGAACCGTAGGTAATTATGGACAGCGCTGTTAGGGTAGGCCACCCTCATTCTCCACGGTTCAGGAGAATGCATATTACTTGTTCTTGTTCTTGTCACTGTTCTGACATAGATCTTATTTGAAGTGCTTGAATTATATGAACAGGTTATCACATTACAGATCAGTTCTGACCAATCGGTTTAGCAGGGTCAACTTATATCTAAAGTTCATTATACGTTCTTGTTCTGTTCATAATATTACAAAGTACCTTGGATTAACGTACAAAACTTACGATCTTGTTCTTATTGTACATATATATTTATATGTAAATTATAAAGTACTTTATGTGAATCTCACCAACTACTTTTGTAGTTGACCTTTGAACTTACATGCTTTTCAGGCTAGGTTAAGTAGACCGGGTTAGCATAGGAGTCTTCCTTCCTAAGTTCATCCTTTTGGCGATTGTTCGAGCGTACGAGAATAGGAGCTGTGAAGACTCTTCTTGCCATTTCAAGTTTTGGTTCTGTTCTTTAAAGACAATTGTTCTGTCTTATAAATACTGATCATTCTGAGTACATTTTATGTTCTGTAATAACTATCGTACTTTTGTTCTTTATTAATGTTATTGGCTGTGTTGGAACTTGTACTATGTGCTTGAGTGCTTGTCTGTACATCCCGTATATTCCGCTTTAGCGGGGTGTTACAATACGCTTCCAGACAACTCAAAACCCACGAAAGGAATTACACAACCCACGATCTTGAACTCGGAGCGGTTGTTTTTGCCTTAAAGATTTGGAGGCACTATTTGTATGGTACCAAGTGTACGGTATTCACAGATCACAAAAGTCTTCAGCATATCTTCGATCAGAAAATGCTGAATATGAGACAAAGGCGATGGGTAGAATTACTCAGTGATTATGATTGTGAACTCAAATATCATCCCGGTAAAGCAAATGTTGTTGCTGACGCGCTAAGTCGAAAAGATAGAATTTCACTATCTGTCATAACAAGAGCAAGTTCTTACCTTGGCTCATCATTAAGGGATAGAGTTTTAGAAGATCAGAATGAGGCCTTACAACCAGGGCGTATCGAGAAGGAAGCATTGTGGAATGCCGAACGGTTATTTGAATTGGATGGCAATGGGATCCGACATGTCAAGGGCAGAGTGTGGATTCCCAAGTATAATGGACTTAGAGAACTCTTGATGAACGAGAGTCATCGATCTAAGTATTCAATCCATCCTGGTACTGACAAAATGTACCATGGGTTAAAGGATTTTTATTGGTGGCCTGGTATGAAAAGAGATATCGCCACGTATGTTTCAAAGTGTTTAAATTGTTCAATGGTTAAGGCAGAGCACCAAAAGCCTTCTGGGCTGCTCCAGCAACCCCAAATTCCTGACTGGAAATGGGAACAGATTACTATGGACTTCATTACGAAGTTACCTCGAACCTTGAAGGGTTACGATACTATTTGGGTCATTGTTGACCGATTGACGAAGTCTGCACACTTCATTCCCATACGGGAGAATTGGAAAATAAAGAAATTGTCTCAATTATATATTGAGAAGATCATGTCACTTCATGGCGTTCCTGTGTCTATTATCTCGGATCGTGATGGTCGTTTTACTTCTCAATCATGGAGATATTTCAAGACGCTTTGGGCACTCAGTTGAAATTGAGTACGGCTTACCATCCACAGACGGACGGGAAAAGTGAGCGTACCATTCAGACGTTAGAAGACATGCTTCGGGCATATGTTATCGATTTCAAAGGTAGTTGGGATACCTTTTTGCCGTTAGCTGAATTTTCATATAATAACAGCTATCACACAAGCATAAAGTGTGCGCCTTTTGAAGCTTTGTATGGGCAGAAATGTAGATCGCCTGTTTGTTGGCTTGATGCTGGTGAGCGTCGTTTGTACAAGTATGGACTGGTTCAGAAGACTACTGACCAGATTGTTGAAATTAGGGCACGGCTGAAGGCAGCTCAGGATCGCCAGAAGAGCTATGCAGATCGTAGAAGGAAACCCCTTGAGTTTCAAGTGGGTGATAAAGTTATGTTGAAAGTGTCACCTTGGAAAGGCACTGCACGCTTTGGCATGAAAGGAAAACTTAATCCTCGTTATATCGGACCATTCGAAATTGTTCGAAGGATTGGTTCCGTGGCTTATAAGCTCAATTTACCCCAGGAGCTTGAACATGTTCATCCCACATTTCATATATCGAATCTAAAGAAATGTTTAACTGATGAAACATTGGTTGTACCTGTGGAAGAGTTGCAAGTGAATGACTCTCTTCAATTTGTAGAGGAGCCTTGTGAAATTTTAGACCAATAGCTCAAACAGCTTAGACGAAGTCGTATCAAGTTGGTCAGAGTTCGTTGGAACTCAAAACACGGACCAGACTCGACTTGGGAACGTGAGGACTATATGAGGGATAAGTATCCTCATCTTTTTACTAAGAAAGACTTGATTTCGGGACGAAATCCTTAGAAGTCGGGGATGCTGTGACAACTCGTAATTTATTAACAACGGGTTAGTCCTAATCTCGATCATTATTATAATTTCGTCTAATTTAGAGATTATGACGTAGAAATTATTAGTTAATTGAACATTTGATATAGTTCAATTAGACGTATCCTGATGACGTAGACTATTAGCTATTTAGACAGAATGCCGAGTCTTAAAATAACCTTAAATGAGATATTTAAAGGTTATAAATTATGCACAGTAATTAGACTGTCTAAACTTAATATTTCTAAAGTTAGTTAGAGTTTTATTTACTTGTCTTAACTAAAATAAGACGAGGGAAAATACCTTTACTTTACATTTTGACTTTTAGGTCAAACGGTATTTAATCGTAAGCATTTTACCAAATTTAGGGTACAAAATATACCTAAATAAGCCACATGGGCTGATTTATGTATTGTGAGGCAGGGGCTTTGACACCAAAATTTCCCTTCCCTCCTTCCTTTTGATCGACCCCAACACCACACACAACACACACACACCACACAAAACACACATACATCACTCAAAATCTCTCAATCTCTTCTATCCTTTTTCTTCAAATTTGGTCTTGCAAAGGTAGTAATCATTTGGAGATTTTAAAGGGGTTTATTATCATTAGCATCATCATCTTCACCATCTTCAATTATCTTCAAGAACATCAATTTTTGGTAAGTCTAAATCATCCCTTTTGCGCCTATTTATGTTTACTTACTCTTTTCTAGTCATTTCGAGTTTTTACATGGCCTAAAACAACTTAAAATGGAATTAGGGTTTAAATAGGGTTTTGGTTTGATTTGATCATTTCGGAAGATTCGATGATGTTATGGATGAAATTATGGGTTGGGTTATGTGTATTTATGGTTTATAATGTTTAGTTATGCTTCAAAATGGGTTACAAGCTCCTACAAATCGTTTTGGATTGATTTGGGTCGAGTTTGAAGGGTTTTGGGTTTGGTTTTCCTGCATAAACTGCAGCTACTGCTTCTGGTTCAGAATTTGGCCACTGCGGCGCAGTGGCATGGGTTAGCCCACTGCGGCGCAGTGGCTAGGGCATGTTTGTTCGTGGTTAGCTCACTGCGGCGCAGTGAGCTTGGCAATGGCTCACTGCGGCGCAGTGGATAGTTGCTGTAAAATTTTGCGCGTCAATTTTCAAACGTTAATAACTTTTGATCCGTAACTCCAAATAAGTCATATGACCTATCGTTGGAATCGTAAGAGAGTCTAGTTTCTAGTAATAACACTCTTCTTGTATGAAATTCTCTCATTTCAAAAAGGGTCAAGTCGAATGCGTCTTGTTCACACTCATTTAAGTTGTAAATGTGTTTAGGGACTTATGACTTGACTTAATCGTACTAAATCAACTTGTTTGAGGTTATAGGGTTGACATTATGGTATTTTATACAACTTTTAATGACTATGTCATTGATTTTTACCAACTAAAGGTAAACAAAATGAAAGTTTGAAACACGTTCTCGGTTACGGCATTCTTGGGTCTATAGCTAAGTAGTTGTACGTAGGATACTCGTCGTCAAGAGATTTGATCCTCATTATTGGTAATGATATCATAGGTTTTGGATAACGTGGAGAACTGATTGTTGAATCTTCTCGAGCTACTTTGCACCTTTTAGCACTAGATCGCTAAGGTGAGTTTATGGCGCCCTTTTCCTTTTACTTTGGGCCTGAAAAGCATGTGTTATTGTATACACGATTTGTTAAATAAATGATTTTTGTAAGTATGCCATGTGATTTGGATGCTTAGATCATTTGAAGTAAATTGCCATGTTAGAGGCTGTGAAAATGTGTATACGTGTCATTTATTAAATGTTGGATAAAATGACGTGGAATTGCCGTGTGATGGCTGATTAAAATGTTTCTTTGTGTTTGACGAACTAAAATGTTGTCCCTGTAGTTATCATTGTTATGGGACCCTAGTGGTCGTGTTGTCAGACTTAGTTCTTGACTGTCTTGTTTAGGGTCCGCACCCACTAGTAGAAGGAAATCCTGTGCAAGGCATGTTGACTGATACTGTCGGATGTTGTTTCCCGGCTGTCATATGCTAGTCATAAACATTGTTGTGGTGCGCACCCCATTTTAGAGAGAAATCCTGTGCGAAGCAATGTAGCATAGTGACTGATACTGTCGGACTTGGCTCCCGGCTGTCATATGCTTTAGTCGGACTTAGACCCCGGCTGTCTTATTATGAAATATTATCAAGTGTTGGATTCTGATTGTCTTGTTGAAAATAACTACAAGTCATTGTGTGCTCACAATGACGAATAAACTTGGTCAAACATTCTGTAAACTCACCAACTATTTCGATAGTTGATCCTCTCAAATTTCATGCTTTTCAGGTAACCAACAGTAAGTATTGGAAGCGTATATGACTCGTGAAGCCATCTTTTGAACATTGGACGTACAATTAGCGTCAGACCTCTGAGGACTATCGTTTTATTAGTCCTAATTGTACTTAGTAGTCCAAATGTTATTATTGTATTAAGTGGACCCATTTCCAATTGAGGATAGTTTGTATCCGTGTATTGGGATCCACATCTGAACGATTATACTTGTAATAGACTTGTATTTGGATTAATAGATGTAATCTCTATTTACCTTCTGATAAGTACGCAATTTTTTGTTAACCTATATTTCCGCTATAATGGGGTGTGACAAAAATTGGTATCAGAGACAAGGTTATAGTGAATACGGAGTTATTCCTCGTGAATAACTCAATCTATAGCCATGGTCGCTTCAAATAAGAAATCTAAGTCTTAAGGTTTAGGATAGTTATCTCGAGAGTTATACTATTTGTCAATAATTAGACCTAACCCGATCAACTACGTCCCGATTATGTAAAATAGTATAAGGCTCGAAATAAATGTCTTAAATTGTGTATATACGTGTTAGTTGAATTATATTCACAACATACTGTAAATGTGGTGGGAAGGCTGCGGGTGACCCTATACATAAGCATTGAAGGTATGTTAGGAATAGAAACTCAACTCGTATGTATATACATAAGGTTTATATACGTGATAGTTTGGATTATATTAACAACATATTGAAAAGGTGGTGGGAAGGCTGCGGGTGACCCTATATATAAGCATTGGAGATATGTTGCTAATAGAAACCCAAATCGAATGTGTATAATCTAGACAAAGATCTCTTTGAAACTCTTGTTGCGTACTGTCTCATTCAATTGATTCGAATTGTCTTATCCATCAGACTTATATGGATTCTTTGACTATCCTTTCAGAATAGTCATGTCGGACGTAGTTAGCTCTAATGCTGTTGTACATAGTACACCTCCAGTTCCAGTTGTGGCAAACTTCATTCCTTGTGTTCCTGACTCATATGAAGAGGAACCTATGGAGGAATCAGGTAATGAATCTCGCCCTATCAATTTGTTATCATCATCCAGCGAATCTGGAGGTGAACATGTGTCTATCCATGTTCAATCATCTGTAACACCGGTATCTCCATATCAGAGGAGGACTACCGAGGGAGCTCGTATACCTTATGCTCCTAGAGACCCTTATGCTCCTGGTCCTTCTGCACCAGTTCAGGGCAACTGTGGACTTGGTCTTTCATTCTTTCAGGGAGATCCGTATGCTGCGGGTCCCTCCAGAGTACCTGTCTACAATCCAAGTGTCGTTAGGCCAGTTGCATCTGCAGCTGATAGGTCGGAATATTATCGCCGACAATTGTCAAGGATGAACAATTCCCTCATCTGTACAAGGGAGAATATAGAGAGTCAAGCTCAGGCGATGACTGGAGCTTATCATCAGGCGGCTGAGGCTATGACTGTTGCTAGGGAAGGGAAGGAAGCTATTGGGAGGATGATCTGGATACTATCAGTCGTGGTAGTCTTGGTGGTGGCGTTGCTTGTTGTAGTTCTTTTCAGGATATAATCAGTAGTGGTAGTAGTAACGTATTGTAAGCCTTAGAACGGATGACAACTCGTACTTCTGTATTTGAGTTGTAATCTTTTTGGTGGATGTATTTCCCACGTATTTCGGATAGTATTGTTCTGACTGTGTAATGTATCATCGTGGATGTTGTTCCCACATGATTTGGATTGTGGATGTAGTTTTCCACAAGATTTTGGAAATGTACAAGTCAGACTATGTAAAAAGTTTTAAGTATAAATGAAATATGATCGTTCTTTGGCTTACCTACTTGTTCAGGCTACATTACTTGCTCATTTCAATTCTAGAAATGTAGTGAACTATATTTCTTGTCTTGTTTAGTTAATGAGTTCAAGTAAGTCGATAATTTGCGACGTGTGTTTAATGCCCTCTTATATCTTGAAAAGCTACATTCTGTGTTATTCTTACGAGAAAACCTCTAAATTACATCTTGTTCATATCAAGGATAGATGGCTCCCAAGACGAAAAGTAAGACCCCGAAAAAGGCTCCAGTTAAGAAAGTTGCTCCAAGGAGAGTTACTCGATCAACTCCTTTGAATACTGAAGCTAAACAGGAAGGACCTGTGATTCAGCAAAGACAGGAAGCTGCTACTGTCCAGGTGAATACTGGCCCTGGACCTACCCCAAATACTGGTAGGGAAAATAATATGGCAGCATTTGTGACACAACAACTGTTGGCTGCTATGCCTACTTTAGTCGCACAGATTACGGCAAACATGAACGCCAATAATAACCATCATGCTGACAACAGTAACAATGTCGAGCCTACTGCTGAACAAATTATTCCTCAAGTGCATCTGCACGGGAATGGCTACAAGACCTTCACTTATTGTAAACCAAAAGAATTTAATGGTACCGAGGGTCCGGTAGGTCTAATCAACTGGTTAGAGAGTATAGAGGCGGTGCTTCATATCAGCCGTTGTGCTGAAGAAAACAAAGTGGAATATGCTTCCACTCAATTTCAGAAGCACGCTCTGTCATGGTGGAACGAGCAGATTAGGACTCGTGACCGAGAGCCGGCATATAGCATACCTTGGTTGAACTTTAAAAGGATGCTCATGGAAAAGTACTGCCCGCGGGAGGAAGTACAGAAAATGGAGGGTAAATTCTGGAATCATACCATGATTGGATTAGACAACGAGAGATACACTACTCGTTTTCATGAACTGACAAGGCTAGTTCCTCGTATGGTGGATACGGAGGAGAAGTTAGTTGAAAGGTACTGTTATGGATTGTCACCTGTTGTGGATTTTGCATAAATTGACTTAAAGTCTGAACTGCGAAAGACAAGTCTGGACGTGTGTGAGTCAAAAAATTAAGCTTACCTATCAATGATCGATAAGTAGACTGGTCTTTTTGAGGAAGAGGAGTAACAACAGCCAAGAAACCTGTTTTAGTAAGCAATTCTTGAGTAAACTTCCTTTGAGTCAGAATGATCCCATTGTCAGGATAATGAACCTCCAAGCCTAGAAAAAAACTTAAGGAACCCAAGTCTTTAATGGTGAACTGCTGATGTAGAAAATCCTTGAGTTCGGAAACAGAAGTAGAATCTGAACCAGTAACCAAGATGTCATTACATTCACTGCGACAATAGTCATTTGACCATTAACGGTCTTGAGAAAAAGACTATAATCATTCTTGGACTGTGTAAAACCTTGATCTTGAAGTGCAGTGGAAAGCTTCTGAAACCATTTTCGACTTGCTTGTTCGAGACCATAAAGAGATTTTCGAAGTCGACAAACCTTGTTTTCAGGATTAGGAATACCAAGAGGCATCTTCATATAAACCTCTTCAGAAAGATCACCATGAAGAAAAGCATTGTTGACATCCATCTGATATATTTTCCAATGCTTAGAAGCAGCAATAGCAAGAATACTACGAACAGTTGCCATTTTGACAACGGGAGAAAAAGTATCAAAATAATCAACGCCCTCGCGTTGATGGTTACCCTGAACGACCAATCTGCCTTTAAAACGTTCCAATGAACCATCAGATTTGAGCTTAACCTTGTAAACCCAACGATTACCAATGCTTTCTTGCCGGGAGGAAGATCACACACTTCCCAAGTGCCATTAGCTTGAAGAGCATCAATTTCTTTATTCATTTCTTGTACCCAATTAGGATCTTTGGAAGCCTCATTGTAAGTTCTAGGTTCAGTGAAAGTGCTAGCATGAACTGAAAAAGCTTGATGTGAAACTGGCAAACTAGAGAAAGAAACCAGATTACACCAGTGTTTGGGAGTGGTAGATTTGGGACAGACAAAATCTTTCAGATGAGCAGGTTGCACAGGAATTCGCTCAGAGCGACGAACGGGAACTGGTTCAACATTAGTTTGACCGAGTGGTGCAGAAGTAACAGGTGCGGAAGCATTTATGGAATCTGAAGTATTTCCAACAGGATTATCTGAAAAATCAGGTGCAGAAAGTTCATCTTGTAAAGGGAAATTATCGGGAATTTGTGGTGAAACTGAATCAGAAGGTACAATAGGGTAGTGGTTTTAGAAACAAAATTGTGAGAAGGGTCCTCAAGTGGTTTTAGAAAAATGTTGTTCATGAAAAACAACATCACAACTATATATGATTTGACGTGTTTGAAGGTTAAGACACTTATAGGCTTTCTTACCGAAAGGATATCCCAAGAAAACACATGGGATAGAACGAGACTCAAATTTAAGCCTGGCATGTTGAAGGGTAGAAACATAGCAAAGGCAATTGAAAGAGCGAATGTGCTCATAGGAAGGTACTTCATTTGTTAACATCTCATAGGGTGTCTTGTTGTTTAGAACAGACAAGGGAAAGCAGTTAATTAAATATGAAGCAGTGAGAATGCAATCTCTCCAATATGAAATTGGCAGGTTGGCCTGGAAGAAAAGAGCTAGTGCCGTTTCAAGAAGGTGTTTATGTTTACGTTCAACTACACCATTCTGTTGTGGTGTGGCATTACATGAAGTTTGATGTAAAATTCCCTTCTTTGAATAGAATTCATTTGCTTTCATATCTTTGAATTCAATTCCATTGTCTGTTCGAATGATTTTAATGGTCGTCTTAAAACGGTTCTCAATATAAGCAATGACACCAACAAGAGTTTGAAAAGCAGCACTCTTAGTGGCAAGCATATGAGTCCAAGTGGACCGAGAAAAATCATCAACGATGGTTAGGAAATACCTAAAACCATTATGAGTAGGTCTAGAATAAGGGCCCCATATCTCAACATGAATTAATTCGAATATGGCAGATGTTTTGATAGAACTAGAAGGGAATGAAAGTCTATTCATTCGTGCTTTCGGGCAAGTAGTACAAATATCTGAAGGCACAAAAGAAGAGCACTGCAAAGAATCAATACATTTGATTCGATCGAAAGGTAAATGCCCGAGACGACAATGCCAAAGTTGAGCTGAACACTTGGTGTTGGAAGCAGTAAGAGAAAGTGACCTTGTCAGATGGTGCTACAAAATATAACCCATGCTGAACGTTCCCAATAACAAGAGGTTGTTGCATCGTAGGAATATTAAGAACACAACAAGCAGTAGTAAAGGTGATGGAAGCATTATACCGATTTAAGACTTTGTACACAGACAGAAGATTGAATTGAAAGTCTGGAACATGAAACACATTTTTTAGAATGACATGTTCATTTAGACGAACATAACCAATGTGATGAACTCTTGCCTTTTGACCATTTGGTATGTCAATGTAACATGGTTCAACAAGAACTGTGTATTCAAGAAACATGTGAAGATTTGGTGTCATGTGATCAGTAGAACCACTATCAACAACCCAACTCTTTTCCAAACAAGATGAGACAAAACAGAATCGTTTACCAATTAGATAAGTAGCATACAAATCTACTCCTGTGCCTGTCCTAGGAGTCAAATTATGTTGTAACATCATAGAAATTAATAGACGCGTCTGCTCTTGAGTAAATACCGGTGCAACGGGAGAAATAGTTCCAGTGGTAGGTGCAGACACACATGGTGTATCTTTCTTTTCGTGATTATTGGGATGAACTTTGAAACATCTTTCAATGCCCCAAATACGAAAATTTGTACAGAAAAATTTTGATTTCTTCCCATTGGGATCTATGCCAAATACAACCCCTTCATTATTTACGAGAACTTTGTACCAACTATGAAACCATTATGCATTATCTAACATACTGAACGAATTTTTGACCGGTGAAAGCTTTCAATATGAATTGCACTGAGAAAACTCTACTGAAAATTTTACTTCAATGTAGTTAAGTCCAATGGATTAAGTTCAAAGAAATTAAGTTGAATGGATTAACTTCAAAGAGATTAACTTCAAGAGAAATAAGGTTTAATCAAGGACGGTGTGTTTGTGTCAAAAATTACCCAAGATAATCAACCTTGAAGACTTAGATCAATTATGTAACCAAACTTTCGTTCGTGAGGTTAAGGGCTTGTAAAATATGTTGAGTTTCAAAGATGCATATTAAAGAAAAGGTTTGCTTAAAAAGATGTCAACTAAACAAGGAATTAGAGGACGAATTTAAATGTAATCGTAAATAAAAGGCTAAAATATATTGAAATAATGCAAAGAACACAAAGTAATGCTAATTTTAATAAAGATCTAATAATTAACAAAATAAAAGTAAAGATAAGGGAACAAGAACACCGAGATTTGTTATCGAGGAAAAGCCCTTAATCCTTATGGATTGCCGGCATAAAAACCCCGGGAGGAAGCAATCGTCCCTGTCTTTGTTCTCTTATTAATGATTGTTAAAATGATTACAATGGTGGAATTCGGTTGATTCATATAGCTAAGTGTGAGAATAAAGATGAGAGTATAAAGAGCAGTGTGTGAATACAAGTTGTGTGGGGTTAAATTTTATGGTTATGATCCTAATTTAGAAGATCACTAATGAATATTGCTGTCATCTACGAATATGGTTTGTATTTTGCAAGATCCTGATTTCAGGATAATTATCTAGAATGTTGAAGAATACTCCAACGGTCGAAAATATGATTCCAACGATCTAAAGATGTTATTCAGATTATCAAGGAAAAAGAAACGTGTTCTTTACTTGGTCTTCCTTGGAAGTCGGAACGAATTTGAAGAATAAACGTGTCAAAAGAGACTCAACGTACACTTGCTTATTCTTTGCACATTGAAGGATAAAACACGGAAGATCCCAGATATTTCGGACGATTAGTTATTGATTTCTATTATAAATACAGGGTGTTTGATCGAAAATAGGATATCTGCTCACTTTCACTTGTACTCGCACACACTTACTCACTGCATTCTTATTCTCTTTACAATTATTTGCTCGATCAAATCACTCTTCGATTATTGTATTGTAATCTTAAACCAATAATAATAAAAGAACATAGGTAGGGTCGATTGAATCCTCCGGGGGTTTTTTACCTAAGATTTCTTAATTGAATGAAGGGTTTTTCCCCGTCAACAAAATTATGGTGTTGTTATTATCTTTGCTCTTATTTTCTGTTCAGGATCATAGCTTTAATCTTTAGCATTATTATCCTTATCTTCAAATTAATTTCGTATTTTAATAATATATTTCTATCTTTAAAATTTTCACAAACTCTTTTAATTCAAAACTCTTATTTTGTATCGTGATCATTAACAAAATCTTACTTTATTTGAAGATCTTAAACACCTGACCTTACTTACAAATCTTCGGTCAGAAACTTATCTTAAATCCTTTTATAAAATTATCTTAGGTAATTTTTGCCCGTAACAATTGGGCGCCCACCGTGGGGCAAAAAGGTGTTTTTGCAATCTTATCGTTATTCTAAAAATTCAGTTTCAAAAACTTTCTCTCAATTAATTTACATCGTCGAAAATGTCTACTTCTCAAAATACTTCTTCTGCTGCTTCTTCTACTGCTTCTGGATCTTTAACTCTGAGAAATCTGATTAATAAGCTCCCGAAAAATAATAATAATAATAATAACAATAATCGTCCTCTGAACATTGGAAAGGGTGTTGAAGATGCATCAGCAGGATATGATCCAAATCGCCCAATGCCTCATCCACCGCAACCATATCCAGAATATTCTTTGGATTCACAGGTAAGATCTAAGTCCTCTGGATCTAACACTGACACAGATGTTCTTTCCATGTTTAGGAGTCTTCAGGAATAGATGAAGGAGGCACAAAAATATAATCTCTTTAGATTCCAAAGCTTGGAATAAAAAATAACAGAAAATAGAAGCCAAGAGATTAGGAGTCAAGAAATCAGGAATCAAGATTCTGGTAGACCGGAAAATTCTCCCCTAAATAACAGAAGCATCAATTTTGGAGGAATAGGGGCTCCGGAGACCCAGTCAGCGGGTCACACATTCTCTACTCCTCCAAGATCTAGATCTGGTTCCTTATTTCAAGCAGGAAATAGTTCAAGAGAAAGCGAACCAACCCCACCTTCAGCTTCAGGGGTTCCAGGTTATACTTCTCCTTCTTTTAATTATGAGATACTAACCAAATGCAGGATAATATGATGAACACATACATGGCGAGAGAGTTGCAGAAAAAAAGGAACTATTCGACAATTCCGGGGTTCTAACAACCAATTCCAGAAGCAGATCCATCTTCGTATAGAATTTCCAGATTTGCACCCGTGATTGCTAATGTGGAGATTCCAAAGAAGTTTTCAGCGCCTCACATGAAAACATATGATGGAACGACTGATCCTCAAGAACATGTGGCTCAGTACTTGGAGAAAATGGAAACAGTCCCAATCCCATCAGAATTTAGAGAAACATGTCTGTGTAAGGGTTTGGGGCTACATTGTCAGGAGCAGCCCTAAAGTGGTTACTCAATTTACCTACTGGTTCTATATTCTCTTTTGCTCAACTTATTAATCAATTTAATTTACAGTTTTCATGCAGTAGAGTTTTTGAGAAAATAACGGGTGATCTTTACCAAGTCACCCAAGGAATTAATGAATCTTTAAAAGAATATCTTAACAGGTTTACGAAAGAGTCATTAGAAATTCCAAAATTAGATATGATTACTGCAGTTCAAGCCTTGAAAATGGGGCTGAGCAAAGACTCCCTGTTTTATAAGGATCTTGTTATGACGCCATGCAGATCCTTAGATGAAGCTAGAAATCGTGCTTTAAGATTCATCAGACTTGAAGAAGATGAGTTGATGAGGAAAAGGATGGAGGCTCCCTCAACATATGAACGTCCAAACAGGATAGCAGAAACTCCAGTCTTTCGACCTAGCAAGAACAAACCTTACACGAGGGCTGTACAACAAAGAGGGGCACCGCTTAAAAGATATGAAGAATCCCAATATCCTAAATTATCAGAATATTGTTTTCTTGTTGATACTGCAGGTGTAGTAGCAGCCTTGAAAAATCTTGGAGACAAGGCCAGATGGCCCCCAAAGAACTCGAAGCCTGCTTATCATGAAGATTTTGGGCATACCACAGAAGAATGCTATGCCTTACGACGTGAGATCGGGATGCTTCTTGGTAAAGGGTATTTGACAGAACTCTTCGGAAAGAAGAAATCACAAGATATCGACGTCAAAGATTTGGGCAAACAAAATCAACAGCAGCCACCAAGACCTAAATCGCCACCAGCTAATACCAGGATAATTAATTATATTGTAGGAGGATCAGAGGTGTGCGGAACATCTTTCTCAGCAGCATAAAGGAATGCAAAGGAAGCAAAATCTGAAAGCTCCAGTGTACTACGCATGGATAAAGTGACTTTTGAAGAGGATGATATGGACAATATTCAGGATCCTCACCATAAGAGTTGATGCCTATAGATGGACCTAAGGATCGTTTGATTGCATTCTAGATCTTTAGACTCGGGCAAGATGTCTTGGTTTGTTTCCCTTTTATGGGATTTGTTTATTGTATTTTGACTCGTGTATGGCAACTTATAGTCTTGTATGAACATCATATAGTTTCTTTGAGTCGCCATTGGTGGGGTGTTACATATATTGGCATTAGTTTAAAGCTATATTGGTTCATTATGTAAGATAACAACCCAATATTCACAATTTTGTCATTAAAGGTGCATGTTCGTAAGTAGATCAACACTGATAATGTTTCAGGGTAAGCTATAGAATTTATTACAAGATTCGGTTAGAGAACAAATGCTTTTCTTGTCCATATATAAAACCAGAGTGATTTAGCAATCTTTAATCATCTTTTATTAGAGATCTGGGCGGCGCGCAATTTGTATTTTGCAGAAGGTGATGCACGTAGATATGGCGGCCATCGTACTAGTCTACTAGATCTCTAAGCAACCTCACTTCTTCATCGACGGAAACATCTTCACTAAGCTCTATCCATGCATCCTCCAACATAGGTGACTTAGCCATGAAGAGTTTCACTAATTTAATCTCAATAGCCAAGTTACTAAAACTTTGTATCCAAAAGCAAGATGATCCAAGTTTAAACTCATGTCGTTTCGTAGATCAAGCAAGTCCATGGAGGTTGTTATTTTTCGAACAGGCAACTCTTCATCATTACTAGTATACATCTGATCGATCAAAAAAATTGTAAAAATATGTTAAATATCGATCTAAAAGAGGTACGTAGAAGTGTAGAACCATTACCATATGTAGTAGCCAGTGATGAGTGTCATTTACATACCCGGAAACCAATTCGCTCTAAATTAGGCGAACTCCTGATCAAACAAAGGGCAGAAGAAATCTCATCTTGTTCCATCAAGCACGCATCCAAATAGAGAACTTTGAGATAAACTAGTGAAGTTGGAAGCTTTTGTGGCCAAGCACTTTTAACAGAATAGCAAAAACTTGGATCGATCAACAAATACTACTACTATTCTTACATGAAATAACTCGCATTGATTAATATTACCTTCAAATAATCGTCTGAGATATGCAAAGTCTCAATCAAAGGTACACAGTTTAATAGCTCAACAAACGTAAACGTATTTTCACTTGGGAGGTCTTCATATTTTCCCATCTGCATCCAAAAAGTACTTTACAATTATTAACATATTTACTATTGATGGAACTCTGTAGGTGCAGTAGTTATATGAATCTAGCTTACCAAACAGACATGTTCTAGTAGTGGGCAATCGGAAAGGAAACGTTTCAATTTTTGAGGATTAATCCGGACATTGAAGAATGTCAGTGTCTTCAACCCGCGAAATCCATGAAATGTTATTGGAGGCTCAAAATAACAATTAGATAGCTCTAGGAGTTCTAATCCCTGCAAAGAAAAGAACGAAGGCGGTAGCTTGTAGTAGTGTCTTCCAAGTTCAAGGATCAATCTTTTCACATTTTTGTACCATGAAAGATAAAGTATTATCCCGTCAAACTCAGAAACCAGTTTAAGTCCATCAAGATGAATATTTAGCTCCTCTATCGGACCCTTATGAAGTAACAAAACAAGGAAGATGACATTGATATCTCTAACTTTCCGCAATTAGATGCATCATCCAAACTCTCATCAAAAACAAGTTTAGGAATGGTCGTCCAACAAAATCTCTAATTTCTTGACAAAATGCTGGTTCTTAATGCATCTTTGATTGGCATAAGAGTTAGAATATTTTCAATTATATTTGGTGGAAGGGTGCTAATTATATCCAAATTCAAGCATTGAGCGGCTTTCATCTTTTTATGAATTTCTTGGATCGTCATACTTGTAAAATGCATTAAAAAGGAGAGAGAGAAAGAGATTTATTTGCATATCATTAACCAAACATGCAGATAAGTGAAAGAAAATTTTAATTATTGCATCAAACAATTTAGAAAACAACACCGAATCGTAATCAACTATACACGTCATATAAATAACTTTAAAGTTTCGCTGTTAATGTACCATACTTCTAATATAAACATAGTAATAATCACGGAAAAATCAACGGATAAACAGATCATGTATATTGTATAGCATACAGTTCATTAACATAAACGATAAATAACAAGATTGATTACCTTTTATTGTCGTGAATTGACCAAAGAAGTACTGACTTTTGAACGCGATTGATTACCTTTTATTGTCGTGAATTGACCAAAGAAGTACTGACTTTTGAACGCGACTACGTTTTAAAGTAAAAACCCTTTATGATCAGACACAACACGTCATATATACAATACTCAAAAATAGGTAGATAAGCTTGCCTTTTGTTTCCATCGAACTAAAAACCCCACAATCAAACCAAAGTTGTTACTGTATTATTACTCGTATTTTATTGACTATTGGTGGCTAGATTAATATAACTATTTATTTCTTTCTTTTTCGTTTTTTGGGTATATATATAGAGTATGATATATCCCTAATAACTTGTTCTTCAAGTAATATATTTGTTTTCCTTCTGTTTGTCTATTCTCTAATATATGCTCTCACCCAGTTGGTGATTCGTCTAATTAAGTGATTCTTTTATGTATCTATTCCGTATAATTTTCCGGTTGTTCTTATCTCTTCTCTTATATTAATAAAAGAAGATTGTGATGATGTCATTTAATTGTAAAAGAAGACTTCGATTGCATATTAGTGAATAATCTTGATATTTTTATGACATCATCCAAAAAAGAAATTAAAAATGGGCAAAATAAAAAAATTGGTTACTTATTTCAAGATATTATGAATTTAAAAATAATTTTAGTAGATAATCATGGAAGGTTTTTATCAGGGTCAATATTGAAATAATAAACAAGTTTGTAGATCAAAATTAATTAATGTACTACTATTTTGGAATTAAGAGATATGAGATTTGAATTATCAATAGATTTTTTAACATAGCTAATGTGATGTATATGTTATGATTTTTAAACAAATTAAAAAAGGGTAATGGGGGGAAACCTAGCCCCGGTACCACAATTGGATTACTCAAGACATATTGTAAGATGATAATAAATCCCTTGGTTTTCCCTTCTCATTGATATCAATTTATAGAATTACAAATTACATTTGACTACCTTGAATTTATTTCATTCGACTACCTCGAACTTATGACATATTCTAAACTAATACATATATAAGATATATAACGGTCTAATATACCCCTGCAGTCTAAGGCGGAGGATTCCGAAGACTAAGTCTGGATCGAAAATCAATGAATAAAACACGCGGTAGCCCTTTGGTAAAAATGTCTGAGAAGTTATGTCGGGACGGAACATGGAGAACACGAACTTGACCACGTAAGATGATAATAAATCTCTTGGTTTTCCCTTCTCATTGATATCAATTTATAGAATTACAAAAATTACATTTGACTACCTTGAATTTATTTCATATTCGACTACCTCGAATTTATGACATATTCTAAACTAATACATATATAAGATATATAACGGTCTAATACATAATGTAAAGTGTTCAACATAATAAAAAGTTAAACACGTTCATTGTGTTATATCTTTAAAAAAATCAAATTTTATTCAGTTGCTCGCATAATATGCGGGTTGATTAGCTAGTTTTAAATGAATATAATAAATATAAAAGAGGTATTAGTAGTTGAAACTTTGACCTTAGTAAATCTGAAAACTCATGCTAACTTGGTAAGATACTTACAAAACCGCCTAATGGCCACTTGAGCACTTTAATTATATTTTTCATTATTTTTCTTTCATTTGAAACAAACTCAAAATTAACTACTCTGAACAATAGAATTGATTGATAAATCAGTTTTATACATATGTAAGCAGATCCAGTATATATGAGGAGCCTGCATTTGACAAAGATAATGAGGCGCATCTCGAGCTCTCAAAACAGGACTGATGTTGGTGAAAGCGAACATCCGTATCAATTGACATACATGGGAGTCTTGCAACACTGCAGATGCATTACAGCCAATAAATAGGACACCTATAAAATATATGATATATTTGTTGTGGTTTCTATTTTAGTTCGGGTTGTTATTTAGTGCGACTTGAAACACATCTGGCTGGGCTGGTTCCCCTGCACTTTCTTCTTCTTTTTATTTTCCAAATTTTTGGATATCGTATGAACAATTACTGTGCTAACTATGAAACAATTTATAGCGCAACACCTCCTTATTCATGTTATGTAAACTACCATCTAACCAGAAATTTCTTTTCAAGTACATATTCCGGTAAATATATGCGCATAGACCCATCATGTATTCGTAGAGGTGGAAACATGGGTGGATTGGGTAACGAGTAATAAGGAGGTTTTACGCTTTTAAGTTAGTTAAATCAAACTTCGTATGATTTAGGAGGTTTTGTGCTCTAAGTATTCACGTTGGGTGACTTTATTGAAATTTTGAGAAATATTGAAAGAGGGTTTCATGTGTGAATAAATGCAAATAAAAAGATGACAATTTTTTTTTGTGAAAAAGGTATTTTACAAATACCTCTATGTAACTTTCGATAATGTCTAATGATTGAGATATTCTTGAAACGACACGTGGCGTAATCCTTGATCGACACGTGTCATTTTAATTTATTTATTTTATTAATTTTTTTTAATTGTATATAAATTCAATTTTCTTATTAGACTTAGAATTAAACTATAACTCTTGGCTTATAGATACAAAACACATTATAACCTTATTTGATTGATCGTTCTCATTAATAAATGTCTATTTTTCTTTCTCAATTCTTCAAATTCTATTACATATATTACCTATAATAAGTTTTTAACATGAAAACTTCAAAAATTTGAGTTTACGATCCGAAATCACAAGACTATTTGCCGTCATCAATTATGCTTACAAGTTCTGATATTGATGTGATTTTATAAATATAAGGTAAATTCAAAACTCTAACTAAACATATATTATATTTATCATTATTGTTTATTATAATTTAGTTTTGATCACCGGTTTACTTTAACCTCAATTTATTTCATACTCACAAATCATGTATGAGACATATTTGAATTTCTTTATAATACAATCTATATAGCTACCGTACATCGTACGAGTATTAGGACTAATCTTATCTTAATATATACTATAAGACAGTTGAACTAATGACTTATTAACCAATCAAATCGCTCAATTTCATCAAATTGACTCTCGCTTATGTCATCATTTAGATTAACTATAAATTAAAAATCCTAATAATCATTATCCAAATATATTATTATATTAGTATTTATATTAATTTGTAGAAAAAGTCTCATTAATTTACACTTTTTTGTTTTCCATCAATAATTTACACTTTTTAGCCATGAATACTTAATTTATATTTATTTTTAGCATCAACTTGAGAGGATTTTTTTAAAATTTTAATCATTTAATTAATTAAAAAATTCAACATATGAAATATTATCTACAAAAAATTATTTCAAAACCTAATGACTTATTAACCAATCATATCGCTCAATTTCATCAAATTGACTTCCGCTTATGTCATCATTTAGTTTAATTATAAATTAAAAATCCTAATAATCATTATCCAAATATATTATTATATTAGTATTTATATTAATATTTGTACCAATACGGTACATGGGACCAAAGGGTTCCCACCCATGTACCCCTATATTAATATTTAGAAAAAGTCTCATTGGTTTACACTTTTTTGTTTTAAAAGCACGATTTACAACAGAGGATTACTTGAATACTAAATCCAAATCAATATGAACTTCATTTTCAAAATTCATTCTATCTCTCAATAAAAAAGGTACAAAATTTTCTCCCTTTTTATATATTAGTTTTACGTATTAATGTTTAAAGTTACAATTGTTACTCAAATCAAGAGTCCTAATTGTTATCAAGAATATGAAAACAATCCTAATTGTTATGTAATTATCATAAAACAGACGATTGAAAATAAACATATTCGTGTTATGGGCCCGCGTCATGATCAAATACATATACTTAAATGTCAAGTACAGGATCACACGTATGTATATATTTTAATTCTTTTAAAATTATATCACATTATGAGTACAACTGGTTTCAAAAAATTCTATAATAGAGGAATTATTGTAGCATGTGCCTTGTGGAATGACTACGACAAACAATTCAATCAATATGTCTCAGCTAATAATGACAGTGACGAACCTGTGATTATTGTACTACAACTTGCAAAGTATAACACTTGGAACCATATATCTTTAAAATTATAAGCTTTTATGACTTAAATGTATGAAAATCTAATATTGATAATATCGTAAATCCCATGTCCAATGTTGGACACGGGTCTAAAATCTAGTATTTTAACTAAAAGAAGAGGTTGTGAGTACATTTGACACCTTTAATTCTTTCTTTTACGCCTAATTCTTCCCCCTAATTAATTTACTTCCCTCCTTAATCTAAGTTTTTTTTTCTTATTAAATAGATATTTATAATTAAAATCTACATGTTATTTTTTTTTTTTTAACGTTACATGTTATTATTTTGATTCCCTTCAATATATATATTTGATTAAATTAAATATAAGGTTGAAGACTAGTAAGAGTATAGATATAAACTAGTTATTGTACCCGCGCGTTGCCGCGGGATACGTTTTTTACATGATAAAGTTTTGGACCCAAGTGTATGTCAAATATTCGAACCCAAATTTTAAAAAGACAACTAAACATGTAAGAATAACAATAAAAATGTAAGAATAAAAATTGTAAAGAAATAATAAGATATATAAAAACATAAATGCTAAATATGTTAATGTTACGTAAGACGTAAAGATGATGAAATTTGTTATATCTTAAAAACGTTATATATAAAAAGACGAATGAAAATAATCAAAAACCAAATGTTTAAAAGTAAAACCGTAACTGTGTGAAAGTTGTTTGATGAAAACATGAGAACCCAAAAGTTTAGTGTCAAGAAAATGAAAACTTTGATGTGGGTAAAAGTTTAAAAGATAAAATAAAAGATAACTAAACATGTAGTAATAACAATAAAAGAAAATGTAAAAGAATTATAATGACCGTGAAAATATAGTTACTATTAACTGATATTATCTAGACATAGTATCAGTGTTAAATATATGTCACTAAATATTTTAATTAAGTTTAATAGAAGATAAAGATTAGAATGTAGAGATAGACTAATCAGGTGAGAAAATTTCCTTAAGAGATAATCACAAGACTCTTTCAAACTACATGACTTGCAAAATCCCGGAGTTTGGGTTATAATTTGGTCTATCCTCTGGCAAATTACTTTACGTCGCATAACCTTCATCATTCAGTGGCGGATCCAGAAAACTATTACAGGGTATGCAAAATTTAATAATTTATAAGAAATTAATTTATTTTTTCGGACTTTGTTCAGGTTTTTGGTTTGATAAAATACCTTAGTCAAAAACTCAATATGCATACTAAAATAAACTAGTAGTTAATACTTAATACATATATAGTATACTTACATATCTTTCATTCATAAATCTCCTCGTCTAGGATTCAAGGTTTGAAAGCGTTCCAAAATGTTATCATCACTAGTTTCAGAGAAAATATCTTTCTCTATAAAAGTGACTAAACAATCATTCAAAAGTTGATCACCCATTCTATTACGCAGCTTGTTCTTCACATATGTCATTGCCGAAAATGCTCTTTCCACACTTGCAGTCGCCACCGGAAGGATGAGCACTAGCTTTATAAGTAAGTAGACATGATCAAAAGTTCCATGTTTATTTACTTCCACAAGTTTCCTACAAAGTTCCCGGATATCCTTTAATCCTATAAAGCTCTCATCGGTTCTCATGTCATTAATGAAGAGGTCAAGTTGATCATCAAGCCGGTGCAATTCAATACTTGGAAACTCTTTAGGATAAAACTTTGCAAGTGTAAGCAACTTTTCCTTGTCAAAGGAACTAAAACTATCAACCGGGTTCAAACTTTCCATGCAGTCAAGTAATTTCATGCTTTCCTCATTAAATCGATTGTTAAGTTCTTGAAGTTGTAAATCAATGATTGTCAAAAATAATTCAACTCGGTAATGATGAACGTTTGTGGTGTGTAGTTGGCCACGCTTTTTTCTTCCTCTGGGAACATAGATACTTTCCATACCAGGAACTTCAATGTCATTTTTTTGACAAAAACAAGTGACCTTGTATAACATGGTTTCCCATTCACTCTCTCTTATTTTTTGCAATTGTTTCTTGGTGGATTTTACTAGTGAAATTGCATTAATAATATCTTGCTCTCTTTTTTGTAAAGCAACATTCAAATCATTTGCTACCCCAAATATTCTCTCTGTAACACCCCAAGCCGGAGCTCGGAATGTCACGGAAATCATACAGCACCCGGTGGAATTACAATAGAACAACTAAATGCAATTAATGATTCGGTGAATCCAAAACATAGCAATACAAGTAACCAAATACAACAGGAGCAAATAGCCATCAACGTTAACATAACACATCCAAAGATGGCAAACGATCCTAAGTATAATGCAAAAGGGAGGGTCAATGAATCCTTGATCCATGAGTCCAAGTCCGGGTTAGACAGCAAGCAAGCAACTAAACACCACGTCCGGGGAGTACCTGATTACCTGAAAAGTGTACTAAGCATAGTCAACACAAGGTTGGTGAGTTCGTAGTAATGGTTCATAACGAACCAGCATCAATAATCACAATATAAGAATAGAGGCTAGACATGACTTACAGCGAGCCTCTAAGCAACACAATATCGTCCAACAACAAGATTACACAAAAGAAATGAGAGTGTAATGAGGATGCACAAATGATGTATGTATCAATGCAAATGCCGAATGAATGAATAAGCAAATATGCCTATCCCAAGCGTGACCTTCAATCATGTATGCAACGATACCCCTCTGCCATCGCCATGGACAGGGCTGTATCTCAAAAACATCGAGATATATATGTCTATATACTCGGAGTCAGGTCTACATCCAAAATGGGTGCATACATCTATGCACCAGGATGCCGGCAATCCCCTGCCGAGGGTCCAACAATAATGTATGCAATGCTTACAAACAAATGTAAATGCATAATCATAAACCGACAATCAATAACCGTCAATCATAAACCAATAATCAACATTCGACAACATGAACCAACAATCAATAATCGTAACGGGGCACACCTGTCAACAGAGGGACAAGCCCGTATCTCAATATACATAAGTCAAATCCCCTAACAGTGGGACATATGCACAACATATGCATCAATCAAAATTAATCACTAATCACAATATAAACCAACTATACGTACATATACTTCAGAGGATTTTACTTCCTTCGAGTCCCAGATGCTTATGTATAGGGTCACCCGCAGCCTTCCCACCACATCTGAAACCCAATGGATGCATAACCGACTTCCATGTATGTACGTCTATCCTAATGTATAAGTAACACTTAACGAAAACACAATCCAAGTCAAACAACGAAAGACACGTCACATCAATCCAACAATCATGTCAAACAATCAATACATCAATAAATACAAGTAAACACGCCAGGTTTACACTTTTCAGCCCGAATCCCAAGCGGGTAGGGAGATACGAAACTCACCTTGATTGGTTATGAAAGATAAGATCGCTATAAAGTTAAGTTATCTCCGAACGAAGTTCACCTCGCGTCCAACACCTAATTATGGATCATATACATTCTTATCAACACACATAAACACAATGACCATCCACTGCGCCGCAGTGGGCCAGAGCTATGCCCACTGCGCCGCAGTGGCTAAACTGAACCAGGACCCGAGACAAAGCACTGCGCCGCAGTGAGCAAGGACTATGCTCACTGCGCCGCAGTGGGCTAAGAAGTAAAAATGGCCGAGGAAATCCACTGCGCCGCAGTGGGCCAGAGCTATGCCCACTGCGCCGCAGTGGCTAAACTGAACCAGGACCCGAGACAAAGCACTGCGCCGCAGTGAGGGACTATGCCTCCCACTGCGCCGCAGTGGGACAACCTGCACACCAGGACCAGCAGCTGCAAGTGCAGCAACACGAACCCAAACACCCCAATTTCAACCCAAACCACCCCAAAACGATTTGTAACCCATTTTGAAGCATAACTAAACATCAATGACCATAAATACACATAACCCAACCCACAAATTCGACCAAAACACCAAAATCATCCACAAATTCATCAAACCCTAACCCTAACCCTAATTTAACCCAAAACTCCATTTTACCATTTTAAAGACTCGAAATCATATCAATCAACTAGAAACACATGAACAAACATAAATAGAAGTAAATGGGTTGATTTAGACTTACCAAAACTTTTCCTAGTGCTCAATTCCGAAATTAGGTCAAAAATGGGTAAAATGGTAAGAACTTGGCCTTTGATTCTTCAAAGATGGCGACAATGAGAAGATGATGATTGCGATTTTTGCATTAAAACCGATCCACTACTAGTTGATGCAAGAATGGTGAAGAGATTGAAATGGTTCTTTTGCTTTTGGGTGAAAGAGAGAAAGAGAGAAAGAGATAGTAATGAGAAATGAGAGGGAGGAAAAGGATAAGGGGGGGGAAAGATGGGTCTTGGGGCTTGGTGGGTCATGGACTACCCACGGGCCGACCCGTTTCTCCCACAAGCCATATAAACAGTCACTTACACTACTAAACGCCAAACGACATATTTACGACTCGACTAATATACCACATAGTCATAAAATCACAAAACGACCCAATTAATTCATTACTTAAATTGTTAGTCATATTACATGAAAAAGTCAACGGGTCAAAATTCGCGGATGTTACATTATTCCCCCGTTAAAAGAATTTCGTCCCGAAATTCAACAAAACCCTAATTTACAAATAAATGCGGATACTTGGACTTCATATGGTCTTCTCTCTCCCAAGTGAACTCGGCCCCACGTCTAGCATTCCATCTTACCTTCACAATGGTGTAGCGCTTCTTCTTGAGCTTCTTCTCTTGACGGTCCATGATCTCTACCGGCTCTTCAACAAAGTTTAAGTTAGAATCAACCCTAATTTCGTCCATAGGCACATGATGTGTAGGATCCGCCAAACACTTGCGTAAGTTACAAATATGGAACACATCATGTACGCCGCTAAGCTCTTGGGGCAATTCTAGCCGATAAGCAACTTTCCCAACCCGTTCAAGAATCTTAAAAGGACCAATATACCTTGGCGCAAGTTTTCCCCGCTTCACAAAACGTACGACTCCCTTCCAAGGCGACACTTTCAAAAGTACAAATTCACCAACTTCGAACTCCAACGGTCTCCGCCTCACATCGGCATACTTCTTTTGACGTTCACGGGCCAATTGCAACTTCTCCTTAATTTGAGATATTACCTTAGTTGTTTCAATCACAATTTCCGGCCCGATGAGTTGGCTCTCTCCAATTTCCGCCCAAGCTAAAGGAGAACGGCACACCCTACCATACAAGGCCTTAAAGGGTGCCATTTGAATAGTAGCGTGGTAGCTATTGTTGTATGAAAACTCAACTAACGGCAAATGGTCTTCCTAACTTCCACCAAAATCAATTGCACACGCCCTCAACATATCTTCGAGTGTTTGAATGGTTCTCTCGGTTTGCCCATCCGTTTGAGGGTGAAACGCCGTGCTCATGTCAAGTCGAGTTCCCATGGCTTTTTGAAAGGCTTCCCAAAATTTCGATTTGAAACGGGCATCTCTATCGGAAATGATAGAAATCGGCACTCCATGCTTAGATATTATTTCCTTGATGTACAAACGAGCTAAAGTGTCAAATTTATCGGTTTCACGAATGGCTAAAAAGTGAGCCGATTTCGTTAACCGATCTACTATCACCCAAATCGTGTCACGGCCGCTCCTTGTCTTCGGTAGCTTAGTAATGAAGTCCATTGAAATGTGCTCCCACTTCCATTCGGGCATCACCGGTTGTACCAACAATCCGGGTGGCTTCTTGTGATCGGCCTTAACTTGTAAGCAAGTAAGGCACTCACTCACATACTTAGCCACATCACGCTTCATGCCCGGCCACCAATACAATTCCTTCAAGTCAAAGTACATCTTATCCGACCCGGGATGGACCGAATAAGGTGATAGGTGGGCTTCATTCATAATAAGCGTCCTTAAATCGCCGAATATGGGAATCCAAAGTCTTTCCACCATGTAAAGCCCATTATCATTCTTTCGGTCAAATAGTTGTTCCATGCCATCTAGGTTTTCGTTTCCAAAGTTTTCCGGTAGGGTCGCTTGAATTTGGGCTTCAATAATCCGATCACGAATACTTGGCCCTACTGTGAGGCTCATAGCTCTAGCCCGTCTTGGTTTCACTCTCTCCTTTCGGCTCAAGGCATCGGCTACTACATTTGCCTTGCCCGGATGATAACGGATGTCGCAATCATAATCACTAAATAACTCTAACCAACGCCTTTGCCTCATGTTCAATTCACTTTGGTTGAAGATGTGTTGGAGACTTTTATGATCGGTATAAATCACACATTTGGTACCATAGAGATAATGTCTCCAACATTTCAAAGCAAACACAACCGCTCCCAATTCCAAATCATGTGTCGGGTAGTTCTTCTCATGCACCTTCAATTGACGAGAGGCATAAGCAATGACTCTACCCCTTTGCATAAGAACGCAACCCAACCCTTGCCCCGAAGCATCACAATAAACCACAAAATCTTCTATCCCATCCGGTAATGTCAAAATAGGAGCATCACATAGCATATCCTTAAGGGTTTGGAAGGCGTTCTCTTGTCTTTCGCCCCATTCGAAGTTTCTATCTTTTTGAGTCAAGAGAGTGAGTGGTTGTGCAATACGGGAGAAGTTTTCAATAAACCTTCTATAGTAACCCGCCAATCCAAGGAATTGGCGGATCTCGGATGGCGTTTCGGGTCTTCTCCAATTCTTAACCGCTTCAATCTTGCTTGGGTCCACATGAATACCATCCTTGCTCACCACGTGACCAAGGAAGTGGACCTCTTCCAACCAAAACTCACACTTGGAAAATTTTGCATACAACTTCTCCTTCCTTAGTAATTCAAGCACTTCGCGCAAGTGCTTAACATGCTCCTCCTTTGTCTTCGAGTATACAAGTATGTCATCAATGAACACAATAACGGACTTGTCTAAATATGGTTGACACACCCGGTTCATCAAGTCCATGAACACCGCCGGTGCATTAGTCAACCCAAAAGGCATTACGGTGAATTCAAAATGGCCATACCGTGTGCGAAAAGCCGTCTTGGGAATGTCATCTTCATGTACCCGGAGTTGATGATAACCCGAGCGAAGATCGATCTTTGAGAAGTGCTTAGCTCCTTGAAGTTGATCAAACAAGTCATCAATTCTAGGGAGAGGATATCGGTTCTTCACGGTGAGCTTGTTCAATTCCCGATAATCAATACACATTCGAAAGGATCCGTCTTTCTTTTTGACGAAGAGAACAGGAGCACCCCAAGGAGATTGACTAGGGCGAATGAAACCCTTCTCTTGGAGTTCCTTGAGTTGAGTTTGTAGCTCTTGCATTTCGGTTAGAGCTAGTCTATAAGGAGCTTTTGCTATGGGCGCGGCTTCGGGAATAAGACTGATACGAAAATCAAGTTCACGGGGCGGGGGTAACCCCGGTAAGTCGTCCGGAAAAACATCGGGGAAATCACAAACAATAGGAACGGTCTTCAATTCTACCTTTGTGGTGGTAGCACTAAAGACCTTAGAATTTGGGGAATCGGAGATTTCGCCTTGAACCCTAAGAATTTTACCGTTGGCCAAAGGTATCTTAACAACTCTCTCACCACAATCAATCGTCGCATTAACCGCCGCTAACCAATCCATACCCACTATAATATCAAAACTACCGATGTCAAGAGGCATAAGGTCAATGAAGAAGTCAACGTCTTCCAAGGTCAAAACACAATCACGGAGTATTTGGCTAATTCTAGTTAGTGACCCGTTCACCATTTCAATGTCAAGCACATAATTTAGAGCACAAGGATGCACATCAATCAAAGGAACAAAATTAGAAGACACGAGGCTATAATCGGCCCCGGAATCAAATAAAACGGTTGCATAGAGACCATTAAGGAGGAAAGTACCTGCCACTACGTTAGGATCATTTCGGGCTTCAT
Organism: Erigeron breviscapus; assembly: GCA_034093135.1. Taxonomy (NCBI): domain Eukaryota; kingdom Viridiplantae; phylum Streptophyta; class Magnoliopsida; order Asterales; family Asteraceae; genus Erigeron; species Erigeron breviscapus. Next base: position 127,060,487 of record CM067173.1, read on the forward strand.
TTACATTGGCCGCAAAAGCTCGGCCGCGTGGTTGCACTTGGTGGCCTTGATGTCCCCGGTTTTGATTAGGCCCGACCATTTGTAGTTGATTGGGGTGGACGGCTACTTGGACTTGTTGTCCCACCCATCGAGGACAATCATTACGATAGTGGTCACGGCTACCACATTCAAAACACTCGCCCCTTCTTTGGTTACCTTGAGGAGGAACGGCCCGTATAGGAGCCGCATTCATTGGGCCCGTTCTTGGAGCCCTACAGTTCTTGGAGGCGTGTCCAACTTGGTGGCAATTGTAGCATGCACCACATGGAGTGGTGGCGGGATGGTGCCTGTTGCACCTCCCACAGAAAGGATGAGGCCCGGTATAAGGCCTCCTAGCCGGTTCTACCGCCGCCATTATTCTACCCCTGTTAGCATTCTTGGGGTCAAACCTCCCCATTTTCCTTACCCCGCTCGACTCCCCCACTTCCTTCCTCTTGCTTGATGAGGATTTGCTCAAAACACCACTCCTCAAAAGATCTTCGGTCACACTCCCGGCTTGATTGACCGCATTAGCCAAGGAAGTAGGCATGTTTGAGTTAACATAGGATCGGACTTGAGGATTCAAGCCCAATACAAACTTTTGGATGGCTTGTAACTCGGTGCCCACCAAGTGAGGGATGAGGGTAGACAACTCTTGGAATCGTCTCACGTAGCCCTTATAATCGGCTCCCTCCATGCTGAGATTTGCAAATTCGATTGTTAAATTTTGTAGCTCGTACGGAGGACAAAACTTAGCCTTTACTTTTTCCTTGAAGTCAATCCACTCCAAATTTTGGGTCCGCCCCAATGTTACTTCTTGGTTCCACCAACTTAAGGCGTCATGTCTAAACATGCCGGATGCATAGGGAATCCGGTCTTCGTAGGTGCAATGGCTCTTTCTATCACCGCCTCTATTGCCTCGAACCACCTTATACATTCCGTGGGACCACCCTTCCCATCAAACTCCGGTGCCCCACAACTTTTAAAATCCTTAAATATACACCCTTGGCGGTATCCGCCATACTGATTATTCATGGGCATACCGATACCAACTCCCACCGGTTCCTCTTCTTCATTATCTTCGGCATAATGTTGAGCATCTTCGTTATTTTCATTTTCTGGGGCTTCATTGTTTTGGGGCCCATTATTTTGCCCAAGACTTGCAGTGACTTGAGCAATGATGGTTGGCATGATTCCGGCAACCGTTTGAGCGATTACCTCAGCCAAGTTTGGCTCAGGAGCTCTACCACGACCCCTACCACGGCCCCTACCACGGCCTCTACCACGGCCTCTACCACGGCCTCTACCACCTTGTACTTCCGGTTGAGCTTCCGGTTGAGGCTCTTCTTCTTCAGTCCTATAGTTTGTTCGTACTCTCCTTGGTCTTTCCATTTCTATAAAACAAGTGACACGTTGACCCGAGAGTTAGTCTCAAATGCTCGCATGTTAGTCACACAAGTAGTCAATTCTCTCAAACCGATACCACATACTCATTTCATAACACTATGCTAAGGCAAAAGTGTTAGCATCATAAGGGGTTTTCACATATCATATCATCACGTTGCATTTATTGCCATATTTTATCATTAATTTAAGTACTCATGTTCATTTCATCATGTAACTAAACAACTAACACGAATGATTCAAAGTATAATCCGAATTCGATATGCTCTCTAGTTATCAACCGGGTATGTATACAAGGTGTACCAACGGCTAACCTTCCACCCAATCAACTTCCATTAAGCATATCGGTTCCTTATTATACTTTAAGCCACACGTGCGCAATCCACGATGTCATGAACTTGTTATAGTATCGGGTAACCATAAAAGAGTTGATCGGGTTCTTTTAGGGTTGCCACAATATTATACTAAGTTAATGGCATCCCATCATTTTGCCCTAACTCATCACATTAGCTTCAACAAATAACAACAACAAATCATAGTAACCATATTCATCACGTTGAATTCAAGCTATCACACAATTGGTCTTGACTACGAACTCACACGGGGATTCACAAAATTCATATTGCACACGAATTTCCTAACCATGCATGCTATATGAAGAGTTTTAACTTAAGCCGTAGTCTAGGTCAAACCGCCTAATTCTCTACGACCACGCATGGGCCACCATTCTGTAACACCCCAAGCCGGAGCTCGAAATGTCACGGAAATCATACAGCACCCGGTGGAATTACAATAGAACAACTAAATGCAATTAATGATTCGGTGAATCCAAAACATAGCAATACAAGTAACAAAATACAACAGGAGCAAATAGCCATCAACGTTACATAACACATCCAAAGATGGCAAACGATCCTAAGTATAATGCAAAAGGGAGGGTCAATGAATCCTTGATCCATGAGTCCAAGTCCGGGTTAGACAGCAAGCAAGCAACTAAACACCACGTCCGGGGAGTACCTGATTACCTGAAAAGTGTACTAAGCATAGTCAACACAAGGTTGGTGAGTTCGTAGTAATGGTTCATAACGAACCAGCATCAAAAATCACAATATAAGAATAGAGGCTAGACATGACTTACAGCGAGCCTCTAAGCAACACAATATCGTCCAACAACAAGATTACACAAAAGAAATGAGAGTGTAATGAGGATGCACAAATGATGTATGTATCAATGCAAATGCCGAATGAATGAATAAGCAAATATGCCTATCCCAAGCGTGACCTTCAATCACGTATGCAACGATACCCCTCTGCCATCGCCATGGACAGGGCTGTATCTCAAAAACATCGAGATATATATGTCTATATACTCGGGTCAGGTCTACATCCAAAATGGGTGCATACATCTATGCACCAGGATGCCGGCAATCCCCTGCCGAGGGTCCAACAATAATGTATGCAATGCTTACAAACCAATGTAAATGCATAATCATAAACCGACAATCAATAACCGTCAATCATAAACCAATAATCAACATTCGACAACATGAACCAACAATCAATAATCGTAACGGGGCACACCTGTCAACAGAGGGACAAGCCCGTATCTCAATATACATAAGTCAAATCCCCTAACAGTGGGACATATGCACAACATATGCATCAATCAAAATTAATCACTAATCACAATATAAACCAACTATACGTACATATACTTCAGAGGATTTTACTTCCTTCGAGTCCCAGATGCTTATGTATAGGGTCACCCGCAGCCTTCCCACCACATCTGAAACCCAATGGATGCATAACCGACTTCCATGTATGTACGTCTATCCTAATGTATAAGTAACACTTAACGAAAACACAATCCAAGTCAAACAACGACAAGACACGTCACATCAATCCAACAATCATGTCAAACAGTCAATACATCAATAAATACAAGTAAACACGCCAGGTTTACACTTTTCAGCCCGAATCCCAAGCGGGTAGGGAGATACGAAACTCACCTTGATTGGTTATGAAAGATAAGATCGCTATAAAGTTAAGTTATCTCCGAACGAAGTTCACCTCGCGTCCAACACCTAATTATGGATCATATACATTCTTATCAACACACATAAACACAATGACCATCCACTGCGCCGCAGTGGGCCAGAGCTATGCCCACTGCGCCGCAGTGGCTAAACTGAACCAGGACCCGAGACAAAGCACTGCGCCGCAGTGAGCAAGGACCATGCTCACTGCGCCGCAGTGGGCTAAGAAGTAAAAATGGCCGAGGAAATCCACTGCGCCGCAGTGAGCCAAACCATGCCCACTGCGCCGCAGTGGCCTAAGAAGCAAGGAAGGCCGAGAGAATCCACTGCGCCGCAGTGGGGACTATGCCCTCCCACTGCGCCGCAGTGGGACAACCTGCACACCAGGACCAGCAGCTGCAAGTGCAGCAACACGAACCCAAACACCCCAATTTCAACCCAAACCACACCAAAACGATTTGTAACCCATTTTGAAGCATAACTAAACATCAATGACCATAAATACACATAACCCAACCCACAAATTCGACCAAAACACCAAAATCATCCACAAATTCATCAAACCCTAACCCTAACCCTAATTTAACCCAAAACTCCATTTTACCATTTTAAAGACTCGAAATCGTATCAAATCAACTAGAAACACGTGAACAAACATAAATAGAAGTAAATGGGTTGATTTAGACTTACCAAAACTCTTCCTAGTGCTCAATTCCGAAATTAGGTCAAAAATGGGTAAAATGGTAAGAACTTGGCCTTTGATTCTTCAAAGATGGCGACAATGAGAAGATGATGATTGCGATTTTTGCATTAAAACCGATCCACTACTAGTTGATGCAAGAATGGTGAAGAGATTGAAATGGTTCTTTTGCTTTTGGGTGAAAGAGAGAAAGAGAGAAAGAGATAGTAATGAGAAATGAGAGGGAGGAAAAGGATAAGGGGGGGAAAGATGGGTCTTGGGGGCTTGGTGGGTCATGGACTACCCACGGGCCGACCCGTTTCTCCCACAAGCCATATAAACAGTCACTTACACTACTAAACGCCAAACGACATATTTACGACTCGACTAATATACCACATAGTCATAAAATCACAAAACGACCCAATTAATTCATTACTTAAATTGTTAGTCATATTACATGAAAAAGTCAACGGGTCAAAATTCGCGGATGTTACATTCTCTTCATCAGGTGTACCATGAAAATAAAATCGAAAGACTCGATTGCATAACTAGCAGCATCTGCTTTAGCCTTGTCTTCACCAACTGAAGAGTTTTCCCCGATGTTATCAAGAACCTTACATATCACCGGATACAAGTCAACAACATTTGCAAGCAATTTGTAATAAGATCCCCAACGAGTGTCACCTGGTCTTACCAAACCAAGCTCTTGATTTTTACCTTTTCCACTTTCAAGTTCATCATCATCCAAGGCTTGTAAAACGTGTTGAGCCTGAGCTTCTCTCAACATTTCTTTTCTTTTACAAGAAACTCCAATCACATTTAACAAACTTGTAAGTTGTTCAAAAAGCCAATGACAATCTGTACTCTTTTTAGAAACCGCGACAAGTGTAAGTTGAAGTTGATGAGCAAAACAATGAACATAGTAGGCTGATGGCGTGTCTTGCATAACTAAAGTTTTCAGGCCATTAATTTCACCTTTCATATTGCTAGCCCCATCATAACCTTGCCCACGAATTTTAGATGTACTCAGGGAATGTTTTGCCAACAAAGAATAGATCGAATCTCTAAGAGTTATAGCAGTGGTATTTTTGACGGGTACAACAGCCAGAAATCTTTCAATCAGATGCCCTCTTTTATCAACGTACCTCAAACATAAAGCCATTTGTTCTTTGTGGCATACATCAGAAGATTCATCTACCAAAATTGCAAAGTAATTGTCACCAACATCCTCCACAATAAGACTAGTTGTTTCTTTTGCACAAGAGTTTATGAGATCTTTTTGAATCGAAGGGGCGATCATTTTGTGGTTTTTAGGAGCTCGTTTTAACACCTCTCTAACTATTTCATTATGTTTAGCTAACCACTCTAGAAGTTCAAGAAAATTACCTCTGTTACTTGATTCTTTCTTCTCATTATGACCCCGGAATGCTAATCCTTGATGCAAAAGAAATTTCAAACAATAAAGGGAATAAAGTAAGCGATCTCGATATCTCTTTTTAGCTTCTGAAGACTGATGGTCTAATACATTTCGGATGGATGTTTGTGGTCTTGTTAGAGCTTCAAATTTTTCTCTAGCTTGATTATGTAGACTATTTACCTTTCCAATATGTTTACCAAATGCAACTGGTCGATTCCAACCTTTGAATCCATTCCTAATGAAAGCATCTCCGCCCATTCGATTGTGTTCATCTTTATTATTAAACAAGTAACAAACAAAACAAAAGGCTGCATCTTTTTCAACACTATATTCAAGCCAATTGTATTTTTCAAACCAAATAGAATTGAAGCGACGCAACTTATCACCGAAATTTGTTTGAGGAAAGTCATGGGCACGGGGTTGACAAGGGCCTCTTTGTATGTATTCTCGCCTTACCATATCTTGTACATTTGGATGGTAATCATAAATATTCTTACGTGTTCCGGGATCATGAGATATAGAATTAACATCAAATTGAATTTCTTCTTCCACATATGGCAACTCAGAGCGATCAATCGGGGGTGAAAAAGAACTGTTTTCTTGAGTCTTTGTTTTTTTGGCATTCACAAACCAATCCAATGTTCCACTTTTCTTTTTTCTTGTTAAATCACTTCCATTTTTATCCATTCTCTGTTAAAACCCAAAATATTATGTCAAACAAAATTAACCATAAGTCAATAAGATACAAGATCACTAGTTAATGTTTCTATGTTTATATTATTCACAAACTCCAACTGTCACCAATTTGCTAAATCATTATACACGAAAAATCAAACACATGAATAAAAATATACATGTTTAATAAAATAATTGTTAGCTCCATACCACTAATAATAAAACCCCCAATATCAACATTAATAAGAATCTAAATCGGTTGAACAAAAACCAAACAAATGAGAAAACTTACCTTTATCAACAAAGGATCATTTGAAACAATTGGAAAAGCAGGGGGTGGTTGCGAATCAGAGATCGACAGTTGCAAGAGACAGCAAAGAAGGAGAAGTACTCTAATTATGAGAGAAGAAACATGAGGAAAAGTCCCCAAAATCGTCAGAGGAGAATTGAGGGCTAGGGCTTTCAATGACTTTTCAATTGTAATAAAGAATTGTGATTAGCACGTGACTCTCTCAATTTTTAGTTTTATACCCTTCATTTTCTAAATATGGCCAGCCAAAAATATCAGGATATGCACCCTTTTTTTTAAGGATATGCACTTAGAGTATCATTATTTTTTTATAATAAAATTTTTAAAATTTAGCACTACTTTTTTTCACCAAAGGGTATGCAAGTGCATGCCCTGGTGTCAACGTGCGTACGCCACTACCTTCATCATTCTTTCACCGTAAAACAAGAGTGAGAGAGTTTGGTCAAGAGTTCGGTTCCAGATGAGAGGCGAGGACAGAGAAATCACAGCAGGAGATATAAGCCACAAAACGAGTTTAAATAGTGGGTATAATTAACTAAATTCATCCTTGTATATTAACCATCGGTTATTACTTGTTTCTGTTTTGCGTCGTTAGTGATCATGTACGAGATTGCAATAGGCGAAAATGGGCCGGTATGGGTGTGGGTATGATGTAGCGACAAATGGATGAAACTTTTATCATTCTATCATCAGTATTTAAATACGATTTTCTTTAAAGAGCAGGTTACAAACGACTACGAACGAGATTCAAAACTATGAGTTTCACTTGATATTTTACTCATGATTTTTACTACTTAGCTACGTATATATGGAGCACCAAACCAGATTTTTATAAAAGTCAATGAATAATATGTATTTAGGCATCACTTACGTGTATCTATGCTAAAAGGTAGCATATATTTTTGAAAATCTTAACTATAACTTATCATCCATTTTTATGTTAAATTGAGAAGTGGATATAAAAGAACAGGTTATGATAAAGGATGGACTATAGTAAATGTGGCCGAACTGTAATACAATTGTAGGCAGATTCTAAATTTAGTAAATCATTCGATGTAGATAGTGTTGAGAACCTCCGTGGAGCTTGAGCGTTGTTAGATTAAATACTTGTCCAGGTACGGATGCCCGTACTTATCCTTTCAGCGTTACTCTAATATGATTCTTTGATACATCTTTGCTATTTCTGCGACTCCTCTATTTGATCTTCTTTTACTTGAGCTAAAATGTTATTTTGGAATTCATAAATTTCGGAACCTTGTTTTGAGATAAAACCTTGTTGAAATGAGCTGCTTTTGATATATGTTTCATTTGAGCCTTATGCATTGTGAAAATACTTTTGGAGTAAGGATGGATTTTGTGAAACTTGTGAATCTGTGAAACCCTTTAGTTGTAGACAGGAGTTAGGAATACCGAGTTAACTACCTGTGGAGGTACCACAGGCATGTCATTGTGGCGACCAATGACATGACACTATCCGTGGCGGTGTGATCAGTCCACGGCGTCTCCACCTTTGTTATATGATATGTGATATGTGATTATGCTCGTGGGAGAGCCTTTATGATTATTTGTGGAGGCGTATGGATGCATCCTAGGCTATATTATGATATGATATGATTATTGTACGGATGTGTGATGTAGTGCCATACACACCTTCCGGGTTGGATACACGCAGAGGTGCACATCTGGTGTATTAACTTTGATTTGTGATATTATTATTGGGCACCGGGAGTGTGCTCTTGGATATTTGATATGTAGGGATACTCGGTATAAAACAACCCAAAACCTTTTCTTTACTCGGCCTTAAAATATTTTTACTCTGGTGTTAAGGGTGGTACTTGGAGGAGACTTTTGGAATTCAAATAATTTGATTTAATCTTCCTTCTTATTTCATTATATCATTATTATTGTTTATTGTATCAACATCCGCGCACTGAGCAATTGGCTCAGCCGCAGTTTTCTTTCCCTGCGGCAGGTTTACTAAGACAAAAAGGATAACAGATTTATAGCTGGTTTTCGCATAACTAAATCTGAAGATAAGGCTTGAGAGATGTCATACATAGAAGATTCGAGAGATCTTGAGGTCATATGAAACTTTGTAATGATATTTCGAGGATTTGTGTATAGAATGCTCTGTTATAGAAGTTTAGTATTGATTTAAGTTGCATAGTGATACTCCATTTTTAGTTTAGAAGTGGGTGTTACAAGAATAATAAGATGTATAAAAACATAAACAATAACTATATTAATGTTTTAAATGTTACATGAATGTAAGACGTAACGATAATAAAAGTTATTATATATTGAAAACGTTATATATATATAAAAAACGGATGAAAATAATCAAAAACCAAATATTTAAAAGTAAAACCGTAACTGTGTTAAATTTGTTTGATGAAAACATGAGAACCTAAAAGTTTAATGTCAAGAAAATGAAAACGAAAACTTGTGGAGTAAAAGTTAAAGATAAAAACTTTAGGGGGTAAAACTGGAAAGAGAACAAAGTCATGTTAAAGCCATAAAAGTAAAAATGTTAAGGGTGCGCGTTCAAATTGTATTTTTATAGAAAAGTTTTCCATGGAAACAGAAAACACTGTTTTCCACTTTTCAATGGAAAACTAGAAAACACTTTTTTTATTGTTTTTCACTTTTCCTTTTCCATTTTCTAAATTTTGAAAACCTCACATTGTTTTCCATTTTCTGGTTTTGAACGCGTTTTCAAAATTTTTATTTGTTTTCTAGAGATGGAAAACTCCTTTCATTTTCTAGAAAATTAAAAATGGAAAACTAGAAAACATTTTCCGCAACTAAACGCGCCCTAAACATTTAGGTGTGAAATGAAAATTGTCAAAGGTTAAAAAAGTGTTGTACATTAAGCAATAAGAGTTGTACATTTCATATTGGTTTTTAGTATATACTAGGATCATTACCCGCGCGTTGCAGCGGGGCGAACTATTAAGGAGGGTGACAATCATGTCTCACATGCCTAGTCATTCCTAGCAATCTACCACTAATATACACCCATATCATTTCATGTCTAACTCATACCTAACCGTGTCTAGCTTATGGCAATCATGTCTTTACATACCTTAAATAATTTAATTTAATTTGACCAAATATATAACTTCCCAACAGCCATATGCACGCTCTCCCATCTCATGCCTCTCCGGCAATTTTTGCCTAAACCCACCATACTTAGTCCATGCCTAAATCTTGGCGGTGGTGTTGTCGCGTGCTATGGATCATGCCTGCTTCCATTGCCACCATCCTAACTAAATTATTCCTATGAGGTATCAAAAGTTACATAATACTGTACGTTATAAGATATAATATAAATATATACTAAACGTGGTCCGATACTTACTTTTTGGATTTTAGATTTAAAAGTAAAACACAGATTGGACTAACATACGTATGAAAATGAAAGTGCTTATATTAATCATGAAATTAATTACTACAACTCTAAGGGCTATTTTAGTTTACGGGAAAAAAAAATGCTAAAAAAAGTTGTCATTCATATATAAATAAACACCCCTACTATTTAAGCCGTCGATGTTATTAACAAATTAACAAAATGTATTATAGCTAATGGGATCAAGTATTAACAATAGTTAGGCATACTCAAATTAAATTAAATATTTTATATAATTTAAAGTTTAGCCATCTAGTATACTATCAATAATTTATTATTAATTTAATGTAATGTAATAGTGTATTAAGATACAAAAAGGAAAAACAATTGTAGTGAAGTAATATCTCCCATTTACACGTGTTGTATACCACCTTACATTTAGCCACATAGATGGTTTAAAATCAAAGTGTAAAGTCTTCCCCGGTTAGCCACCTATTATATACCTTTAACTCTCTGTTTTCTCACCCACAGAATTCCACGTCTTTTACAACTACCTTTTTCCAAAAGACACACATAGATGAAGACCAAGAAAGAAAAACACACTCATAGATTTCAGATTTCTCATACTCAGATTTATTATTTGATGTTTGTATTCTTAAATCTTGGAAAGTTGGAATATGTGTCGATGAGTTGATGAGGAATTGATGATGATTGGAGTAAGTATATCTATATCTATGGGGAAACTCTTTGGTTTATGCTTTATATTCTTATTTGTTCATAGTCAATGTATTTGTAAGTAATAATATTACGAAATCTTCACATATATTTTTATTTGATCTTGTACTAATTAGAAAAATGGTTTCCTTTAATTTATTCTCTAGCATTTGATTTATCCAAAAGCTTCTCGTCAGGGTACTTTAAGTTACCTTTTTACCTTTGATTTTTTGTTTTTGTTGGTAATCAAAGACAACGGTTTCCGACAATGGGGAAGCGGAAATTTGGTCGGGTGTACCGGATGCAAAAAAGAATGTAAACATATTCAAGGGAAAAGTTAGTAAACTTGTGCATAGAAAATTTGTACTATGCATAAAAAAATGTACCGACGGTGTTTTCTGGTGAGTGTCGATGAACTCAAAGGAAGAAGATGAAGATAGATTAATCGAAGATAGATGCATATGGTGTTGTATGCATTAACAACTTGTAGGGATTGAAAAAGTGTACTTTTTTACATAACAGTTGTACCAAATAATCAAATGTATCTGAGAAAGTCAAAAGTTGTACTTTATGTTTATAGAATTGTACCAAGTATATGCATAAAGTAGTTGTACCTATAGCTTTAAAATAGGTAAAAAATGAGTTGGTTTTTAGTATATAGATAATATGCAACTAGTAAAGTTGCCCGCGCGTTGCTGCGGGACATGTTTTTCAAACGATAAAGTGTTAGATATAAACATGATAGAGTCATCAACAAACATAACCTGTAATTGTTGCTATACACATAACACAGGTAATGAGTGCTTTCAAGGAAGATAAACACAATTTCAACAAACACAACAGATTTGGATGTAACTATATAATATAATGTCTCAAAGTGATACAATAAGAACACATCTCAAAGTGACTATACAAAAGTCTTGGTTCATGTTTAATAGAGTTATGTCAATTGTATATAAAAAGTAATATCTGTGTAATACAAACACGTTTTTGTCAAATCTTCGAATGCAAATTAAAAAAGGTAATTGAATACGTAACAATAATAAAAATAACATGTAACAATAAGAATAACAAAAAAGAATAAAAACATAAAACAAAACAACAATTATATTCACGCGTATAACTCTTATGATGTTGATGAAATATAAAATTTGGGGTGAGAAAGAAAGGCAAACAAAGGGGAAAAAACACTAATAAAATCGTAAATGTTTGAAAGTTTTTACACAAACATAAGAGGTAATAGTGATAAAAATCGTATATTAAAAGGAGTAAAGGATAATAAAACCAAATGTTAAGAAAAAGTGGGGGTGAGAATCGTATGGTTATAAAGTTCAAAAGTGAGAAAGAAAGCGCAACAAACGAATAAAAAATTCTCATGAGTATAAGACCGTAAATATGTGAAATTTGTGTGGTAAAAACATGAGATCATAAAAGTTTGTTGTTAATAAAATGAAAATAAAAACTTGTGAGGTCAAATGTTAAAAGCTAAAAACCATAAGGGTAAATTAGAAAAATAAGAAAAGATATGTTAAACATGAATGCATTAGTTATGTTGTACTTTATGCAAACTAACTTGTAAATTTCAAGTTAGTTTTTAGTATATAGGTAAATATAAATAATATAATATAGATATAGATTTTCGTAGTTTCAAATCGTATGTACTGTTATTAAACCGAAAATACACATCCAATAATACGAGTATCTTCAGGAACAACAAAAAATCCCAAATAAAACCCTCAAAAATACACAACAAAAAATCATCGATCATCACTATCTCTATTATCTTCAGGAACAAAAACCCCAAATAAATAAAAATTATTCAAAACCCTAAATTGAGTGACAGTTGCTGTGAGACAGAATGTCAGACAACGTCCCTTTTGAAATCCAAACGGAAATCATTCAGAGAATCCCTGATTTAAAATCAGTAATTCGGTGTCGATCGGTGTCTAAAGCATGGAAGTCTGTTATCGATAGCAAGGATTTTGTTACCGCTCATACCCTCCGCCATGGGGCCCACAATCATCATCTTCTTATAAGGACACAAAATTGCAGTGATAAGCAGGTAAAAATTTATTCCATTGCTGATGATGATACTTTCCCACATCAAAAGCATAATGTGTTTGTTCCAGATTCAATTGACAAAATTTGTAGTTTTATCGGTACCTCGCATGGCTTGTTTGCTTTGTTCTTATCGAAATCGGATATCGCTGCAATCTGGAATCCTTCCATTAGGAAAATTGTTGAAATTCCAGTACCCAATGTGTCTATGTCCACTGTTTTTGGTTTGGGTGTTTGTCCTCGGAATCTTGACCCTAAGCTTGTCAAGATTACATTTGGGATCCAAGTTGAGGTATTTACGTTAAGTTCGGGGGGACTTGGAGAAGTCTGTTAAGTAGTAATGTTCCTCATAAATCGATTCAATTTGGAGATTCGCAGGCAGTTGTAAACAGGTTTATTTATTGGGATGCCATTGATAGGAGTAAGAATGTGGATGATGGATTTAGGAGTCCCTATGTAATCTTGTCATTTGATTTGACAAGTGAAATATTCATCAATGTAAACCTCCCTGATCCTTTAACACACTCTGATGCTGATTTGGCGGTATCTAACCTAAGGGATTCTCTTGCTGTTCTTGAGTTCGAGTGGACAGAATTTTTTCATGTATGGCAGATGATGATTGGGCATGGCTGTACCAGATCCTTTAATAAGCTATACTCCATTAACGGACGTGATGCATCGATTAATACAATATATGGATTCCGAAAGAGTGGTGCACCTATAGTCGATATGGAGATTGACGATGAAGATATTGATCATCCACTCGATGCACTTGCCATTTATGAACCCCAATCAAAAAGCATCACTAACATCGGAATTCATGGATTAAAAGGTAGCGTTTTTGTTCATTCCTACATGGAAACGCTACTTTTGGTTGCTCATTGAGATCATAGTAATTGTTTTGTAAACTATAGAGGACAAAGATGATGGCCATAGTGCTTTTGTCATCTGTGAGATCCATGTCTGACATTAGTTATGTTGAATCTTACTTAATTTTAAACATTATCCACTATTGCTTTTGTTATGTTTAGTGTTGGTCTATATGTTTCAAGATATCTTGGGTTTATCTTATTCCTTAAAACCTTCCATACATGTTAGGATGGGCCTTCCGGGTTGAGGCATTGATCATAGTGAACTTGTACTTTTGCTTTTTTCTCTTATCTTTTTGTTAAATCTTTTTAAGCCTATTGTTTAATTGCAGTAGGGCATACTCGATGTTAATTGATTGAGTATATTTCCTCAAATCCTTTTAAAAAGGCACTTTAATTTGGCTAATTTCATGTTAGTAGTTGGATTTCTATGACTGCCTTGTGTATTTGGGACGTCAATAGGGCCAAGCTGCAATATGTAACCTTATTTTTGAACTGCAGCTATGTATATTAAACAAATAGCTTGGCTACTAGACAGTTACTTCTAAGACGGCTGCAATATGTAAACTAGTCATGCGCGTCGAAGTTGGTAAACATAAACTGTCGCTTCTTTTTCCGGCTGACTAGAATTGGTATACTAAGAGTGGATTTGTTTAGTATTACTGTAATATGAATGTGTTTTACAAAAGTACGCTTCAGTTGGTCCGCCTCCATTGCCTTTTGATGGTATTAATGGCTTTTAAGTTTTAGGGTTTTTATAAGCGGAATAAAATCAAATGCGTCTGTCTCTTACAATAACCCTTGTCGAGTTTTGGTTTAGTGTATAATTTATAGTGATAATCGAAAGAAAGCTTGTCAACCCGACTCGTTTGACATGGATGCATATGCATTTTTCTAAAAAGTAGCAGGTTTTGATCCATTTCTGAATCTGACCCAATCACCCTTTGTGAAACCGTTATATGCAAATATGTAGAGTTCATCTTAACTAACTGAACGCGCCCCTTTTGATCAAAAGGTTGTGGCACAAGTTTACAGGCGGGAGGAAATAAGGAAGATGGTATGGGTTGAGTACGTCGTTAGATCTTTGTTCGTGCTTACAGGTACATCTTTCAAACCAAGTTCTGTTGTTACCATATACTCCGTACGGTACTTCAACTTTAGGTGTGTTTATCAGTCTCTTATCCTGTTCAACTAGCATGTGCATATGGTTTTGGCTATCAGCTTGTGGTTATCATTATTTGGTAAAAGATAATAGGTGCTGTTAGTGGCTACCGAGCTGAGTCAGTTGTGCAGTGTGGCTGACACTTTTATATTATTCTTATTGTTGTTCGGTGATGGTTTGGGTGTTTGAGAATCAACTGCTAAACTTGTTGCTACACTAGGAATACTCTGCACCTCTTAATTTTTGTTTTTTGTCTCTAAAGACCCATTTTGTCTCTAAAGAATAGACATATTTAAGAAGGTAACAAGTTGATGAGGGCCTTCTATCAAAGGCAAATCCTACAGAAACTACAAGCTGATTGGTAATTTGGTGGGCATGAAAAAACATGGGTTATGAGCTTTTCTCATTTATGATCTGTCCCTGGTATTTATGGACAATGTCATATTTGTGGCCAAATTAGCATGTGTGAAATGACTAAACCCGAAATCCCCTTTCACTGCAAACACAATCCAGAACCTCATTGATTCGGCCTCCCCTACTAATCCTGATTGCCCTCTTAAATGGAATACAGTTTGCCCCTCTTAAACTTAATCTGAACACCTCACGACTCGACTCCATAGGACTACCAACTCAATCAAACCTTACCGCCCATAGTATAGTTAACCATCTGATGTGTATAGACAGAAAAGAAGCCTTGCAGCAACAGCAGCTTTTCATTATCATGAGGTACAATTTAATTATAGAAGAGTTGCATAGAGTGAACAAATGGAAGGCTGCTTTAACTGCAGTAGCCAGTTTATCCGTGATCTATATCTCTGGATTTAGTGGGTGGGTTAGTTTTCTTACATGTTTTCAAAACGGTTTTAACTGCAATCTGGAATCCTTCCATTAGGAAAATTGTTGACATTCAAGTACCCAATGTGTTACGCGAACAGGACTATATAACTGTTTTTGGTCAAAAATGCGATGTGGAGGAGCAGTTGAACGGGCAGTAGTTTTGACAAAGATCAATCAGGCGCATCTCGAGCTCCCAAAACAGTACTGGTGTCGGTGAAGCGAACATTCGTATCAATTGACATACATGGGAGTCTTAAAACACTGCATATATATGATATATTTGTCGTGGTTTCTATTTTATGTCTAGACTAGACTTATATATTCTGTCACATTAGTGCTGGGTTGTCATTTAGTGCGACTTGAAATACATCTGTTTGGGTTGGTTCCCCTGCACTTTCTTCTTCTTTTTATTTTCCAAATTTTTGGATATTGTATGAACAATTCCTGTGCCAACTTTGAAACAATTTAAAGCGCAAAACCTCCTTAATCATGTTAAAACTACCATCTAACCAGAAATTTCTTTTCAAGTACATATTCCGGTAAATACATGTGCATAGACCCATCATCTAACTGTAGAGGTGGAAACATGGGTGGGTTGGGTAACGAGTAATAAGGAGGTTTTACGCTTGTAAGTTGTTAATTAAATTATATTATGTATGATTTAGGAGGTTTTGTGCTCTAAGTATTCACGTTGGGTGACTTTAGACTCTTTGACCTACTCGGCCCATATGGCCCGGCCATTTCCTTCATATCTAGTTTTCATGATATTATATGTTTGACCAACTAGAGCAAAAACATAACCTGAACCAGTTGTTACACAAGCAGGTCCAACCCACCACCCCTACTTGAAACCCTTTTACTAACATATACTCTGTGTAATATACTAAGGATTATGTATCTGTTTTCCCTATTATCTTATCCAAATTTCCTTTTGGTTGAAATTCCTTCTATTAATCAAAAAGATGGTCATGCAGTTAGTAATAAGCTAAAATGCTGACATTTATATGCTCTGGCTCGGCGAGGATATATAACGGCCAGTATCACTAGAAAAGAGAAACCAAAGGTACGTATTTGTCTCAATTGACCCTTTACATAATGGCTGTCTTCCCATATTCGAGAAAAAATGCTTCGGGTAATTTTTTTCTTTTCTGAACACCATTCCTGCTACAGTGCTACTCTATTGCTTATATAATTTTCCATTCTTGTTGTTCCTCCAGCATTTTTATCAATTATTCTTCCATTCTAAATACGGAAAATTGGATGGTAAGAAAGATAAGTTGACTATTTGGTCTAAACTGGTTCTGGTCAAAATAGGTAAAATTTAGTAGGTTGTATGGATTAGAAAAAACACTTTCAGCAACATTCAGACCCTTCTGGCCTTTTTCTTAATTCTACACATCTAAGCCAACTTGTACACATTTACTTGCATTTATTGGATTATAATAATAAAATAAACAATAGCAATTGAAAAACAATTTTTTTTTATTATTTCTGGATATCCAGCCGTTTTTCATTTTAAAAAGAAGTGTTTTTCATTCAAAGTGAGTTAATTGGCATCACATGCTGCATCTGTTTCTGTTAGATAAGATCTTGGTTGGGACTACAAATAAATTAACAATATCACCCATTTGTTTCCGATAAATAAATGTCAGACTTGACATGTATTGACTAAGGAAACATGCTAAGCCTGTTGACCTTGATTTAGATATTTGCATGCCTTGAATAAAGTTGTCTGAGAGCAAAAATTGTGGTGAAATATGGTCATGTCTAATATACTTATGAATGGTCCATTTGTGTTGTCTTATCTCTTATGGTCAAACGGGTAAAATAGTTAACCCCGTGAGTCTCCGTCTCGAACCCCTTGACATATTACCCAATCCACTCATTTCACCAAGGTATCTATTTCCAACATGGTAATTTGCAGGAAGTTGTTTGCAGGCATGAGTTTTGTCACATCTTCAACAATCACCCAATCAGAATAAACAGGTTCAAATTGTTCATGCACATAGTTCTATTTTTATTAATCATTTAATGTGATTTTTGGGCACCATTTATATTATTTTTCCTCCATGTTTTTTCCGTGTGTACCTTCTTTAATGCAAATATTGTTTTGACACTTTTGTATATAATGTGATCCGGTTGTTCATAGACACATCCATCTGCTCTAAACAACTCTATTCCCTTTAGGATTAATGTTAAACTCTGCCTTGAACTGGCCCAAAAACTTCTAGTTTGTAAGCAATACAAAAGTAGAAAAATTTATGGATTTGGTTCACCTAGTGGAAAGGTTGGGGGGTATAAAATATTTGAATGTCTGCCAGGACTTGGGATTCAGCTAGAAACATGTTTTTGACTATTTTTGAATTATAAAGTTATACATTTGGTTCTTACATTGTTATACAGGAGAATTACTTAAGATACACTTACCATCTACAAGGGACAAATTGGTATTGAACTAGTTTTTGGTCAAACGGGCTACTTTAAACTGGGTTGGGAAGATCAAAGTCTTGTGATTAAGTTCATAATTAGCGAGATAAACCGGTCTACTTATGGGGCAGGTCATTCAAGGTTGTTGTCTTTGCTATTTAATACACAGTTTTAATAGTAGTTGAGCTTCATTTCAAAAAGCTGTATTGTTGCTGTAGCTTATGCATGTAGTTGTAGTAGGGGAACTTTGCCTTTTGAGTGTTAATAGTTAATATTTACACATTGCTTTTGGCTTATCTTATATTTTTTTTAGCTTATGTTTCATTAACAAAGATTATCAGTATTAATAGGCCAACTTAAAAAGTTTCACATCTTTAGCTTATAAAAATTAACTTATTAAGGCTAATAAATCAATAAGATGAAGTTGTTTGGACATAAAAAGAAGCTTATTAAGCGTAAATAAGCTAATAAGTCCCTTTGATAAGCTAAGCCAAATGACCCCAATCTTAGTACAAGAAATTGGGGATGTAGGGGACAAAACTTGACCTTGACAGTTGACTAGTTGAGTACTAAACTAACTGAATGTGGAGCCGATCAAAACTCAGTATTTTATTTAAAATTTAGTTTTCGTTTTACATATTCTTTCGGCTAAATCTTTTGTGATTATGAACTTTTTATGTTTTTCTACCTTTAATATATGTTAAAGTGAGTGATTTCGGAAATCTGAACAAGATGAATATTCTACTCAATAAGTCAATATTGTGGATACATAATGAGAAAAATATTGTGGATACTTGTTCGACATATTGTCCAACTTGATATATAAGCAAAACTCATATAATAACCTATTTATCGATATAAAAATATCAATCTTATCTCCATCTATTTTGGTGATTATATATATGTATATAATATACATATATCCGGGTATCTAAATGTTCATTGTGTGTGACCCCGTAGGCTCGTGTGTAAGCGGTAGTATAGTTTTGTGTTATGACGTACACACTAATCCAACACATACTACATTAGGCAGAGAGTTTAAGTTTTTTAGGCCTAACTTTTGTTTTGTGTAATGAGTGATGAAAGACAACTATACAAACCTTGTTCAAGGCGGCAAGACTAAGGACCTTGACACCAATTCGATCAGCCATTAGAATAGCTTCTTCAATTTTTTCATTTATGCCGTCTTTCGCAAATGGTAGAAAATACTGCAATATTATATAAACTCATTATAAGCTAAAAAAAGGAAAAAAGAAGTCCGATTTCAGTAAGTTTCATACAACTTAATATGTGCACAAAAAAAGTGGGCCAAGTAGGTAGGTACCATGAAACCAAATCTTGGTACAATCCAACTTTGAAGCAATTTTCCTCTAAGATGGCAGAATGAGAGCAAAAAAGGCTTTGATTTAGCCCACATGACCAATACCACCAAGAATGAAAAAGGCCACATTGGGAACATGATGAGTTCTGTGACAAATGGCCATGAGCTTAGTGACCTAAACACAAATGGAACATGTAAAGATGACATGATATCAACTCCATGTGCAAGAAACACAAATTCAGGGGCTTTGGCCTTCTTGCCTACAAAAACAGTTACACAACCATTTATTAGAGTATTTAAAATATCTATCTGTACTTCCTAGCTAGCTCAAGTGGTTGAGCACCTGCCTTACAAGCAGGAGGTCTTGGGTTCAAGACTTGGGAAGTACATAGGAAGTCCTTCTATGAAGGCTTGGCTTGGGTATACCCAGGTTCAAGTCTGAGGGGGCAGGGTTTACCCCTATTGATCGTCGTGCCTTCGGGCGGATTAGTAGGGGGTTTTCCCCCATCGGGTATTTGAAATAGGCATTTCTACTTCGAGGGAGCTCTCTAGCGCGGACCCGGTTAAGACAACGTATGTTAGACCTCCGCTGTCGAATCGCGACACGAAGTTCTCAAGCGAAATTCACCTTCAATTTTTTTTTTAAGATATTATCTTCAAACACAAACATTAAACACCTCTGATCACTATAATAAGAATAATAATGGATGGGTGACCACATTTGCCACTTGCTTGACCTTCATTACAAAGAATGTTATTTAGTGACATCATTATTCTATTACATTAGACATCAATTTGGAAGTGTCATTATGTTTGACTACTTAATGACTGTTATAAAATATGTGGATAAATGAATGATAATTGATTTGGGTTTTCTTTTTTTAACAAGCCCACAGATCTGAAGCCTGCGTTCGGGGTGACCCATTGGCCAAAGGCCATCGCTGACCCAACCATGCCGTATGGAGCCCATCTGGTCCACATTTACCAGAGAATCCATTCACCCCGTTGGTCCTTGGGATCGAACTAGAGAACTTTGGCCTTCTAGTCTTCCTTCATTGGAGAATAATATACCATACCAATCGAGCTATGCTCTCTTGGTTACCCTAATTTGCAAAATATCTAAATCGTTGAACAATTTTGAAATAGTCAAGTAGTTCATTTTTACAGTTTGACCTATGTGTAAAAAAGGTAACTTCTTAAGATTTAGAGTTAATTTCATTAGGTGCCCCTGTGGTTGTTGATATTAGCGTTTTGCACCTTGTGCTTTTTTTGTATCATTAGGTACCCTTATGGTTGACGTTTATTACGCTACATGCCCTTTTGACTAACGAACGTTAGTCTCTCTCCGTTAAAGTCCCCCATGTGCATAGCACATGAGGGCATTTTCGTACTTCACCTCTAAAACACTCCCCTTCTTCCTCTTCTTTTCAGATCACAAAAAATCACTTGCAAATATATATAATGTATGCATAATGTATA